>JANZLX010000008.1:15447066-15460674 GCA_025531955.1 Erythroxylum orinocense
AGATCAGATTCGTCAAACGAGATCACCTCACCAGTTTGTGTCTTTTTCTTTGCTGATTGGTCCTCAGCGATCTGCCTGGCATACCTCTTCCTTCCTCTAACGGTGGATCCTCCTGTTGCGCTACCACCAAAAATCATGTTTATTACCCTAACCGGTCAGTCATCATGCTGCCCGGTATTTCTGTCATCTTTAGCCCTGGACTGTCCTCTCGTGTCGCGTTGGTCGTCCGTATTCCTTATCTGCCTTCCTTCATTGTTCATGTTATTTTGTCTCCAAGGCTTTCGCCATTGTCCGACCGACCACCCCTATCTTCATTGCCCCATTCGGCATTTTTTCATACTTCAGAAATCTACCTAGCCGTCCCCTTTGGATAAGGAGCTTGATTTCTCGCTTCAAGTCCCAACAATCCTTCGTGTTGTGACCTACATCTCTATGGAAGCGGCAGTATAAAGTGGAATCCCGCTTTTTGAGGGGAGTCTTCAGCTTATTAGGTTCCCGGAGGGGTTCCCTTTCAACTCTCATGACCTCCAATACTTCCGCATACCGTCTATTGAGCGGGGTGAAGGACTCGCGTCGTGAGTCCTGTCGATCGATCAACTTTCTCTAGCTAGATTGATCCTTTTTCCGTTTATGTGAATCATCGGTTCTACCACTCGGCCAGCAATCATCTGCTCAACGCTTTGTGTTTTTCAACACTTCCTCCAGCTGGATGTATTTATCCGCCCGATTTCTTATCTCTTGGATAAACCTGGGTTGATCAAGGGCCAACGACTTCTTGAACTCTTCATCCCTCGTATTGCTCATAAGGGCAACCAACATGGACGAGTAGGTGAGATCAGGGACTTCAACAACTTCATTATTAAACCAAGTGTTGAACTCTCGTAAACTTTCATTCCTTCCTTGGGTCAACTACATCACTTTTAAGGCAGTCTTTTGTGGCCATTTACTTGTAACAAATTGGTTGGGGAATAGCAGCTTAAAATCCTCAAAGCAGGTGATACAATATGGGGGTAGACTGTTGAACCATCGTCGGGCTCCTTCTTAAAAGGTTGTACAGAATGCCTTACACTGAATAGCATCGGGAATGCAATACAGGTTCATCATCGATTGGAAGTGCTAAAGGTAGTCGAGGGGATCGGTCTTTCCTGTGTACTTCTCTGGCGTTGGTATCTTAGTACCGACCGCTGGAAGGCTATCCAAGATCTCCGGAATAAAAGGAGAGCGGTATTGTATGGATGGCTGATCCGGGCAGGAATTCATGGCCAGATTGATTCGGTCGTCCATAATTTTTTCAAGAGATTCAACAGAACGATGATCGACCATCATCCCTATCTGCCTAGCGGGGGTTTGTTGTTGCTCCATCTGAGATCGTAAGATTTGACGAATCAGTAGATCGGCCGCTTCTTCTATTTGTCTTTATGTAAGGGAGGTTTGTTGTGGTGCAGGAGGATTCGTGTTGAGGGGATGTTGGATGTGAGGATGTGAGTTGGTTCCAGCGTCGTCCTCTAGGGCCACGCTCTGCGCTTCTTGATCTTGGTTTTGGGATTGTTGTGGTTGATCATGCGGATGTGAATATTGCGTTTGGTTATTCGGGTTTTGAGGGGGTAGCTCGTATATGCTAGGATTTTGGATGATGGGTGGAGGGTGTGTCTGGGGATCATGATGCAGCGATGAAAGGGCGGTAGGTAGTCGCAAGCCCATCCGTTGTAGTGCAAGTGCCGCGATGGCGACTACATTAGGATTTGTTGCCACCGCCTGAATGATATGAGTGTTTCTGGACGTGGTGCCCTAATGCCCGGCCTCACGGTAGGCGTCAACTAGTTCTGTCTGATTTTGATGGAGCTTGGCGCTGTTGCTTGAATCCATGAGATTGGTTGACTTTAGCTAAGAAATACCTGCAAAATAGTAAAGGCACACCGGGGGTTCACTATCGGTAGGCCCCTCTGACACTCAAATTAGTCTTTTTGTGAGAGTTTTGGTGGCAAGGAGTAAAGAATAATAGGGTTCTAAAGTTGTACCTTTTTCATGACAAGGTAATGAATTTATATAGTAAATACCTGTAAGAATTAGGTCAACATCGAGGAATGAGCTAATCGGCCTATATGTCGTTCTGAGTTCAGGCTTGGGCCTAACACGACCGACCCAGCCAAGAACCATTCCTAAAAAAACCACATTCTTCCTTATCCTGCTCATCAACAGCCAATTGTTCCATTGTTCTCTATCAATCATCCAACAAAAATGGCTCTTATCCGTGTTTTGTTGCAATTTCTGTTCTTCTTCTGCCGTTGTTGGTCAACTTTGCAAGAGATTACGACTATGGCCCTGGTTCGTACAGAGTAAAGTCCAACTATTAGCCAACACAAGGTCCAGTAACACCATACATCGTAAAAGCAAACAATGAGCCTACGTCGTACAGATTCTAACAAGAAAATGCCCCAAAACTGAAGCAAGATGAAGTCAAACTAGATTACAACTCCAAATTATCATCAGATCAGATATTGTTAATCCAGATTACAGCCCTAAAACATCAGCAAGGGCTATCAGATCAGATTACACTTCAAAGTCAGCACCAAATGTTGCTAAGTTGTATTACAATGTAACTCCAAAGCCATTTTTTGTAAAGCTTGATGACATCCGCAAATCAAAACCCGATGTTGATGTTGTCAATGTAGGACATTTTTGTCCTTTTCTATAAATTGGACAATTATTAATTATATTTTTGA
Organism: Erythroxylum orinocense; assembly: GCA_025531955.1. NCBI lineage: Eukaryota > Viridiplantae > Streptophyta > Magnoliopsida > Malpighiales > Erythroxylaceae > Erythroxylum > Erythroxylum orinocense. The sequence continues at coordinate 15,449,790 of JANZLX010000008.1, forward strand.
TTTTTAAATAACTTATCGATTAAGTTACATAATTTGATCTTAACAAAGGTAATAAAGTGGTCCAATAAATGATCTAGATTAATGGGTCAAAGATCAGGAGAAAAATAGATCTTAATTAGCGTAGACTGGACCCATATTGAGCTTGTGACGGGGAAGCCCGATATGAAAGCTATATATATAAAGGTTAAGGTCTCCTTTGGTTAATTATGTAATTCGTAAGCATATGGATCCTCTGACCCGTTAGGAGTGCTTAAATCTTAAGAAATTGAAGAAAAACGTTAACTGAGTCCCGATGATCAACTTCCTCAACTGTTTCGGGAAGATTGAAGCTCGTTTTAGCATCAGAAACTGCTTCGAAACTCTGGATGGAACCGAAATCAGGTATTCCACATTTCCTTTATTTTTACCCTTTCATGAACGATCTGGGACATGTAATAAGGTTTATCCTACGTGTTATGCGTAGTATTAGAGCGGTTACATGTAATAAGGTGTTGCCAAATTTTCAAAGCAAACACTACCACAGTAAGCTCAAGATCATGAATAGGATAGTTCTGTTTGTGTGACTTCAATTGCCTAGAGGCATATGCAACTACCTTTCCATCCTGCATCAAAACACAACCCAAACCATTTTTAGATGCATCACTAAACATAACATATTCCTTACCAGAAGTGGGTTGAGCCAACACAGGAGCTTCAGGAAGCATTCTTTTTAGTTGATCAAAACTTGTTTGACATCTAGCAGACCATTCATACTTCACTCCTTTCCGTAGCAATTTAATCAAAGGGAATGTTATCATCGAGAACCCCTTCACAAACCGGTGATAATGGCCAGCCAAACTAAAAAAACTTCTCTCTTTTGTCATATTCCGTGGTGACTTCTAGTTAACAATTGCTTCAATCTTACTGAGATCAACCCTAATCCCTTAAGAAGAAATAGCAAGTCTTAGAAAAGATACCTCCTAAAGCCAAAAATCACACTTGCTCAGCTTAGCATACAACTGCTTTTCCCGTAGGTTTGTAACACAACTCGCAAATGCTTAACATGATCATGCTCATTCTTGGAATAGACCAGGATATCATTTATAAACACCACTACAAACTGGTCTAAATAGGGCTTAAACACTCTATTCAGTAGAAGCATGAATACAGCTGGAGCATTAGTTAACCCGAATGGCATAACTAAGAATTCATAATGTCCATAACAGGTCCTAAATGTAGTCTTTAAAACATCCACATCTTTTACCCGAAGTTGATAGTATCCTGATCACAGATCTATCTATAAAAACTAAAACAAAAATTCGGTAATATTGTCGCTTACACCCAAATACATACATACATATTTTTATATATATATATATATATATATATATTGGTAAATATTGTACGAGTTAAAAACTAAAACAAATTAGGGGTTTAATTGATGTGATTTAAAGAAATTAAAAATGACAAAAATTTGAAATAATGAAAATATTCAGATATGGAAAATTAATAATGAACCTTGGTTTTGAATCACCTGCGTTATCAAACTACAATGGATCATCGATATAAAATTAAGTTCATTAACAAATACTCATTGGGTGATGTTCTCTTTTAAGATTAAATGAATTGAAGCATGTATTCTAATCACTCTTATTAACCAACAACTTAGATACGATCTTAAGTTTGATTAATTAATATCTTTAAGAACCAAGAGAACCAGTGAGCAAGACAATACACATACGATATATATTTAATCTAGATAAGTATCGTTCCTAGAATTTCCAACCCTAATGTAAAGACGGTAATCCTAATTGCCACTTTGGATTGGCAAAATTGAACGTCAAATCCTACTAATTTGGCTGTAAATTAAAATAATCAATTCTTAGTTGCGCATCCTGGAGATCAATCAATTCAATCATAAAAAGCAATTCGGAAGACACTTAATATTCATCAATAAAATAAAATTTATTTAGAAAATCTCACACATACTAGATGATAATGTGGTTCCCTTCAACCAAGAAGGAGAATTTAGCTACTCATAACAAAGGTAAAATCCAACAGAAGAGTAGCAAAACACTTAATCTCTATATCTGGTCTTTTTCAGAAAAATACAAAAATCCTCTAAACCCAGGAAAAAAACAGCAAAAAGATGTAAAGATGATGTAACTAGATGTCCTCCCTCTTCTCTCTTATCGTTATCTTTATCAGATACACTCCCCACATAATCAAGCAGCAGATCCCCACCTAAAAGACAACAACTTGATTCCCTAAATAATAAGAATCCTACGTGTATCGAATCTGTATTCAAATCAGATTCTGCAGATAAATTTTCCCTTTGCCCATGCCTACACTTAGTCAAAAAATTTTCTGCCAGCTAGGAATTCGAATTGTCTTTGCTTTCCTTGAATCTTTTTTATTCAAATTCATCTCCTATCTAAGAATAATTAAGAAACAAGTTCATTAATTTTAAATAAAAATTTCAACACATTAAAGAGATTTATATCCAAAGTTAGTACAAAAATAACAACTTATCAATGGCCTTATTGGTGTCGCCAGCGACCAATCCAAAGTTTGGTCTTCAGATTGGAAAATCACTACAAAAAGACTAGCTATAAAGTTTCGATGTGTTTTGATGTCGCCAGCAATCCCGTTTGGTAGAGAGTGCCATGAGGCCAAAATTGCATTGCGTCAACCCGCAATCAAGAGTAGGACAACTCAGGAGGTGAACAAGCCCCAAGAAGGGCTCAAGCTTTTTATGTTGTTAGAGAAGTACTCTAAAGACAATCACCTTAGCACTTATTGTAAAAATCATTTTATGATTAATAAAGGTATTTTATTATTTCTATGTTCATATATTTGTGGATTTGATGTTGATCTTAAATTAATTTAATGAAGTCCTTGATACAAAACATAACATGGAGGAAATCATGATGAGATCATGATAATGAGATTCCTATCATATGTAATTATGTTAGTATCTAAACTTTCCCTAGTCATAGGATTAATGAGATGGGATATCATTAATCTAGATAAACTACCACATGTTATACTCCTTGATTGGATCAAGCAGTAGATCACATAAGTTGTAAACATGAGTTGATTAGAGTTAACATGTGGATGCTTACTAAGGATAGTAAGTATATTGGATTGACCTACTATGAGACAATCATATGGATATCCTATTCCAATGTCAATGATGGTCTCATCATAGCAATGGTGCAAGTATCCTTTGATTTGTAGTGCTCAAGGATATCTTGGACACTGGTCCTATGCTTCGACTCCATTCATTGGTGCCTTTCAGAGGTTACTCATAGGTGGTGATTAGTACAACTTGAGGTATTCGAAGGTAATTAAGTAACTAATAAAGGATTCACCACTCCTGATAGAAAGAGACGATACCCATGACCTCTTGCTAGGGTCATTATTTAGGAGTCTCTGGCCAGAGCAGATATGTGCCATGAAGAGAGTCTTCAATGATACATAGAGTAATGAGATCCTTAGGACAAGATCTAATATCACTTGGACTAGATATGACGTAGTCAATCTAGTGAGAGTTGAACTTTTAACCATACTCTGAACAAAGTAGGCTATAGTTGGTGAAAGGATGAATTACATGACAACATTGCGAATGGAAGGGTTCGTAGTCAAACCACTGATTACTATTCATGACCATTAACTTCCATTAATGCTTACTATTCATAACCATTAACTTCCCATAACTCTCTATCCGTAATTGGGCTTATGAAAGGTCAAATGGTGTGAAAAATAAAGATCATTTTTGTGCATCTTATGTAAGACACAAGAAAAAGAAAGGTTCTTTCTTACACACACACACACACATACTCTTTTCTCTCTAACTCTCACAAGAGTTCTTGTCTTTGCTAGCACAAAGAAAAAATTCCAACCATCTCCTAGTCAAGTTTCATCCTTCTATCTTCTTGCGAATTTTCATTAGAGATGGTCTACGTTGCTCGTTGCGGTTTACTACAACCCAACACAGAGAAGATTAAAGAACAAAGGAGATCATTGGAAAGGTATGTAAACATCTTACATTTCATGTTTTTATTTTCTATATCTATATGCATAAGTAGATTTGGTTTTTAAGGTTCTGTTTTATTTTCTGTTGCATATATTTGATATATATTAAATATGAGACGCATGATTGGAACCTTACATATGTCGCACAAGGGAATTTTAAAAGCAATAGCAACATTCCAGGCCTGTAAAGCCAACAGTTTCTGAAATTATTAACACTTTTAAATCGTGATAACTCTGAGAAGCTTTTTGTAAAGAATTCTAAAAAGCTTATATATATATTGGACAGTGGCACATCTAATCATATGACAAGTTGCTTAGATTTGATGTGCAATGTCAAATAAGCAACAACTCTGCCAGTGATTTTGGCAAATGGAGCTAAGACCATTGCGACAATAATGAGTCGAATTATATTAAGTCAAGACGTGACTTTAATTAATATCCTTTATATGCCTACTTTGACTTGTAATTTGATTTCTCTACGCTAATTGGTTACTGAGTTAAATTATCAAATTATGTTCACTAATGAGCTTTATGAAATACAAGACTATTCCTCGATGAGGCTGATTGTAGTGGGTGAGCTTCAAAAAGGTTAACCACTTCAAGTATATAAGTTTGCATTTGACTATGAAGACAAAGAGAGTGGAATCCTTCACAGTCTAGCATTGATGTCTTAGACATTAGTCAAGTCAACACTTATCTTTTATTACTGATATTAGTAGGATAGATTTTAAGAACAATAATATTTGTAATGCCTATTTTCGAGCAAGTTTTCCTTTATTATTGAGTATTAACAATGTTGTAAGTTGTTTCAATCTTACCCATTGTGATTTATAAGGATTTTATAGTAAGACGTCATCATATGGTGGATACTATTTTATTACTATTGTGGATGATTATAGTTGTGCACTTTGAGTTCATTTACTGAAACAAAAAAGTAAGGCTAATTGATGCTTAATAGATTTTTTCAAATTGGTTAAAACTCTATTTGGGAATATTTTAAAGTGCATAAGAAGTGATAATGGGTTAAAGTTTGATATGGGTCAATGCAAGAATTATATAAAGAGGAGGATATTATTCATAACACTAGTTGTACAGAAACACTGTAGCAAAATGGGAGAGTAGAATATAAAAATAGAAATATTTTAGAGGTAGCAAGGGAGTTGCAATTTCAAACAACTTTACTTCGTTTTTGGGGTGAATGTGCTTTAACTATGGCTTATTTGATAAATAGAACGTCGACTGTTAAATTGAACAAATAATCACCACATGAGATTTTGTTTAATGTTACCTTGTCCTACAAACAAGCTAAAGTGTATAGTTGTCCGTGTTATGCTCATAATGATCTAAGACTAAAGGATAAATTTGAGCCTAGAAGCAAGTGATGTATCATTGTAGGATACCCATATGGGAAAAAAGGTTTGAGACTTTATGACCTCGAAAAGGGTGATTTTTAAAATTCTCATGATGTTTTATTTCACAAAAATATTTTCCTTTTGCTCAAAGTAATGAACATAGTGAGCATCAAATTCAAGATATTAATCTTTACTTTGAGGAAAGTTTTGCTATGCCAAAGATGAGTGATGAGAGAGAGGACGAAATCATGAGCAAAAATCTAGAGTTAAAGGGCAGGCAATAGTTCTCACTAGAAGATTGCTAGAGCTGAAGCAATAAAGAGTAGATTGTAATGAATAACTCATCAACCGACTCGGATACAAGACTATGTTGTTTATTATGCCATTATAAGAAGTTCGAGGCCATTTTTAGCTATAATTCTTCCCTTCATTGATGCCACCATAACATAAAAGCTCCTCAGGTACTCCTTATCCCTTAGCGAATTATATGATGTTTGATAATTTTTCTCAATGTTATTAGGCATTTTTAATGGCCATAACCTCAAAGGTCAAGACTAGGAGCTATGTAAAGATTGTGAAAAGTGTAAAATGAGGAAATGTAATGGCTTGAGAAATTCTTGCACTTAAAGAGAATAAGACATGGTCTTTAGAGACTTCGTCACCCGAAAAGAAGTCAATTGATAGTAAGATCAATTACAAGTCAGATGAAACAGTTGAGCGATACAAGACACGATTGATAGCAAAGGTTTCACACAAATTGAAGGTCTCAATTTTCACGAGAAATTTGCTCAGTTACCAAGCTTACAACCATTCATATTTTTCCGTCTGCACTAGTTGTGCTAGATTGGGAGTTGCACCAAATGGACGTTAAGAATGTAATCCTATATGACGATTTAGAAGAGGAAGTATACATTAGGATCCTTGTGAACTTAGGATAGGTCAAGAAGACCACGTCTGTTGATTAGGCATGTCAGTTTATGGGTTATGCAGGCTTCTTAAAAGTAGTTCACCAAGTTGACCAAAGTGCTAAAGAGGTATGGTTTTGTTCATTCTCGAGCAAATTATTCATTATTTACTTTTTAAAAAGACTGTGCATTTTTTAGATTATTGGTATATGTGGATGACATCATTTTGATTAGGAACGATATAGTGGTTTGTTCGACTTTTAAGTTGTACCTACATAAATAATTCAATATTAAATATTTGGGAGGTATTGAAGTATTTTTTGAGGATTGAAGTGACTTGCTCATCCAATGAGTTATTCTTGCGTCATTGAAAATATCCAAAAAAAAGACTACTTGGAAGCAAATCGATAAACACCCTGATTGAGCAAGGTCATCATTTAGGCTTGGCTAGGGGTGTTTATGGTAGAGTAACCTGATCCGTTCATAAATAACCTGAACCTGAACTTGAATGTCAGGTTCAACAATTTCACGAACCTGAACTTGAACCTGAACCTAAAGAACCTATAGGATCGACTAACCTATTTTTAGGTTCAGTTCTCAGGGTAACCAGAACCTATTCATATAAATATATATGATAAAAAATTATTAAAAAATTGGTGAAAACAAATATAAATTATTCATAAAATTATGCATATAAAATCTATCAAAGATTAATCCAATATGTTAAACCCAAGCAAAGTAAAAATAAGCCAAACAATGTCTTATAAAAGATTCATACTAGAAAAAAAGAAAGATAAATTATTAAACAATTATTCTTCGAGTAGGATGATCCACTATTATACATGAAGTCACATTTGTAGAAAATAAAGAATAAAAAGATTTAGTCTCGTTATTTCCTTTTTAATCGAAAAAAAATTATTTATTTATTTGTATATTAAAACAAGGTAAAGTAAATTAGATTACCTGATTTAATTTGCTCAAGTTCTTCATGTCTCTCTTCTACGTAAAGAGGAGCTTGTAATTTTCTCAACTAATCTTGTCCATAAATAATAGCATTCACCATCTTTGAAATAAGATAGCTACGAAATGAATCAAGCACTCAACTTCTTGTACTAAAAGCCGACTCATATGCAACAGTGAGAGAACGAACTGCTCTACTAGAAGCACTCAACAGTGATTGAGAGCTACAGTGAAAGCGATTGAGAGCTACAGTGAAAGCGAGAACGCTATAGGGTTCTCGTCAGGGTCTTCTCGGAATCGTGATCGCTGCCCCTTCGCCGGCAACATCAGCCTCGTTGTTTCTGATTGTTTCTTCCACGACGTTGTTTGACTTCGGCGTCCTGTTTTTAGAGAGCTTCGTTTATCTTTCGAGGGGATCTGGATCTGTCGCTGGGACTCTGCTTCTGGCGTCTGCTCCTGGGGACTTGTTGCCCAGCTACCTGCCTCAGCGTACTCGACATTAGAAGATTCGGAGTCCTCCTTCCATCCATTGTTGACGCCCCAGTGGCTGTTGGTTTCACTCTTTTATTTCCTCATAATTGGGCTGTGAAGAAGACGACGCTTGTGACACTGTCAGTAGCCAGTAGTTTCCCTATTGATATTACTAAAAACCCTTAACAGATCTCTGACTGGCCTTAATTGCAATAGACCAGATGGCCAGTTCTCTCGGGACCCCTACTTTGCAGGTCATGGAAGAGGACAGGGCCACCAAGAAGGTCAAACACCGGGATCCCGTAGTTACATCTCCTGGCTACAGAGACTGCCTAATGTCTGGGGCTGTGCTAGAGTCAACCATGGAGGATGTTCTCGCAGCCAAGAAGATCACAGTGGAGGAGGGTGATGTCCTGATTGATAAAACTGGAACCATTCCTAAAGTTTCTCTCTCCATGAATCTCACGACCAAGATCAATAGAAATCTGGACAATGCTGTGATTGTTCGCCTGCTTGGGAAGGACATTGGCTACAAGTTACTTTGCTCTAGGCTTGGTGCCATTTGGAACTTGGGTGAGGCTAAAACTTTTGACATTGGTAGGGAGTTTTTTTTTCTGATCCAGTTCCATAATGTGTCAGATTACAATCATACTCTTCTAGGAGGTCCCTGGGTTATTATGGGTCGGTATCTACTCGTCCAACCTTGGGCTCCTAATTTTAGAGTGCAGAATCCTTATATAGGAAAGACGATAGTCTAGATTCGCCTTCCCGAACTCCCTTTGCAGTACTATCCTGAAGATGTGATCAAAGCCATTTCGTCAGTTGTAGGTCCTGTTCTTAAAATTGATTTCAATACCAGTGATTTTGAACGGGCTAGGTTTGCTAGGGTGGCGGTCTCAGTTGATCTTATGGAACCTCTTATATCGAAGTTTGAGATTGATGGTGAAGTTCAATTAGTTGAATATGAAAACCTTGCTGAAGTTTGTTTCTCTTGTGGTCGTTATGGTCATTTCGACACTCATTGTACCTTTAAGGACTTGCAAGCCAATGTGACATCTTCGCAGGTGACGAACTCCAAGGCTGGCAAAGATGATTTTGGTCCGTGGATGGTGGTTGAGAAGCGAAAGAGAAAACCGAGTCTTAAGGGCGCCATTTCTGGGTTTAAAGATCAAGATGAGCAGAAAGGCTCCAGATATTCAGTTTTAGCAGAAAAGGATGTCGAGATCCTAGGAGCTACCGAGGCATCTGCTAAGGGTATTCCCAGCAACCCTGATCCAGCGCATGGGGGTTCACAAGAAGGGCCTTCTCTTCCCACCTGTGGGCCAAGGGGGTCATCGAACAAAGGCAAAAGTTTGGGTCGTAAGTATGGTAGTTATCGGGACTCATCTCACTCGTCTCACAAAGAAAATGTCGGATCATCCACTAAAGAACGAATCACTAAGCCCACCTTAGGAGACTTCTTTGAGTTCAAAACTAGGCATGCCTTGGACAAAGACATTGTTAACCTCCCTTCTACTTTAAACAAGAACAATCATTCGGTTGTGGGAACGACTGACGCCAAGTCAACTATAGTTATGGGATCGAAGTCTAACACTACCGAGGAAGTTGTTTCTATTTCTGCTGAATTGGGCGATGTCATTGTTGATGACATCTCAGGTGAATAGCTTCTAGGTAGACCCCCAGATGATTCTATGGTTGTGGATGCTCCTCATTTGGAAGCCAATACGGGAACTCAAGCTCCCAGTAACTTGTCTTTAGATGAAGATATTGAGGAATTTATGCCTTGTGAGAATGATGATGTGGATCCTTATATGCGGGATTAACGAGGTATCATTTCTACCTTATCATCTTTTTAATGACTATTTTATCTTGGAATTGTCAAGGGGCAGCTAAACCTCAATTTGTGCGAACTCTGAAGTGTTTCATCAGGAAACATAACATTCATGTTGCTATTGTTCTTGAGCCGAGAATCAGTGGACTTAAAGCAGATAGATGTATTAGTAGAATTGGTCTCCCGTTCTCTCATCGGGTCGAAGCAACAGGCTTTTCTGGGGGTATCTGGATTCTTTAGGATGATTTTTATGATATTGAGATGGTGGTCAGTAATCAACAATTTGTTCTCGCCTCGGTCTCCCAGAATGGTACGTTTCTATTTTTTCTGGCTGCTATTTATGGGCACCCTATTCCTTCTCGTCGGGCCAAGTTACGGGAGTCCTTTTTTCACCTCAATACTGCTATTTCCCTTCCTTGGGTTCTGATTGGTGACTTTAATGCTATTCTTTACTCGCATGAGAAGAAAGGGGGTTCTCCTAATCGAACCGGAGTGTGCAGGCAGTTCTCTTCTTGGTTCCAAAACACTAATTTGATTGATTTGGGATATAAAGGTTTGGATTACAGTTGGCGCAGGGGTCTTATTTGGGAGAGACTGGATAGAGGGGTTTGTAATGCCCATTGGCGGCTGGCTTTTCCGAAAGCGATTGTGACCCACTCCCTCGTATTCACTCTGATCATTGTTCCTTACTGTTGCAGACTTGCAGTTGTTCTCCTTCCTTGGCCAACAGACCTTTCCGATTTGTTGCGGCTTGGTTAACTCATGCTGATTTTAGTGCATTTGTGAAGAATAATTGGGAGTCCCATGCTCAACTGTCTTCCTCTCTCTCAAAATTGACTGACAATCTGAAGGCCTGGAATTCTAAAGTATTTGGGAACATTTTCCGCCTTAAGAACCAGTTGTTATCTAGGATTGCTCACGTGGAGCGTAAGTTGGACACACGGCCATCGATTGATCTGATGAATACTTATAATCAGCTCAAAGCGGACCTGGATGTCATACTTCACAAGGAGGAGCTCCTTTGGATGCAAAAGTCTCGTAGTGATTGGATTCAATGGGGGGATCGCAACACTAACTTCTTTCACCTGAAAACTGTTAAAAGGCGGAAGCGGAATCGCATTGAAGTTCTTAAGGATGAGGCGGGTACCTGGGTGAGTGACCAGGCGACTCTTCAGAATATTGCTTTGCAATTCTTTAGAAGGTTGTACAGAGATGAGCCAACACTCCATCAACCTTATCCTATCAAAGGCAGTTTCCCTGTTTGCGATCCACAGACTGTGGACTCTCTTAACCAACCAATTGGAGATGATGATATTAGAAGAGCCCTTTTCGACATGAAGCCGTGGAAA
>JANZLX010000008.1:15492141-15506856 GCA_025531955.1 Erythroxylum orinocense
CTAAGCCATCCACTTATGTGGGACCCACACAAGTGAATGGTTTAGAGCCACTTGGACAGGGTTGGTACATGGGAATTTGGACAGGGGATTTGGGGTGCATGAAACAACCCCTTTATTATGTGGGGTAAACTTTTTCTTATTCTACTTTTTAATAGGTTGTTGACGGTGGTGATGTTATGATGATGATTTAGATTTACTCAACATTTTCAGCAGTCGAGTTTAGAAATGATAACTTCTGCGATGGGCCAGTGAAGACAAGACATAGGGATCATGTCAGTTTGATTTTGAATACTTGATGCTTCAAGTCAGCAAGTTTTCAGGGTTTTTTTTTTGTAACTTGCAAAGCTTAAGACCTGCAATTGATTCAGCAACATATCCTGTTTTAAGTAGAACATTAAACTGAATCGGTTATTTCAAGGCACAGATGTTCCTCTGTGAGCACCTGACACCAGTTCTATTGACAACCAGAGTGTGTAGTAGTTATTACCATCAAGAGAGTAGACTTTTTACGTCTGATGTCGTTTAATGACTGCCACCAACAGCCACCTCCACGCAAATTTATAGCAAGCTGTTGAAGAAATATTAAATAATATGTGTGTACACTTATAAATTTATGTCGTCTATAATTTTATTTTGACACGGACAATTTTACAATTAGCAATTATTCAGATTTTCAACGGAAGAGCAGCAGATGGTGTGTGTGTGTCTGATGGATAGATTGAACAGGCTGAGTTAAACATGAGCCGAGCAATGTCCATTGTCCTGCCAGAATGTACCTATACTTGCAGCAGTCTTGGTTTCAGTTGTAACAAGTTTTCTGTAGTACTGTGATCTAAGAGCGTTCCCTTCTAGAATATAATGGTGTTAGGTAGTTGATGCTTTACTTGAAATAGAATGTGAAGGCAAGGCAGTTCCAGAACTTATTCTATCTAACCCACAGAAGTTAATCATTACGAAATGTGTACAGTAGAACTACCCATGTCCAGAAAGGGTGCTATGCTTGTGCGTCTGTTGAAGTAATAAGTGGATTCACTAGTAGCTGACAGTGTTAGATAATTCTAATAAATTCTTTTATCTACCACCCAGCCTCCTCTGTATGTGAATGCAAGCCTTAAATGCATATATACATATATCATCTCTTCTCTTCAACTGTTACAGCTCACTCATCCTCATGGAGATAACACATTTCTCTTTTCTTAGTATCTCTGCCATTGTTCTGTTCTCGTTTGTTCCTGTTACTTCTGCTAGTCTATCTTTCAACTTCTATGCAGCTTCGTGCCCAACAGCAGAACTAATGGTTGCCAACACAGTGAGGTCGGCTTCCTCTGTTGATCCAACCATCCCAGGAAAGCTCCTGCGCTTGCTCTTTCATGACTGCTTCGTGGAGGTGAGAGACTTATCCCGTCTTCGTTTCTGCTTAAACTAACGTATCTCACTGACATCCGTTCATCACTCGCATCAATTAATTTCACCTGTTCCTCAGAATGACCGAAAACGAAACTGAAAGAGCATATAACCCACTAAGTAATTGAGGAGTACCAGCTGAGTTTATTCTTTATCCTATCAAATGAGTTATTGTAACATCTATGGTCACCGAGATTACAAGAACCGAATCAAATTTCTTGCCAACGACCAGAAATGTCATTAACTTCGATTCATTCTTTTTCACGGCCAGAATACAACTAGGAACTGCCATATTTTCACCCACAAAAAATTGAATACAATTGCTTTCTTGTTTATTGCAGGGTTGTGATGCATCTGTATTGCTAGAAGGAAATGCAACTGAGCGGAGTGATCCTGCAAACAGGTCTCTTGGAGGATTTTCAGTTATCAATTCAGCTAAAAGAGTCCTTGAAATCTTCTGCCCAGAGACAGTTTCTTGTGCTGATATAGTTGCTTTGGCTGCCAGAGATGCTGTGACCATTGTAAGAAACCAAAAACTGTAATGCGACATTCCTTAAAACTGCTTGTATGCTTCATTTTGTTGGATAATTGTTCATTTCTGTTAAACTAAAAACAGGCTGGTGGACCCTTGGTTCAAATTCCAACTGGTAGGAGGGATGGAATGGTTTCTTTGGTTGAAAATGTTCGACCCAACATTGTAGATACAAGCTTTTCCATAGACGAGATGATTAAGATCTTCTCCTCCAAAGGTTTATCCCCGGAGGACCTCGTCACCCTGTCAGGTCTATCTCTTCAAACTGGACAACGACCACAAGCGGTTGGCAACTAGTTTTTTTTTGTTTTCCCCTGTCAAAAGATTGATTTTAAACACATAAAGAGTACAACAATGTCATGATTGTGACAGCAGACTTTTAACTGAATATTTAATGACTTCATGCATTGGATATATGCAGGAGCTCATACAATAGGATTAGCTCATTGTAGCTCGTTCAGTGGCCGGTTCCAAGAAGACTCTAAGGGGAAGCGTAGTCTCGTTGACTCCTCTCTGGACGGCATCTATGCAAATGAGCTAATGAAGAAGTGTCCCCAAGGGGCAAGACCATCAATAACAGTCAACAATGATCCCGAAACATCCGCCACATTTGACAATCAGTACTACAGAAACCTGATAAACCACAAAGGTCTTTTCCAATCGGATTCTATTCTACTTGCAGACGAAAGAACAAGGAAACAGGTAGAGGAATTCGCTAATGATCAACAACTGTTTTTTCAGAGTTGGAGCCAGTCCTTCTTGAAGCTAACCATCCTTGGAGTGAAGACAGATGAAGTAGGGGAAATTCGACAATCTTGTTCAGTAAATAATGGGTGAGGGAGCAAAAACAATGACTCAAAAGTTTCCACTGATATAAGAAAACAGTACATAAATTATTAGTATTCACTTATTCTTGTGAGTTGTGACCAAAACTAGAAGAAAGCAAACTCTCTCAAAAGTAGCATGGGCAATAAATGTTTGTCAGAAGATGTTTAAAACATCCAAACTACTACATGTTATGGAGCTTTTGTATCGAAGAAGGTTGTTTAAATTTGTTCTGTTTGTGCTCCAAGAACTATATATCCCCTTTCCCATCAAAACCAGGTGAAAGGCTAGGAATTAGCCAAAGAAAGGAAATAACTATCCGTGCTTCCTGACATTTTGCTCTAGTTTTCCCACTTTTCATGACCAGTGCTATAATGGGCAATTTGTCAGTGTTTAGTACATAGTACTGCATGTTCTATTTTCTATCTGCAGAACTTGTTCGAGGTTTGATTGGATTATGATGATCCATGACGCCAACATTCAGTGTCAATCGAATGTTTTTGCTCTATTTTGCTGATTCTCCTCCCCAAAGAATAAGGAATTTTGCACAATGATACTTTTTTTGCCTGTCAAATTGATGTGGTCCTGAAACATGAAACACAACAGAAATTTCTCATTTTAATTCAAATGTAAAATCTGCAAAAAATTGGACCACAAGTTGCTTAACTTACAAGGATCAGAACCTTGATTTAGACTTCAAAGGAACAACTTTCTGGTTGCGTGCAATACATAAATGGTATCAGCAAGCAAAAAGACGTGTAGACTTGGGAAATCAATTGTTGCTCAATGATTACCGACTTTCTACAGTGTTATTCATCATCAAGATTAAAAATTGCTGATAATCGACAAGCCAGTTTGATCTTAACCGGTGGGTTCCCTGCTTAAAGACTCGGGGACTAGCACTTGATGCAGAGGTTAATTTGGTCGGTAAAAACAAAGACATACACCCAGAAGCAACTGAGCAAGGACGAACCCGCCAAGAGTCCAGCGTTTTAGGAAACATGCAAGAGCAACCGACTCTGAACTGATCTAACAACCGTGCGTGGGTACGCTTCCTCGTCGGTCAATTTTCGACTGGAAAAATGATTAAAAAGAACGTAAAAGACAATAAGTTGGTCAGAGAACATGGTAAAAGAAAGAAAAAAAACTAACCCGTGTGGTCAGGAATTGTCCAGATGTCCTGCAATATTGTCATCTGCTCTTTCATTTGACAACTCCAAAGTTTTTCCCCTCCTCCTCCCAAGTTCCTCCTCCGGACTCTTCCCTGCATGAGCTTCATTAACAGTGTTCCTGGTCACAGACACAGAACCGAACCTTCCATGGCTTTACCGCTAAATCCGTGTGTCTTTCATGCCACTTCCTCCACTAAACCACTGGCTTTCAATCCGCTCCCTCAAACTCCTAAACTGACTTCGTCTACAACCATTCTCGCGAGACCAGTACACGCGAAAGCAAGCAACCAGATAAAGTGCCACGCAGATCTGTCAAGTACTTTACCTTCGTCAATAGGTGAAGAGCGTGATGTGAAAGTAGTTGGAGAGAGTTTGGCGGCGAATTATAATTGGAGGGAAGAATGGTACCCTCTTTATCTTACTAGAGATGTACCAAATGATGCACCTCTGGGCCTCACTGTGTTTGATAAGCAGATAGTATTGTATAAAGATGGCCATGGCGAGCTTCGTTGTTATGAAGATCGGTGCCCACATAGGTAAAAGAAACCCTTTACCGCTAGTAGCTTATCTGTATGACACTTGCATTGGGCATAAGGGATTTACCAGTAACTTTTGTTCTTCACGGTGAACTTATTTTCTGAATGATTGTCCATAATTGTTTTTCATTTTCTCTGGATATTGAAATTTTGTTTCCATTAAGTGCTGAGAACTGGAAAGCAATTGCTTTCGTTTAGGCTTAGTATGGCGAAGGGAAGACTTTGGATGCGGTACTTAAATTACCGATTCTTTATGCAGTTTAGCCCCCTCTCAATGATGAATTCTTGGCATTCTTGTGGTAATTTTAGGCTATGAATTATGAAAGTTACTTTGGTTTAGTTCATTTACTTTTCAATTTGGCTTTGGTTAATATTAGATTAGCCAAACTATCAGAAGGTCAGCTGATAGATGGAAGGCTTGAATGTCTATATCATGGTTGGCAGTTTGAAGGGGAGGGTAAATGTGTGAAGATACCTCAGGTTTGTCCTCATCGCCATGGTTGTTAATATGAACTCTCTTGATCTACTAATATCTTCATGGCAGCTTCCTGCAAGCGCTGAAATCCCGCGGTCTGCTTGTGCCAAGACGTACGAGGTGAGGGAGTCCCAAGGTGTTGTGTGGATATGGATGTCTCGAGAGACCACACCTAATGTGAGTAAACTACCTTGGTTTGAGAACTTTGCCCGACCAGGGTTTCGAGATGTTTCAACCATCCATGAGCTTCCTTATGATCACTCCATACTTCTCGAAAATCTGATGGATCCAGCACATGTTCCGATTTCACATGACAGAACAGACTGGACTGCAAAAAGAGAAGATGCTCAACCTCTATTTTTTGAAGTGACAGAGCGCACAGATAGGGGTTTTGCAGGGTGGTGGGGTAGAGAAAAGGATCAAAGCAGGAGAAACTTCTTAAGGTTTGAAGCCCCTTGCGTCCTATCAAATAGCCTTGAAACCTTTGACGAGAAGGGAGAGAAAAATTACTTCTCGGGCCTTTTCCTCTGTCGACCAACCGGACAAGGAAAATCCATGCTTATTGTAAGGTTTGGATCAACAAGAAGATCGACGTTTGCGGTGAAGTGGATTCCTGAATGGTACTTTCACCAGAATGCATGTAAGGTCTTTGAACAAGATATGGGATTTTTATCATCTCAAAATGAGATTTTGATGAAGGAAAGAATCCCAACAAATAAACTGTATCTCAACTTGAGGTCATCAGATACATGGGTAGCTGAGTATAGGAAATGGATGGACAAAGTTGGGCATGGAATGCCTTATCATTTTGGCCACACCACAATTTCTTTGCCTCAAGTACCTGCTGTTGTTGAGCATGCACCTGCTGGTCTTGTTGCCGGTGCTTCAGCTTCTTTACCAGCCAAAGGGGGAATCGGGGCAATCCATGCACCCAACCTCGCCAACCGATACTTCCGCCATGTAATACATTGCAAGGGATGCAGCGCTGCAGTGAAGTCCTTCACCATTTGGAAAAATACTCTTTCTGCCATAGCACTTGCCTTCACTGCTTTGGCAATTCTAGCTTCTGGGAGGCAATGGAAGGCTTTTCTACTAATATCAGCAAGCTTGTGCTTAGCCGCAGTTTATGCATGCTCCACTGCTATAGCCATGAACACAACAAACTTCATAAGAACGCACAGGAGATTATAAAATGGTGATGCAGTCCCATCTCAGTCCCATTGGGTGATTGGATAGTCTACGGTAGATAGGGGTTGTGTTGTGACTTGTGTATCCATTGATTCTGTTACCTGGAGACCTAGAATTCCTGGGCAAGTCTTTCCAAAAAATTTTTATATTCTTATATTTATACGTGTTGTGGCGGAGGTGGAGCATGATTTTTAAGTTGAAGGAGCTCCCCATAATTAATTGCAGCTGACCAAGATTAAATTACAATTTAGAAGTTCCAAAATAAAGGCTTTAATCAAGAAAATGGCAATAACGACGAAAACAAAACAATATTAAAATCTTCAACTCCATTCTATTATAGTCCTATGCATCAAAGAAAGGGATTTTCAAACGGTTAGAATGATACTTTAATCATAATTGCATCTGCATCTGAATCAATATTTATGGCCTTTGAAGACCTTACCATTTACGAGCGATCCCAGTAAAAAAGAGCGACCACCTCGAATTACTAGGATTACAATGAAACAGCGTGTATTAATATTACATGAATCTTTAGCACCTCAAAACTTGAGCCATCTCTTTTCTTTTTCTCTACTAGCAACTGCAGTTGATGCAGAACTACGAGTAGCCTCAGCCTCTGCCAAGGCTTTTCGAGTCTCATTTAACTTCCTCATGGCAGCCTCATACACCACCTTTTCTTTTTTGTTTCTACTCGCCATCTGTTCAAGCTTTTCCACACGAAGCCGCAAGTCATTTATCTCATCATCGTAAGCAATCAGATCTCGTCTATCCACCTTTTTCTCTCCTGGGCCTTTATTTAACTGCTTCTTCGCTGATCCATTGTTTAAGGCTTTACCATGCATCGCAAGTTGGCTGTTAATCAGACTGAAAACATCTGGTCTCATTTCTTCCTCATCTTCTATTGCCCTTAACGCGGCAGCCAACTTCTTCTCCTGTTTTCTCTTCCCTCCTCTGCTTCGCTTTTTCCCCAGATTTTCTTTCGTCCCTTCCCCCTTTTGAGACTCCAATGCATGATCAAGAGATTGCTTTGGCTTAAGCACCTTGACAGAAATGGGGTCCAGCATTCCCTGCCCAGATACACCTAAGCCCATCCCTTCACGGTAACCCATATTCGCCATCATCTTGGAAGCTATACCCCGAGTGTGATTCTCCCATTTTGCAAATTTGGCAGTTTCTGTTTGAACACCTCTTTGTAACATTGAGCTGTCAAGAAATCCTAAACCTTCCACACTTTCTTCAAAGTCACTACTGTTATATTCTTCTGAGCTTGAATCACTTTCTTCTTCATCGCTCATTAAAGCATGCACAGACAATGTCATAGCTTCTCTCCCAAGCTTTAAAGAACTCCCATCATCACGGAAAACAACTTGACCGACACTGAGTTTCTCATCCCAGGATACAAGTTCAGCTTCCCTCCAGATTCCACCATTACTCTCCGAGACTGCCCATATATTAGCCCCTACTAGTGATTCATCCCATACTGGTGGGACATACTTCTTCAAAGCAGACAATGACACATCATACCCTGCGGACAGTATGAACCACGTCAACTCTGAGATATTAGTAACTACTGGTTAATAAGCAAATACAACAGTGTGTCGACATACGCACACATGGGCACAAAACACACTGCACATGAGCAACACCATAATGTGCATGAATCAGTAAATAGCTAGCATTGATCTGGGAAAGCATAAGAAGCCAGTCTGACCAAATTGCGTATGCACCACAAAATGTTTAAGCAGAATCAGGACAAGTGCCATGCACAAGTTAGCCAAGACATTAAATCAAAGGTCAAAGGGATACCTATACATGATTCGTAACAAACATATTATTAGTTTGCCCGAGCATAGCTTTTAATCTTTATGACAAAGTGACATGTTACAAAATTTTCACAATTAGAGATTTAAATATAGCGCCCTCCTAGTGAAGATATATAGATGGTGCAGTTATGTAGAAGTTGCTTTTTTAGGATATAGGAAAGTAACACCTTCCTAGAACATAGTTCCTGTGTTGTTCAAAATATCAGGAACCGCATACATTAGAAATCAAACATGTAGAATAAATTCCACAGCCTAAAGGTCTACAAGGAACATGATTGTAACATACCATGTGATAAGCGGCAGTTAGTACCAAATCGACATCGTTCTTGCAGAAAAAACTTGCATATCTGCACTTGGTTGGTTTATCATCAGTACATTGACCATTGAAACCAATTAACTTTTATCTCAAGACTAGCTCAACATCGTGATTTCAGCAACTATATCATATTTCCCCTAAGCAATAATCATTTTGCAGTTAGCCTTTTCAAAAACAGAAAAATCACATTTACTTATGTCATGTCTTTGAAAACAAAATCACATTCACTTATGTCATGTCGTTGAAAATAAAAAGTTGACAAAGAAGGTCAGAGGAAGAAAAGGAAAAGAAAACTTATTAAATGCACCAGATAAGGCATCTCATTGAGATTCATGTCCTGAAAAAGTTATCGGTCAGAACTAAGGATGTCCTAGAGCAAATGCATCGAGTAAAGGATAAGGTCAAATATGAACAAATGCATGTAACTATACTAACCTGACTGCGGACTAGATGCAAGTCTTTAAGAAAAGTTTATTTCAAACAATTGAACAGAAAAAAAAGGCAATTTCGCAAAGATCAAGCAGACACAAAATAAAAAAAACAAAAGGTTGAAATTCACGAATTCAGATATTATATGTTGATATCCATATCGACATGCATAAAATGTCAACCAAAACACAATCAATGAAAAAAGACATTTCAACATAGATGTTAGAAACAGCGTGGCAAGGAACTCGAGCATAGGGAGTCCCCAAATAGTGTAAAGAAACAATACACTGTAGTTTTTACAGACACATTACATATTAAAGAAGAAAACTTTTTTGAGGACTAGAAGCAACTGTCAAAAAAGCTTCTTTCAAACAATTGAACAAAAGAAGAACGAGGGAATTTGAAAGATCAATCAGACACAGAAAAAATGCACACCAAAAAAAGAGATTCACGTATTGAATGTTGATAGCCATCTATGAAAACTAAAGTTCTTGAAAAGAGGTCAGAATCGGTGCAGTAAGGCACTCTAGCATTGTGTACGAAGATCCCCAAATAGCATGAAAAAGCAATACATTTAAAAGACAAAGACAAAATTGGCTTAACGCACCAACATTTTCTCAGCTGTAGGTGTCAGGAAAGAGATCTTTGCAGTATCAGAATCTTCAAACCTAACAACTTCACCATTATACCAACGCCCATCGATGTAACGGAATCTACACTTTGATCCAACAGAGTAACTTTGCTCCTCCAAAGGTTCTGGTTTAACATCAGTTTGATCAAGTGGTTCCACTTTGACATTCTCAGCAGTACTATTGGAGTCATGCAGTCCTGCATCCACTTCTCGTAATAAACGAGCACGTTTTAGGTGAAGGAGCCCATCCTCTGCATCTTTAATGGCCTGAACAAGCTCCTCCTGAACCTGAGACAGTTTTAAAAAAAAAAAAATTAAGCTACTTCCAGAAATCATGTTTTTCTTTTGGCTCAGCCAACTTCCACAAATTTCAGTAAGTGAGGTGAAATGAAAACTAAAGAGCGAAAGAATCAAGTTACCTCACAATTAAAGGCACATATAAATCTACATACAACGCACAACTAGAGGCACATGTTTATCTACATCTTCTAAAAGATTATACAGTTATAAACATCTGACTATGAGTCTTCCCCACAATGAATGCTTCTTTTAGAGAAATAATCTGCATAAGCTATTAGAAAGGGGAAAATTTTTCATAAAACAGGTGCCAAGTAAAGTTTCCCTTCCATAAGATTTGTGCCAAAACTGAAGCAGGTTACAATGGCATGTTACCAGTTCAGCAGGCTCTAGATGCCCTGCAGTTTGGAGAAAATGAAGCTCTAGATTCTATATGCAAACATAATTGAGTAACCAGTACAATAGACACAATGACAGGCTGGTAAGCCGTTTCTGAAGCAGAGCAGACAGAGAAGACCAGTGAGCTGGGTGTTCCACTTAATCCCTAAAGACGTGTTCCGCTTTCAGTGCTAGCGAAATCCAGAAATGCAAAGAACGCGTTACCGGAGAAATTTCTCTGATACAAAGTAATTTAACGTTTATCAAATTAATAGGTCAAATCTTTTATGGGTAAAATCTCGGCGCTGTGCCTACGGAAGGATGAACAACAAAAGGACAAAACCAAAAATTTAACCATAATCCGGAATCAGATTCTAACCACGAAATACTCACATAACAAACAATCATATGAATACACCCTGAAGTAAGGGGTGAGCATAAAGAAAGAAGAAGAGAAGGAGAGCAGTATACCGAAAGAAGCTCAAGATTGGAGGGGTCAACAGCAAGAGCATCGCCCAGAGCAGAGAGCGAATCTTTCTGCTCCTGCAACTGAATCTCCAGCTGATTCTCTAAGGCCCTCTCTTCCTCGCTCCCCATTACACCAAGTAAAGTCCCAAATCGAGAGATACGAAGAACAAGAAAGAGGACAGAACCTTCTCCATAAAACCGACACAAGGTGGGCTGGCCGGGTTTGTTTGTTTCTTGTGAAAGCTTTACGGTATCGTTTTCACTAAAATATATAAGTTAGAAAGTAATATTTTGAGATGTAACATAAAATTTGTAAAACGGTTCCTACACGTTTAACTAAATTTAAAATAGTTTTATTTAATTTAATTTTTAATTAAATTTATTGATTCTAATTATTTAAATAATTTGATTTTACCATAATAAAACTTTTTAAATTGAAATTTTAATTACCATAAATTCTCAAATTTATTTTATATATGAATATGATTTTAGGTAATGGTATGGAGTATGGACCATTCAGATTGGGAAATGGGTATGTTTAGTGGATCATTTAGGTTGGGCTACGAGTATTTGTAGTTGTTCACTATTTTATTTTATGTAAACGTTGCCAAAAATAAAAATGTTATTAATCAAATCAACAAATTTTTAATGAACTAACGTCTTAAATGAATTGTCAAAATTATAAAATATTAGTAACTGGATTAAAAATTTTTAAAAATGAATAATAAATTAAAAATCTTAAAAAATTAAATATTTTAAATTAGTTATCTTATTAATAATATTAAATCGATAGTGAAGATTATAGTTGTAATTCATGTACTCTATTTTGAATTAACTTATTTAATTTTTATTCCAAATTCATTCACGTTTAAATATTTGAATTCAAGTCTATTGAACTAATTTTAACTAGTTAATGTTAAGTTAATATAAATATGAATAATTTATTATTATTAATTAAATCAAAAATTATTAAATTTAAACTCAAATATAATTTTTCCTAAATATTTAAATTTAGTTCTCAATTTAATTAAATAAAATTTTATTTATTAATTTTAAATCAAGTCAAATTGAAATAAATTTACTATTTTTATAACTTAAAAAAGGAGTCCATTGGAAACAAGAATGACTCAAAAGCCTTGAATGTCATAATGTGATCGCTCTAACATGTAGTTCTCATAAGGTGTGTTCTCAAATATCTTATGAATATTCGGGTATATGCTTTATGGTAGTGGTGTGTTACATTAATTCTATTAACGGTTAACTGATAGTTGATTATATTAGCTGATTTGGCCAGTGGATAACATCAGCTATTTATTAAAGATGTTTGGTAAAATTAGCTATTTAGTATTAGTTGTTAATGTATAAAATCACTCATGATAGTATGATTTTTTTAAAAAAATTATAAAGGCATGAATATTATATTTCTTAGTATTTCGTTGAATATCCTTATAAGAATTTAGATTTAGATATTTAATTTTATAAAAATTAAGTTTATAACTTTAATAAAAAACATCATCATCATCATCATCATCATAATAATAATAATAATAATAATCTAACATTAAATTCTCTGTTAATATGATGATGCAACAAGCTACATAATATTAGTATTTTTCATATAATATGTGTGAATTTTATTATTTAATAAATTAAAAATATCTATAATTATATTATGACACAAATACGATATATAGTAGTTATGTACTAAAAATATTAATTTGATGTAACTCTTTATGTTCAAAAACTTAATATTATGGTATTTAAAAAACTTATTGGAGAAAAACATACAAAGTACTAGACTAATCCCAGCTATGTCCTTAAGGAAGATCGAGCAACACCCTGAAGGTACATGTACAAAGTTGGTAACCCTTAACGCGAAATTTACAACAAAATTGGTAAGCCAATCGGCACTCCTATTTTCCTCCCTGTAAATGTGGCAGGGTAAAACTACCTAATTGCGATTCAGTAGCTCGTTGATTCCCAAGACGATCGGATTAAGAGACGTGGTGCGTTTAGCGGAATCAGAGAGGATATTGGACACCACTTTAGAATCCAGTTCTAATCCCACCCTACGATATCCTAGATCCCAAGCCAGATTTAGCCCCGAGAATACACCCCATAGTTCTGCAGCTATCGAGGAACACCTGCCAAGATTCTGGACAAAACCTCCGAGCCAAGCACCAGCGTCGTCATGAATAAAACCCCCTACTGTGGCCGAGCAGGATGAGCCTTTGCACGCCCCGTCTGTGTTTAGTTTCACCCATCCAGGAGAGGGTCTATACCAGCCAATGAATTGTTCCTGTCAGGGTAGGGGGCCAAAACTTGTCGTGCTTTATCGATCCAAAACTTGTTGAATCAGTTGGACATAATCCAAAATAGTGGAAGCAGGAGAGACTGGCCAAGAGAATTGGGCATCAAAGAGAGAACTATTTCTCCAGGACCATAGGAGCCAACAAGCTGTACCAAAGATGAGGTACCAATCTAGACCACTGATCCATTGGTGCGTTTGGAGGTTCACCTGAATCTAGTCATGATTTTTAAGGTTTAAAAAGTCTGAAGAGATGACATATAAAGGAAAGGTGAGCCACAGACTTCGCGCTTTGGGGCAGTCTCTCATAGCATGTATTGAGGACACTTCTACCTGGCAGTGATGGCACTTTGCAGTCGGAGTCAGATGTCTGCGAAGATGTTGGTTAGTTAATAATTAATTATGTGTAAGGAGCCAGAGAAAGGATCGGAACAAGAGCATGGGAAATGAGAGGGCCTAGGTCCTCCACCCAGGGATCCAACCAGAATCGGGCCTTTGAGCCATTACATATCACCCATTTCATGTCGCAAAGTACGTGATGTCAAATAGCTTTGATGCTCTTCCAAGTCATGGAGATGCCAGTAGCCTTTAGGAAAGTGAGCAAGTTGTTGGCGTCAAAGTTATATTTAGCAGACAGAATGCGTATCCATAACGTTTTCGACTTCGAGATCAAGGCCCACTCTAGTTTGGTTAACACAGCATCATTTGTTTCGCAAATTTTGCGAATGCCCAAGACACCAAACTCTTTTGGTTGGCAAACTTTGTTCCAAAGAACGAGATGTATCTTCTGTGCCAAAAGAAAAGCTCCACAAGAAGTTGTGCCTAATTTTTTCAAGTCATCACAAAGGCGTCTAGGGAGACAAACCTTCTGCATTGTATAGAGAGGTAAAGCGGAGATAACAGATTGGGTCAGGGTGGTACATCCGGCAAGGAATAAAAGATTTTCGGTTCAGCTCAAGAGGCGTTGGTGAACCTTGTCGAGAATAAATTGGTACGTGCGTTTATGGACTCTTTCATGTAACAAAGGCACTCCAAGGTATCATCCTAAGTCAGTAGTTTGCTTAAATCCCAACTCTTTGCTCAACTGTCGTGCCCTGGATTGGTGGAAATTCTTAGAATAATAGCATTGAGATTTTTCTTGACTGATCCTTTGGCCTAACGCTGCGCAAAACAGGGACATGGTATCCCGAATTACTTGGGCTTGATCGATAGAGACTTCGGAGAACAAGATGTGGTCGTCAACAAAATAAATGAGATAAAGGAGGACCACGTCTGTGTTAATGTAATGGGTTTCCAGTTGCCTTGAGTAATGAAGTGGTTGATCAGGTAACCTAGTCGTTCCATGCACAATATGAACGATACAACGATAACGGGTCACCTTGGCGAATATGTCGGACCCCGAACCCGGAACCCGACTGTCCCCGGAGACAAGCCCTGACTGATGGCCTGTCCCCGAGACGCTGGCTGGCTGATGCTAATTCTCTGTTACTCTTCCTGCGGTTGACTCTAACATACCGACTAACATTTACCATTCACTCGCTTTGGTGGTGAGCTTACACTGACTGAATCCTGTTGAGACTTGAGCCCGAGGCCCTACTGGGACCAACTATAATCTATGGTCTGAACTAAACCTCAAACAGAAGAAAAACAACTTGATTTGCACATACCAAACTCTAATAAGTCGACTTGTCATTGGTAAGCCGACTTATTTGTGCACAAATACAGACCCGAGGCTGCAACTCTTCATCTGGTGTTTCATAAGTCGACTTATATAGCAATAAGGCGACTTATTTAGGTCGACAAGGCGCCTTGTCAGTGACAAGTCGCCTTATCGTGGCACACACCAGACCCGAAGCTATAATTCTTCTTCTGCCCTCTTATAAGTCGCCTTGTGGGTTGACAAGTCGCCTTATTTGATGACAGTAGACAGCTA
>JANZLX010000008.1:15506956-15519059 GCA_025531955.1 Erythroxylum orinocense
ATTGGATGACTGTATCAGACTGATATTTATGGTTTTAAAATTTACTGGTTTCTTATATTGTGGTTTTAAATTATTGCGATGCCATGTGGATTTTAGTAGAACTGTTCTGGTGGTGCACCTTTATTGTGGGATGCTCATCGGAGCGACCTTCAGGTTTCCCGATGTGTACCTTACGATGAGGGGGCGCTACATAAAGGGTAAGAAAGCTTCATGGAGATTGTGGTGGTGAAGGTGTAGGGGAAGGGACTTCAATGTTCTTCATCCGGATGAACTTGAGGAATTTTTTTTATGTACTGCTACTCCTTATGCACTTGTCTCATTAATTTGCAATGTCATTTATTGATGGTTTTCAACCATTTGGTTGAGTATTTACTGGAACTTGTTGACATCTATTGCTACAGTTGGTTCGTCTTCAACTGCTTCTAATGAGAGGTTTGATTATGTCATCTCGTTACTGCAAAGCCCAGCTTACCAATGGTGGAAAACTGTTCCTGGTAGCTCAGTCCAACCTTGCAGACTAATGTGGGAAGACTTTTTGAGGGTCTTCAAGGAGAACTACATGCTAAAGATTTATCTGGACAAAAAGATGAAGGAGTTCCTCGATTTGAAACAGGGAACCTCATTGTGGCTGAGCATGAAGTGCGGTTTAATGAGTTGTTGGGGTATGCTACAACTCTGGTCCCGACTGAGGAAGACAAAGGTAGGCGGTTTGAAGATGGGTTGAACACGAAAATCAAAACGAGGTTGGCAATTACCAATTTGAGTAGCTTTACTAAGTTGAGAGCTGCATTGATCAGAATTGAACAGTTATTGAAAGATGGACAAGGAGAATATAGGCAAGAGCTCATAATGAAGAGGCCTGGTAAATTTCAAGCTGATTCAGGTAGAAGATTCAGTAAACGCCAGAGTAGACCTTCACGATCACAGTTGAGATCAAGATATTCAGGGTTTAGGTCGAGAGGTGGCTTTGTTTATTTTTGTAGAGGTTATACGCCTAGAGGACAGACACATAGCAGGCAGCCACCACAGATGCCTAGCTGTGAACACTATGGGAAGAGACATGGTGGTGATTGTTAGAAGATATCAAGAGCTTGCTTGCATAGTGGTTCCTTTGAGCATCAGATTAGAGATTGTCCTGTCATTATTGGAGCACAGTCTGGAGTGAGAGGAGGATCAGTGACTGAAACGAATATCCAACTAAGCATAATTAGTGGAGTAGGATAGAGAGGCAGAGACAGGGGTAGAGTAAGTTTTGCAGGTCCTAATGCCAGAATAGAGGTACGAAGCAATCAATCACAGTCCCAGGCCAGGATCTATGCCATTACCAGACACGAGGTGCAGAACTCTCCAGACGTGGTTGCAGGTGTGTTATATGTCTTTCAATTGAGGCATTTGTATTGCTGGATCCAGTATCTACGTATTCATTTATTTCTCCTAATTTGGCAACGAAACTGCATTGTAAGAGAGAAATGTTGAAACATGACTTAGAGGTGAGTACTTCGTTAGGATATACTACTGTAAGTGGAGAAGTTTACAAAAAGTGTATTATTCGGGTTGATCAGGCGGAGTTAGTAGCGACCTGATAGTATTGCAATTAAGAGAGATAGGGCTATAATAAACTGCTACGCCAAAGAGGTGATTATTGAATCTCCTATGCAGCCGAGAGTAATATTCCGAGGTGTTAGTCAAGCAGCGCCAGCCAGATTGATTTATTTGATGAGTGCTCTTAGATTGATTCGAAGCGGATGTTAGGCTTATTTAGCCTATGTAATGGATAAACCGAATTGAGCAAACAATACGGGATATTTCTATTGTTAAGGATTTCTCGAACATGTTTCCTAGTGAATTACCGAGGTTACCTCCAGATAGGGAGACAGAGTTCACCATCGACCTTATTCCAGGTATCGCTCCTATACCTATTCCTCCACATAAGATGGCGCCTGTGGAACTTCGGGAACATAAGGCTCAATTACAGGAGTTATTAGACAAAGGCTTTATCAAATCCAGTGTATCACCTAGGCGAGCTCCAGTTTTATTTGTGAAGAAGAAGGATGGGACCTTGAGATTGTGTATTTATTATAGACAGTTGAATCAGGTGACAGTGAAGTATAATTGTCCATTACCGAGAATTGATGATCTACTTGATCAGTTATAGAAAGCTCAGGTGTTTACTAAACTAGATTTGAGATTAAGGTACTATCAGTTGAAGATACCAGAAGTTGATGTACCGAAGAGTACATTCAGGACCAAATATGAGCCTTGTGAGTTTTTAGTGATGCCTTTTGGATTGACAAATGCTCCGACAGCTTTTATGGCATTAATGAACAAGTTATTTCAACTTTACCTTGACCACTTTGTGATTGTATTCATTAATGATATTTTGGTGTATTTAAAGGGCAAGGAGGAACATTTTAAGCATCTGAGGTTACTTCTACAGATAATGAGAGAGAATCAATTGTATGCTAAGTTCAGCAAGTGTGAATTCTGGCTTGATCAAATAGTATTCTTAGGTTATATAGTGTCTGGACAGGGCATATAAGTGGATCCAAAGAAAGTTGAAGCAGTGATGAAGTGGGAAGCCTTGAGAAATGTGTCTGAAATATGAAGTTTTCTTGGGTTAATAGGATATTATAGAAGGTTTATCGATAGGTTTTCATTGATCTCAGTCCCTTTGACAAGACTTCAGAGGAAGAATATACCTTTCAGATGAACTGATGAGTGCCAAAGGAGTTTTGAGGAGTTAAAACACAGATTGACTACAGCACCAGTGTTAGCTATACCATCAAGATCTGGAGGATATGTTATGTATAGTGATGCTTCACACCAAGGATTAGGGTGTGTTTTGCTGCAGTATGACAGAGTAATTGCTTATGCATCGAGACAGTTAAGACGTCACGAATTCAACTATCTGGTTCATGATTTAGAACTTGTTGTTGTGGTTTTTGCTTTGAAGATTTAGAGGCATTATCTATATGGTGAGATATTTCAGATATTTATAGACCATAGAAGTTTGAAATATTTATTGATTCAGAAGGAGCTGAATATGAGACAACGGCGGTGGATTGAACAACTTAAAGATTATGATTGTACGATTGAGTATCATCCAAATAAAGCTAATGTTGTGGCTGATGCATTAAGTAGGAAATCCAATAACAGAGTGGCACAGATTCAGACATTAAGGTTACCAAACCTAGTACAACTGAGAGCACTAAATATTGAGATAAATTTGGGGTAGAATGAAGAATTGTTATCTATATTGAAACTTAGGACGGTGTTGCATAAAAGGATAAAAAATGCTCAAAGCAAGGATCTAGAATTAAGGAAGCTTATTGAGAAGTTGAAATAGAACTCGAATTTTGAGTTTGAGTTGAGAGACAATGTATTGTGGTTGAAGCAAAGATTATGCGTACTTGATGATGATGATCTCAAAGCTGAGATTTTGGAGGAAGCACACATAACAACCTATGCTATACATCCTGATACTACCAAGATGTATAATACGCTGAAACAACATTTCTGATGGCCAGAGATGAAGAAACAAGTGGCAAAGTATGTTGCAAAGTGTTTGACTCGTCAACAAATTAAGGCAGAGCATTAAGCTCCAATTGGGAAGTTACATTCATTGCCTATTCCAAAGTGTAAATGGGAAAGGATTACTATAGATTTCATTATCGGTTTGCCAAGGACTCCAAGGCAATATGATGCCTTATGGGTCATTGTTGACAAATTGATGAAATTAGCCTATTTCTTACCCGTAAGGGAGAATAATACATTGGATCAGTTAGCCCAGAGATATGTTAATGAAATTGTGAGATTAAATGGAGTCCCAGTGTCTATTGTATCAAACTGGGATCTTAGATTCGATTCTAGATTTTGAGGTAGTTTACAGATAACATTGGGTACGAAGTTGAATTTCAGTACAACATTTCATCATCAGACAGATGGACAAAGTGAGAGGACTATTAGAACTACTGAGGATATGCTTAGAGCTTGTATATTAGAATTATAAGGAGTATGGGATCAATATGTACCTCTTATTGAATTTGCATATAACAATCATTGCCACAATAGCATCTGTATGGCTTCGTATGAGGCATTGTATAACAGAAAATGTCATTCACCTTTGTATTGGGATGAAGAGGATCTAAGAATTGTTGAAGGCCCATAACTGATTCAAGACACTGTTGATAAGGTGAAATTGATCTGTAGTAGAATTAAGGTGACTCAAGACAGAAAAAAAGTTATACAGATCAATAATAAAGAGATATGGAATACTAAGTGGGAGACAAGGTGTTTATGCAATTGTCATCATGGCAAGGAGTACTGAGAATTGTTAAAAAGGGATAATTGAGCCTTAGATATATTGGTCCTTATGAGATTTTTGAGAGATTAAGATCATTGGCATATAAGTTAGCATTACCAGTAGAGATGACTCAGATTCACAACGTGTTTCATGTTAGTTTGCTCAGGAGATATCGATCAAATCTGACACACATATTACCGGCTCAGGAGTTGGAAATTGCAACTAATTTGAGTTATGTGAAGGAACTGGTCAAAATAGTTGGCTATAAAATTAAATAATTGAGAAACTGAGTAATCCTATTGATTAAGGTTCTTTGGAGGAATCATTCGAGAGAAGAAGCCATATGGGAAACTGAAGAAAACATGAGGAGACAGTACCCCCATCTATATGATCAATTAAGTATTCGAGGAAGAAATTTTATAAGGGGGAGAATTGTAATAGCCTATTTCTACAATTAAAGATTTAACTGTTAGATTGAGTCATATCATATTAGAATACATGAAGTACATCTCATTTGCATGCATCATATTTGCATACACATTTGAATCATGATTTAGAGACATTATAAAGATAGTATATGCACTCAATTGACATGTCTTAGGGTATAAAAGGTTTTATCTGATTATGATGTCCTTGTGTGTTGATTATGTCTTCAATTTTGTTTTGATGGATTATAATTAGTAATTGGGAATTTGTTGTTGCAATTGAGTGATTGATGAAGCGATATGTGCACTTAGTCTAGGAAAAATTGTTAAAGCGCAAGACAAATAGATACATGGGAACTTGGGTTGATTAGGCCTATAAAATAATGACACATGAAATTAGTAATAAAGTGACAAATGTCTTGAATAGATGAGTAACAAATGGTAGTTTAATTGGGTAACAAATGGTTTAGGAAACTATGAGACAAATTGATCAAACACTAGGTGACAATTGGTGGTTAAAGTATGAGACTTATGGTTTGAATCTTAACATGACAAGTGTCATGCCAATTGTCCCTATTTTCACCACATGCCTACACTTACGATATACACACTTGAAAGACCATCTTACCTCTTGGTCTTGCTATTTGCTACCTTCTTCTTCCTTCTGCCACCGACCTATACCCATAACCCTTACACCTTGAGTTTTTGCTAAAATCCTGCACCCTATTACTCCAAAATTCTGTTGTTTTCATCTTGTTGTTAAAACCACTTTCTGTTTCTATCTTGTTCTTGGTGTATGCTTGAGTGCTTGGAAGAATTGTTTAGCTTGCTAATTAAGGAGCTTTTAAGTTGAACAAGTAATTGATTTCCTTATTGAGACATATGTGAGCATAAAATTTATGATGATTGATTAAGGATGAATTAGGTTAGACTGTATATAGAATTGATGATTAAGTGTGCTAGAATTGAATTAAAGGTGAATTTATGCTAAAAAAGGTGCTATTGTAGTGTTCTTGAAATGAGGAAAAAGTTAGGATTTCATGTATGATAGGGAACGAAAGTTTCTGTTTGGTTTTGATGCATAAAAGATAAATTGTTTATGAGTTACCAATTGAATGATTTTGAATTGGAATTATAGATAAATTAATGTGGAATTGAAGTATCTTTAAGGTATAATTGATGGACTATCATGAAGGTGTTGAATTATGGAAGAAAAATTGAAGGAAAAGGATGATGAACCTTCGGTTCACTTATTCCATGATCATGGGAGCTACATTAGCCTCTTCCCACGATCATGGGCAATATAGTGAAGTGAGAAAACTTTTTGTTTTGTCTTTTCACGATCGTGGAAAGGTACCTCACGATCGTGGGAAATGCTCTGAAACAGAATTTTTTGTTGTGATTGTTGAACCAACTAAGGATAAGTTACTCTACCTTTATGTATTTGGGTTTGATTGAGGCTTGAAATAAAAGAAGATTGTTGTTGAATTAATTGGTTAAGCATTTGATAAGTTTAGGTTGTTAATTGAGGTTATAACTTAAGGAATGGATTGTTTGAGATCAATATATATAAATCTGAAATTTTAGAGTTGTTAAAGGAATGAAGGTGTTCATATGAATGCAAATATGATCCAAAGGATGTGAGAAATGTGAATTAAGTATGAATGAATGAGAATCAGGAAATTGTGTGAATTTATAAAGTGTTAGAAAAAGATTGGTGAATGCATGAATGATGAATTGAGAGTAACCAAGTTTACTTAAGGCATAACCTAATTGCAAACAAGATATATACGAGCTATAATGAATGAATGATCAAGACTTGTGATTAAGGATACATACCCGGGATAGTCAATTGAGCATGTATTGAAAATAACACATATACATGTGTATGATTAAGTACTCATTTGATTAAACAGGTTAGTAATGTGTACATATATGAGTATTGCATGATATAGAAGCATAAATTGATCGACCGTAACTAGACATTGCCAGATCATCAAGGCAATAGCTATTCTGGAGCATACTGTGAGTCAATGTAGATGAGTGAATTCAATTATATGTGCTTCTGTTTGAATCATATATGTAGTGAGTTAACCTAGATGTTTTCTCACTATGTTTGAATTGTTTTGATTAACTTTAAAATATTGAACTGTCATTGATATGATTGCGATATTGATAATTCCGAACATTGATGGTCCGAGGAGTTCGATATTTAGGATTTCATTAGAAGTGCTTTATAATTGTATGTGAACATGGAAATGTGTACTGAACTAAATTTTGAATGCCTGACTTAGATCCGATGAATGTGATAAATGACTGTGCAAATTGAATGAAAGTTATTAATATCATAATATATGATTTGATGCATTTCATTACATTATTATACATTATTCGATAAACGAGTTGTGACCGGAGTGACCAACATGAAAAAGAGCTTAAAGCTCATAAATGCGCATAAAGAGCCACAAGCTTAATGATTAATGAACCTGGTATCCATAACGGGTATGGAACAATATCTGAAATGAGCTTGGTATCCACAACAGATACAGGACAATTAAATAAGTGCTCGGTCACAATAAAATAAAAATGAAAGTGGAGTAATATGTGCATTTGCATATATATTTTTACCTGTATCATGTGAATGATTACGAAGAATGACAAAATTGAGTTGATATAATGATATGCAATGTTTGTGTATATGTTGATGATATGAATGATTGAAATGAATGATTGGACTATTCTGATATGATTATATGAAATGTTTGTATTCATAATGAGTTTGTTGAAATATGATGTATACTATGACCAGGTATTAAATTTTGAACGATGTGATCAATGAGACTTGATTATAGATAATGAGATACTTGTGAATTTGGTATATACTTATGATGTTTATGTTTTGACTTAAGTAAGCACATTGATGATGGTTCACTCTCTGAGTTCACAAACTCATCAAAATTGTATCGTTGATTTTTAGGTATTGAGGAGACCTAGCTCTAAGGTAATCTTGTAACAGTCTAGTATTGTCAATTTTGGAAATAAGAATGACTCAAAAGTCTAGTCAGCTGATACTGAAGAGTCTAGTTAGAATATTTTGGTCCAGCATTCCGTTTCATGTTGTACATAATGTATAGTGTTATGAGCTCTCACATGTTGTGTATTGTGTATATATATACGAGAATCATGAGTGTAATAACACAATGAATGTTTATGTTTGTTAATGAAATGGGATAAGTTGATCCTTCGAAATACTTGTGTTTCTGTGATGCCATAATAAGTGATTATGATTGCTTTAACATGTCATTCTCATAGGGTACGTTCTCGGATGTCCTCCAGATGTTTGGGCATATGCTCTATGGTAGTGGTGTGTTACTGAGAGTGTGATGTAGCTAAATAATCGGGGCACATTCATCATAAATGTTTGCCTTCACATCAAAAGGCTATAATGACATTCCAACCAAACTGCTTAATAAAAACATGACCTAGTCGAGTAACCGGATCGACATTCATCACAAATATTTTCCTTCACTTAAAAAGGCTAGGTTCATGTCAATCAAAATCGACAAAAATAGTGATTTATCTAATAAGCCTACCGATCTTTGTGAATAGCTTGAATTTTCATGAAAACCTACTTAGGGATAGTTACAATTTGATTGACTAAATAATTATCAATGTGTGTGTGCAAATGGTAGGAGTGAATAAACTTGGCATTAAGGTTTTGATCCATATGTATTTTTGATCCAAAGTACTTAGACACAGGTTTCACAAGTTAATAAGTTAGAACAATTTTAGAGATGATGTTTGTAGTTAAATTTGTTTCGTTAAGCTCAATGTCATTGCCTCACTATTGCATATATGTGTATGTTGTGTTTTAGTTTTTATTATTTGATTTTTTTTTTTGCTTGAGGACAAACAAAAGTTTAAGTATGGGGATGTTGATAGTTGTAGATTTTATAATATTTTAATGGGTAGTTTAAGATGTGTTTAGTGGGTAAATTTAATGTTTAGTGCATGTTTAGGTTAGGTTTCTGTTATTTAGTTAAATATTTGTGTTTTGAGTGTTTTATGGGTTAGAGCACCCTATTGAGCTTTAATTTTTGTATGTTTGAGGTGTCTTGAAATGTTTTTTAGTGTTTCAGGGAAAATATTGAAGAATGGAGACAATTCGGAGAAAGCCCTAAGCTGAACCTAGGGTCGCGATCATGGCCTATGTGTCACGATTGTGACAGAAGCATGGATGAAGGGCCACAATCATAGCTAGTATACCACAATCATGACAGAAGGTGAAACAATGATAGGGCCACAATCGTGGCTTGCACGACAGATAATGCAAACAACTTTCTGGTTTTAAGTTTTCGAGGGACTTTTCAAACCCTGAAAAGCCTTAGGGTAACCCTAAATGGAAAATACTATATAAGGCATAAGGATCTAACCCTAAAGAGCTCTACATTCTGCGACATTTGGAAGACTCCAAGAGAGAAGAGGAAGAAGAGAGAAGAGGAAGAGGAGGAGAGAGGAAGCGGGTTTTCACAGCTGCTACCTTTCCCAAGTCATCCGATCCCTTCCAAGTGATCGTTTCTTTTCGTCTTTGTATTCTTTTACTTTGAATGTTGATAGGAATATAAGAATGATGATTATGGGTTTTAGATTGTTGATGATGTTTTAACTTTTCTTTAGGGATTTTGAATTGATTCAATGTTAATCTAGTTATCTTTCATGTTGAATGATTGGGTGTTGTGATTAATTACAATGCTTACATGTTTCTATAATAAACTGAGAGGGTGAACAAAATAAAAATGATTGGGTTAGATTAATGAGAGTTAAACGACTCAATAAGCCACCCAATTAATCAAATCGATAATTTGTACGAAGAGAGATCCCGTGAGAGGACCTGGTTGTTTATTAAAACACTTAAAAACTAATTATGATGTGGGCTAATCATTAATTGAGAGATTACATTTTCAATTACTCGATTTAATTAGGGATTATCAATTAGGGCTTAGTGATTATAACTCGGGAGAGATTAATCCACCCCTCAATAGTTAGAACCAACACCATATTAACACATAAGTGACTAGATTAGCATTGATGATATCCTTTGCAACATATAGAGAGTTATCTGATTTGCTTCAGAACATAAAGATAACATACCTTAAATTTGAAGGGAGGTTGTTTACCTGGTCCAATAAACAACAAGGCAATATATTGATAAGAAAAAAGCTTGATCAAGCTCTCGTTAACCATAATTGGCTAGCATTGTGTTCACAATTGATTGATGAATATTTGACTATATTTTGACACCCATATTTGATGTATTTTTCTTGATATTTGATACGTTTATTGTATATTTGGTACTTACTATGCTTTAAGTGTGTTTATAAGTGATAATTGCCTTCGTGGATGTAAAGGAGAGGAATTTGGGTAGAAACACCGCTAAAATAGGAAAAACAGCACCCATGCACTTTTGTGATATCTAGTGTTTTCCAATTATGCACGGCGATGGATAACCCAAAAACCTATAATTCAATATAAAAGTGATGTTTCGTGGGTAGAAGGGGACTTTGGGAGGTGATTTCTAGACTTAGAGAACGTTTAGAAAGGACTATTTAGGTCTAGGGAAGCAGGAAACATGAAGATTTCATCGAAAGATCCATCAGAATATAAGATCAAGCCTAAAGATCGCAAGAACATTTGTTTAAAGAAAATTAGGGAGATTTATAATTATGAACCCATTGTTTTCAATTTGTTTTTCTTTCAGTTTATGTTTGACTTCATGTTCGAGCATGTGTAACTACAAATTTGGTTACTATTTAGGTTAGACAAACCTTCTATTAATACTTTTATGTGACTTAATTTTTTTATTAATGCAATTGGTTGCTTGATATATTGTGATCTGATTATGTGTTTTATTTATGTTCTAATAACTCGAGAATATTAGATCATAATCTGATTTCATACGTAGAGATTTAGAAATCCTAGTGTGAATAGTTCCACTGTAATTGGAAAGAGTTTATTGCAACCCTAGATGTAGAATAACATAAATCTTCCATATTAGAGTCAAACCTACTAGAAGGACCCATAAATCGATAACGCAATCCTATAAGATTTAACCTGAGTAATTTGGTTAGAGACCTTAGGATTAGTTGTTAGTAGACGTAAGGTCAACTATTATCATACCATAGGGGTCTCCATGGTCCAATACATCAACAAAAAAATTATATGATAAAAGATTAATCCAAAGATATGAGTACCATTCCGTACCGGGCAGTACCGGCAGGTACGGTAAAACGAAACTGGTACGGATGTTAAAGTACCGGGTAAAAATTTCGATGGATACCGGCCGGTACCCACAATTCTGGTAACTTTCGGGCCATTTTGGAAAATTTCGAATTCTCCAGGGACCTAATTGCAAAAAAAGAAGTTAAACCTAAAAAATCTACCCCCTGACCTTCTGCTTCTGGACTCTTCTTCTCTTTTCTTCGGTTTCTCCTTCTTCTCGTCACCGCTGCTCCTCCCTCCTCGGATCTGGTCTCGTCGTCTCCTCGCCGTCCCCTCCTTGCCGTCGACGTGTTCTCCAGTCCTTCTCCTTCATCTTCGACCGGTGGTTTGTTCTCCAGTCCTCCTCGGTGGTTTGTCGTCGCCTTCGTTCCTCGTCATCCTCCTCGTCAGCAATCGCTCCTCCTCATCGTCGGCACGACTAGCTTAGCTCCGCCGAAGCACACGACGTTGTCGACCCATATTGACACCGAAGACCTGATAGTTTTTGGGGTGTGTGTTTTTTATTTTGGTTTCATTTTTCATGCATTTTGACAATTATTGCTTCTGTGATTGTGTTGATTGTTGGAATATGGTAGATTGGAGGTTAAAATTTGTTGTTATTTTGTTAGATTTGGGGGAAAATGGAGTAGTGGATTTCGGTGGAGAATGAGGTTAACCGAATGACTTTTGGGCAAAATTTTGGATGAGGTTAACCAAATGGATTTTCATATCTTTGGATTTGGAATTTTCAATTTTGGATGATGTTGATTTCGGATGAACTGAAAATGTGATTTGTAATTTTTGTGATTTGTGAGTTACTAAATTCAACCGAAATTGGAAGTTTAAAATTGGATTGTGGAATTGGATTTTAGCATTTTGGAATTGGAAATTGGAAATTATAAGTGGATTGGAAATTAAATTTGGAAATGGAATTGGATTGAAAATTAAATTTGGAATTGGAATTGAATTTGTGAATTGGATTGGAAATTAAATTTGGAATTAGAATTGGATTTTGGAATTAGATTGTAAATTAAATTTGGATTTGGATTTGGATTTGGATTTTGGCATTTTGCATTTTGGAATTGGAAATTAGAAGTCAATTACAAATGAAATTTGA
>JANZLX010000008.1:15519159-15529903 GCA_025531955.1 Erythroxylum orinocense
ACAATGTAATTAATGCTAATACTAATTACTTAAGCTAATCATGCTTAATTAACCTTAATTAATCATGCTTAATTGTTAAAAAAAAATTCGGGGCTAATAGAATACCTCTGGAAGGAGCAAAATCATCACTGAGTTCCCCTCCCCAATTCACTTGCATGGTAAACCGAGGTGACGCATTTCATAATGAGTGAGATCAAAGAGCCAGGAAGACATATATCGATGAGAGTAACATGGATGAAATTCCAAGAGAGTCGGTCATTGGCTTTTTCGAGATTCACTTTTATAGCCAGAAGTCCTTTTTTTCCCATATTTTCATCTCGTGGTATGGATTATTTCTTGGGCAATGATTATGTTGTCAACAATCAATCTCCCTGATACAAAGCTACATTGATTAGGGGTGACCAGATCATCTAAAAAATGGTTTCAGTCTGTTAACGATGATCTTTGTAAGGCCTTTGTAAATCACAGAACAGAAAGCAATAGGTATGAATTGCGTGATTGACGTGGGGGAGGGAATTAACCCCTTTATTATATTAAATGTAAACTAATATTATAAGATTAACTAAAGATTAAAAAGTTTAATTAACCCGTTTATTATATTCTTCAAAACTTTACGACGTAATTATACAATAAAGAAATCAACTTTAAAAACACACAGCAAAAGTAAGGAATAAAATGGAGGGCAATACTGTCATTAGACAAATAGTTAACTCTAAATGCTTCTCTATAGAGCTTTTAGAAATCAGCTTATTAGGGGTTAAATAAGCTAATTAATAAGTCATTTGTCAAACATATCAATAACTTTTTAAGATGGTCAAAAAAATTAAAAAACAACTGATAAGTTAGTTTGTCAAACACCTTCGTAATGTGAAACTTTCCTTTTCCATCCTATTTCGTTCTATTTAATTATAAATCATCCTTTCAAACGGTAAAATAATATTACATTTTATTTCATTCTATTAATAAATACTCAATCAAACATGACCTAAAATGTAAAGATGCCCTTTTGCAGCCGACCTATTATTCAAAAAGCAGCCAACTTTGAATTGTTGATGATACCGGTGCTTTTCTTCATCTATTTATGCCGACATACGGAGCATTAATTTTATGTTATTGTCTTAATTTGTCATATTCATTACCATCTCAATTAATATATACACGGCGGTTTGTGGAACAACGCTTACCATGTTTTTCCCACAGATTACTGATGAGTCCAGAACATTGGGCTTTTATGAGCTTCGCTTGATTCTTGTCGAGATAACTTGTAAATCCACTACACGTAAATACGAGCGATAAGTTTTTTCCACGGCAATATTTTGCTCTCTGACCACCTTTTCATCAGCACTTGACTTTTTGATTAGCCGACTGAGAATCTTCTTAATCAGTTCTAATTCTATTTTTGCTTCAAATAATATTGTTTTGGGTTTGTTTATACATAAAACGACGCCGTCAATTTTGAACAGAAACACCATTCTCTGTACTTATTGCTGTCTGTAAATTAGTTATCTTTTGTACATAAAGCAACACAATTAGGACCACCTTATTTTAACTACCAAACATAATATTGTCAATAATAACAAATTGCTTCTGGTAGCCAGGATCTGGAATTGAATGCCCTGCAAAACTCAGGGATCTAAAGTTGGATGAAAACTTGCGCTCTAGTGCCTGCAAAACTTGCTCAAAACGAACCATATAGCTCGCGCATGTGATTGTAAACAAGTCACAACTGGCAAACTTTACTTACCAGTTCATATTATGAGAGGCAGACTCAGACTCGAAAGAAGTTAACAATTACTCTTCTCAGCATAGTTCAAAGCAACTGAACTATAATTGTTAATCTTGGACAAAATCCACATCCGATCCAACGAGGACCCAGAATCTTGGTAATATAACTGGAGATCAAATATTCACCCACCACCAAGTGGTTTATGCAAACATATATACCACTTTTGCTTATATTAGATTTGATGTATGCGCATTTGTCTATCATAGTTTCTTTCAATTTTTTACCTGCAGAACTGTGCAGTTCCACTTCCAGACTCAGTTCTCATTGGCTCATGAATATTGCTTTCGGTTTCTGGACGTCCCTATATTTTTCTACCCGACTGTTACAAAAGCCCAAAAAGGAACCTCAGAGCTGCTTGTCTCCAAAAGAAGGTACCTGCCCTTACTAGTGTGAATCTATGGAACCCCACTACATACCCCCTTTATTCCATTGCAGCCCATCTATTCATTCGCTTTTTATCCACATAGGATGATTATCAGATGTAAACAGGGCCTGTCTAAACACCACCAAAAGGAGAGAGGAATACAATATCCATACTTACTTACATGAGATAAGGAACCTATCGGACTGAAAGAACATTTAATCACAATGAGTTGCAAACAACAATTCACGAGAGACTTTTTCGCAAACTTACCTCTCATTTTATAATTGTGGTATAAAAGTGATACTAGAACACTATAATAAAATTTTTGGCAATATAATTCTGTTAAAATGATTCATTTGTTAACAAAACACATGGGATACATGTATGATCTGATTCATTGAAGTTAAAAGGAGCTACAGCAAGTTGCTTAATCAATGACTTTGATGTACATAAGTTGGAACGTGAATAAGAAAACGCCCAGGAGTGCTTGTACTCAAGACAATTGGAGCTTGAGAGCAAGTGAGTTAACTACCTAGAAATAGGAGGCTTCCCTAACCACTTGGCACGAAAGCCTGTTCCTTTACAATCAGAGCAGCACACTAAACCCTGTGGAATAGTAAATTATAAGTGAGATTTAGCCTCAGCAGGAACAACAAAGAGGATACTGTGTAAAAGTTACAACGTACCTTCCCAGCACAAACAACACAACTAGTGTTCCTTGAAGGGACTTGGCAGAGCATGTCATTGCCTAGAATGAAGAAACCTGTTCCCCCACACCACTTGCACTCAACATGCCTGTTTGAGTTGCAAGAAGAGCAGGCAACAGGTCCTGGTTGCTGAAAGCACCACAAACACGCATGTTACATAAGATACCGATAGCCCGTTACACAAACACAGTTGAGGGCTCTCTCTCTTTAAAAACTCATCACCAATAAGATGATGTTAATATTTCTGAGCTGAAAATGCAAATATTTGTTTACCAAATTCTTTACTTTTAACTCTTCAGACATTATTCACAAAAACAAACAACATCCATAGTAACAAACAACCGAATGAATGATGAATGAATAAAGGTGAAATAATTGCAGAAGTATGAAAAATACTTGAGAAATTAGCCAAGCCTTCTCCAAACGGTTGAGGAAATCAGCTGATGAATCAACGAGCGAAGCCCTAACCGTAAAAGGCCTAGAAGAGGAATCAGAAACAAGAGCCGCAACTCTGCTTGGTAACAACATATTCTTATTATAGAAAGAGGTGGTCACTGGTCTAGCACAAGAGTTCGCCATTTATTGCTGAAGAAGAAGAGGAAGCGGTGGACGGAGACAATAGTCTATTTTCAGCTCCAATTTTGTGCGCTCTTTGTGGTTTGGTTTGGTTTGGTTGGCGGAAAAGGGTATGCAGGGACTGGGCTTATCTTATGTCTCTCTCTGCGTCGTTGGACCATGTTTGCCCCAACAATTTACTGCAATTTCAATGTCAAATTGTCAATAAAAGACTTTCTGTTCCCATTTCTCACTTTTCAGCCAAAATAATTCAACGCATACGTTCCACAAGGTATTTGACTTTGCAAGAATTTAAAAAATTACTTTTCATTTATATTTTATAAATAGACTATTTTGTGACTTAAACTTATACTTTTGTAATCACAAAGGAACAACTGGTATTAAAAGAAACTACAAACTAGTAATAATAATAATATACTTTCGAGGAGTGGTTGATTCTAATAAAAATAAGAATAAATATAGTGAATAATAAGAATGGATATATGGATATAATCATTATGATTATAATGGTTAAATAAGCGGAATGAATAATTACCATTACTATTAATAGTGGTTGGTTTGTTAAAAATATTGAGAAATAAAAGTTAATTATATCTTAATTAATCAATTAATTATATTTTAATTAATTATTTAATTATAGTAATTACAATTTTTTATTAAAAAAACTATAAGTATCACAGGGAATGTAATAGTCTCTGTCACAGGTATGAAAAAAAAAAATATAAGTGTCATAGACTCGTGACACTTACTTGTTAATTAAGGAATGAAAAAAAAAGTCATTTCTCTTAGATATGAGAATTTTCTTTAAGTTTGTTCTTGGATTAGTTCTCATCCTTTTCTTTTGATTTTTTTTTTGGTCTTTATGAGAATTTCCTTTTTTGTGCTTGTTTAAAAGCTTGATTGCAATTTTATATTTAAAGATTGATTTTTGAGGGTTTATACGTTGCATTCTTTCTTCATAAATTTGATAGGAAAAAATGGACACAAATAATGTTCTCTTAAGTAGCCAACAGTTAAACAAAACAAGAACAATAAACTTTTCCCTGCTTAAAAGAATCTATGAGAAGTATAAACAATAAATCAATCAATAAAAAAATACACAACAATTTTAAAGTAGAAAACTCCTTTAATGTGTAGGATAAAAATCACAAGGCCAAAACTGATCTCCACCATTTAGAATACACAATCATATATCTACTCAATGTAGTCAAAATTTTTACCATATCCAACAACTAGAAAATGATCATTGAGATGTATAAGAAGACTAGTCATAAGAAAAACGCCTAGAGACATCAGTTGCTCACAAATAAGAAAATCCAACCTACAAACCTCCAAGCCAGATCTCAACTGTTCAAAATAAAGAACAAAGAGACCCCAATATCATCTCCAAAAGTCACTAAAATTGGATTCTTAATAAGT
The DNA here is from genome assembly GCA_025531955.1 of Erythroxylum orinocense. Classification (NCBI taxonomy): domain Eukaryota; kingdom Viridiplantae; phylum Streptophyta; class Magnoliopsida; order Malpighiales; family Erythroxylaceae; genus Erythroxylum; species Erythroxylum orinocense. Next base: position 15,524,012 of record JANZLX010000008.1, read on the forward strand.
GAAAGATCACTGATGGAAGATGATAGCTCTAAATTGAAACAAAGGTTTCAAATTTTCTTCTTGATATTTATGGCACCACACAATTCTCTCTGACTCTTTAAATGAGAAAATGTGTTCCTTTTATACCACAACCCTAACGAGGTGTTTGGTTAACTGAAATAATCATTCCATTCCTGATCTATTCATAATAATAGGTTATTCTTTTGTTTAGTTGAATAAAACGTGCAAAATATATAATCCAAGAGTTTAATTATTCCTTAAGTTTGGGGAATAAGTAAACTCATCACCCCTTATCTTTATCTATTCCAAGTTTTTTCCAAATAATTGGGAATAAAATTGAGGACATGTTGGATAAAAATATCCTTAAGGAATCTACATAATAATAATAGGAAGAAATTTATTAATAATAAGAAAATCAATAGTAGTAGTAGTAGTACTAATAATAATAATAATAATAATAATAATAATAATGTAGTTTGTGGGGATTACTTGAATATTTTAGTCTTTTTGTTAATTAATATCTTTGTCATTCCAAATTTATATTTTCAAACCAAACATTGGCATTATATTATCATTAGAAATTTTTAGAAATAAACCAAACAAAATAATACTCATTTCATTTCATTCTTCGTCTATTTTATTTCTAAAAATCATCATTTCAGTTCTTATCTATTACAGTAGATGAACGAAACTCTTTGTAAATGTTATAAAAACTTGAGCTTAACACAAAGGGGCCTCCTCCACCAAAGAAGAAAACCAAACACAACAAAATTTTGAGTATCAAACAAGTAACTCTATTTCAAAAATATAATTACTATTAGGATATATGTTATATATCTAAATAATTAGTTTTGGCATTACTTATTAATTGAACATATAAGATATTAGTTGGATAATGACTTGGATTCAAAAGGTATATAGATAATCTTCTAGTTGAAAAAAAATTCTATCTTGGATTGAAGTCTATTATCATGTTGGTAATTGAATTGTATTTTGTGTGGATTTTGGATAAGTAAAGAAAGAAAGAGAAGTGGTGTTTGTATGGTTGTAGTGTGACTCTTGTTATGTGAGGGGTTTGTGTAAATCTGCAATCTACAGTAGAAGTCCATCTTTAATATGAGTTTGCGGCAACCAAGTTGATGTGCATTAATTGTCCATTGAGCAAACACTGCAGAAATCTATCTTGGTCGAGTATGGTATAGAGTGGGGTGGCGTTAGTTGTTGATTAAGAAAAATATATGGCAGCAATCTTACAAGTCTGTGAGACGTGAGTTGTGTGAGGAGTCAAGGTGTAGTGGGTGTGTGAGATGTGAGTGGTGTGAGGAGTCAAGGTGCAGTGGGCGTTAAATTGTGCAGTGAGTGTGTAAGAATAAAAAAGAGTGCAGTGTGTGTGTTGGCGTCAACCTAGATAGTGGAGTTAATTGAATTGAAAAAGTGACATATGTGGCGTCATGGGTGTGCTTCGCGTGTGTGCGTGATATAGGTGTTGGTCTTATGCAGTGGGCGTTAGAAGGTGAAGTGTGTTAATTGGTTTTAAGGCTGAAGTGTATTGTGTGCATAATGGACTTCTCATGTGACTGATCTCTCCACCTTCAAGAGTGACTTTGCCATCAAATCAGTGGATAAGTATTGCATGATTTCTTCGCTAAACCGTGTTTGGTTGGTTACATGTGGTGCGCGTATACAACTCCGTCATGGGTAGTAACAATTATTAACTAATTTCTTTATGGGTTGCATATACTTTGGTTGGTGAATATGTTATTAGTGCAGCTGTGGCTACGTATTGGTGTTTATATGAATCAACCCATTGTTATTGCGATGACTTCAGATTTATTTCAATAGAGCTGAACCGATTGGGAAGTTGTCTTCTTTTCTATTTCAAGTATTATCGTTTTTGTTTCTAGTTATTTTAATAACTAGAGTTGTTCAATTAATTATCTTTATTAGTAAATAGTGTGTGAAAAATCCTCTATTAACGGTAGTATGAGGCGGTCGTACTATTGAGTGTAAAATTCTTTTACAGGAAGTGAGGCTGAGAGATAGTGTCAAGGGTTGAGTGGTGTCGGCTCAATAAAGCCTTGGGTAAATCTATTGTATTTCGATGAAAGTGATTAAAATTAAACTAGGTGAAGGCCCCGCGGACATAGTCACGGTGTGCTGAACTATGTTACCAAATTTCTGGTGTTTTTATTATTTCAATTTTGCTTGCTTTTATTTGTGTTCATGCTAAAGAAATTTGCGAAAAGCTTGCGAAACAATTAACAATTTCGGTTTTTCAATTGGTAATAGAGAAAGGTCACCAATTCAGAACTTAGTAGCAAGTTGATGCAGATTTTAGTTTCACGAACATGGCTACAAGAGAGGCACTACAGGTGGAAACTGGAAAAAGTGTGAATGGTGCGGAAGATGAATAAGATGAAAACGAAGACTTGGTACTACTCACACGAAATTTTGATAAATGGCTGAAAAGAATAAAGAATGACATATCTGACTTTAGACAATATGACAGAAATTCATTGAGTAACAATTCAAGACAACAACTCAAGACACAAAAGTGTAAACAGAAGGCAAGGAGAATCTAATATCATGAATGTCAAGGTTTCAGACACATTCAATTTGAATGTACCAATACTGTGAAGAAGAAAAAAGGAAAATCCTTCATAAGCACTTAGAGTGAAAATGACTTCGAGAGTGAATACAGTAGTGAAGAAGAAATAGCGAATAGTGCTGCGTTGGTTACCTTACATAGCAAAAATCTAGTTACTTGCTTAACATTAATTGAGAAGGAAGTAATTGAAGGTCGAAAAGAAGGAAAATTAGAAAATTTCGAAAATAATCTAGCTCAAAATCCAATATCAGATTATAACAACGACGGTAGTGGCCTAGATGATAAAAAGGGAATATTTACGAGAATTACAAAGCTATGTATGAAAAATGGGTGAAAACACGTAGAAACAATGAAAGATTGAAGGAGATAATCTATCCATGAAGAACACCATACAAAAGTTAGAAAAGAAGCTGATGTTGACGTTGGATGAGCTTGGTAAAGTTAGAATGAAATTGATAAGTACTGAAAAGGGATTGAGGATGTTGAATGGAGGCATGGAAAAGCTAGATAAGTTGATAGAAACTGATAAGGTTAAAGGAAATTTCGAAGGCATAGCCTATAAAGGTGAGTGTTCGAAAGCGAATGAAGAAAATTTTGATGTGTTTAGATAAGCCCAAGAGGTAGAAGCATCGAAAAAGAATCGAAGATTTATACCCACATGTCATTTTTGTGGAGTCATTAGGCATATAAGGCTAAGATGTTATCAGTTACTACAGATGCTGTTTTAAAGAAGACAAAGCCGAAAAATTATGCATCCTCCGTAAAAATTTCAACATCAACAAGAAGTACCAAAATCTACTTGGATAAAAAGAAGTGAATTGCAAGCTCTCGTAGTTCGTACATCAAAGAAGGCAACTTTGCAACATGGTTGGTATTTTGATAGTGGATGCTCACGTCATATGACGGGGGAAAAGGCTTACTTAACTGATTATCAGAATTGTATGGATGGTTATATGGCTTTTGGAGATGGAAAGAAAGCTTCCGTGATCTGTAGAGGAACATTATGTGTGGATGGTTTGACTCCTCTCAAGAATGTGCTCCATGTCAACGGATTAAAAGCAAATTTGACAAGTATAAGCCAACTTTGTGATGATAGCTTGCTAGTTAAATTTGCAAGTGATGAATGCAGTGTCCTTACAGAACAAAGAGAATTTATCGTGAGCGACAAGCGATCAGCCGACAATTGCTACATGTTGCAAGTCATGACTACGTGTAAGTCAGCTACTCATAAGAAAGACATTGATTTATGGCATCAAAGGCTTGGGCACGTAAATTTTGATCTCATCAGCAAATTGACAAAATTGGAGGTTGTGAAGGGTCTAGCTAAAATGAACATAAAAGGAAAATCAATTTACAGTGTGTGTCAAATGGGAAAATAACTTAGAAAATTCAAAAGAAAAAGTGATGAAGGAATTTTTATTGGCTACTGAACTTACAGTAAAGCTTATCGAGTGTATAATCAATGAACAAAGAAAGTGCAAGAGTCCATAAATGTTGTGATAAATGATGTATCTTTGTTGAATTGTTAAGTGGCAGAAGAAAATCAATGTAATCGACCATCCCAAACAAGCAAAGAGACAAGATTGAAAAATTACCTAGATCTGCAATTAATTGCTCCTGAGGAAGTAACTGTAGGAACTGTACTCAACAACAACTAATCTGCACTTAGTTGCTGCTGAGGAAGTAACTGCGCGAACTGAAGAACTTTCAGTTTCTTCGGATGATGAATCACCCAAAACACTAAAAGCTAATTTGAACCGAGATTCTTCATCTTGAATCCAAAGAAATCATCCAGTAGAAAACATCATTGGAGATGTCAGTGAAAGAAAAACAAGAGAAAGAAAAATGGTTGATTATCAAGAACTTGCAGGCTACTTGTGTTACACATCTTCATTCGAGCCAAAGAAAAAGACCAGGTTTGAATTTCTTCGAGAGACACAAAGACTGTGTGCTTTACATTTTTCGAAGTATTTTTTTGTGTTGTTTAAAAAAAAAGAGGAAACATAAAAAAAAATCTTCTTTTGTTCTTTAGTTTTTATATTGCCATTGTCATCCCATCTTTTTATTAGTTTGTATTGTGACTTCTATTTGGCTCGACCGAAGACTCCTCATCTCTTTTATCAATATGGGTCTCTCTCTTGGGTATCTCTCTCCCTCACTACACTGGCAACGCTCATCTTTATTTGCTTGGGTTTATGAATTAGATAAGTCTTATGAAGATGAAATTGAAGTAAGTAGTGATATGTTGGCATGTGTAATGACTGGTGGTAAATTATCATTTTGGTATGCTTATGATTCTTTCGTTGCATCTATGGTTGATTCTTATGATTATGTGTTTTGATACTGTTTTATCCCAAAGGGGGGTATCAGATTGTTTATAGTGACTGCTCCATTCAGGGGGAGTATTTGTCATATGGATTGTGCATTTGATTTATTACTTTTTGGCATTTTTTGATCCCAAATGGGAGAAATTTGGATAATTGGATAAACCTGATATTCTTTGAAACTTGATGTTTGATTGAGGGGGAGTATTCGTCATATGAATTGTGAATTTGATACTTATATGTCTAATTATGGTATTTAGGGAGAGTTTCTTATTTGTGACAAACAATGCCAAAAAGGGGGAGATTATTAGGATATATGTTATATATCTAAATAATTAGCTTTGGCATTACTTATTAATTGGACATATAAGATATTAGTTTGATAATGACTTGGATTCAAAAGGTATACGAATAATCTTCTAGTTGAAAAAGAATGCTATCTTGGATTGAAGTCTATTATCATGTTGGTAATTGAATTGTATTTTGTGTGGATTTTGTAGATTTCGGATAATTAAAGAAAGAAAGAGAAGTGGTGGTTGCAGGGTTGTAATGGGACTCTTATTATGTGAGGAATTTGTGCAAATCTAGAATCTATGATAGAAGTCCATCTTTAATGTGAGTTTGCGGCAACCAAGTTGATGTACATTAATTGTCCATTGAATAAACACTACAGAAATCTATCTTGGTTGAGTATGGTATAGAGTAGGGTGGCGTTCATTAGTGATTAAGAAAAATATATGGCGGCAATCTTACAAGTGTGTGAGACGTGAGTTATGCAAGGAGTCAAGGTGCAGTAGGTGTGTGAGACGTGAGTGGTGTGAGGAGTCAAGGTGCAGTGGGAGTTAAACTGTGCAGTAGGTGTGTGAGAATTAAAAAGAGTGTAGTGTGTGTTGGCGTCAACCTAGATAGTGGAGTTAATTGAATTGAAAAAGTGACATATGTGGCGTCATGGGTGTGCTT
>JANZLX010000008.1:15539464-15552901 GCA_025531955.1 Erythroxylum orinocense
GTTTGTAGGAATACAAAATAAAAAACAAGAATGAATCATATTAATAATTGTCATCAAAATCTAGTACAACAATGCTAGTGGCAAACAATCCTATGCTGCAGAGGTGGGACGGAGAGGAGTTTCCGAAAGCTTTGAAGCTAAGACATCTCTTATATTGAAATATGAAAAGGAGAATAATAAGCTCCTTGAGAAATGAAATTTCTTTGAAAAACAAATAAGAAAACCGCTAAATCAAAACTTCTTTTCAAAATTTTTCCAACTTCGTTTTCTCATAAGCCAAATGAATAAAGAAACAAGTGAAAATCAAAGCATTTACTCCAAGTGTATTCTTAAACTAAAAACCAAACTTGCATGCACATTTCACTCACACTTCCACTTCCTCACCATCCAACAAAAACTCAAACAAAAAAAATGGAAAAAAATCCAATTAGTAAAAGAAACTAAGTAGCGAACAAATTCAATGCTTGTTCTCTCCTAACCCAAACTTGAAACCCACCCGCCTAATTGCTCACGGAGCCTTCATCTTGCTTCTAAGTCAGTTCTTTCTAGAGGGTAGGGTCTAGAAGCAACTCGGAAGCTGAAGATTGTGAAAGGTATGGAAGAAAAGGGAGAGGCTCTTATTGATAATTTGTTTGTTAGTTTAGGTGAAAGCGATAGCAGTACTGGATCATTTAGGGTTCTGTTGAGCGAGTGATTAACTCCAGTGTTAAACCGGAAGCGGTGGAGGATTTACTTGATAAGGGAAACGAGGAGTTTCATTTAAATAAGGCTTTGGGGATGACCACATAAGAGGCTAGTGCGCTAGCGATTCCATTGAGGTTGATGGTTAGAAGTTGGCTAGGAGAGCAGTGTTGAGGGATTGGACAAATGAAGAAATGTTCACCTGGAGTTGTGAGAGTTATTCTAGTCAATAGTATGGTGCTGAGAGAGATTGGAGAGCTGATGTTACATGATTGGAAAGCTTGTTTAGTCACCTCCGCCACTTAATGAGCTCCATCGACATAGTCAAAAAATGTGAATTAGAAAGAAATGATTAGTAGTTAGCTCTAGGGAAACCTAATATTGTTTATGGTTGTTGATTAACATATACCAAGTACATCTCTGACCTTGAAGATCTTATTAGCAGCCCAGTTCTAGTAAGTAATAGTGCCATTTGTAGGGATGGTCTAACCCTAATGGTATAAAACTATGTAAGTCGTCGATGATCCAGATTAGCAAGTGATGGGTCAAGCGATAATGGTGAAGGAGGTGTTGGGGAAGATGTTGGGGAAGGTGAGGGGATTGAAGAAGCTGATGGTAGATAAGAAGAGGAAGCCAAAGGAGAGAGAAAGGGCTTTGTGAGTGCGTAAAGGTAGAACCTTTGAGAGTAGACGAATGCGATTTAATTGAGAGGCATTACCACAGGAGAAGAATCCAACCGTCAGATTAAAGATTAAATAAATAGACGAACGGAATGAATTTTGTGGTCATCCATCTCGTTCCCTCTTAGTATATATATACTTAATTAATTAAATCAATAGTTCATCAGGTCAAAATGTATGAAAACAACTTTTTATTTATGTTTGTAGGAATACAAAATAAAAAACAAGAATGAATCATATTAATAATTGTCATCAAAATCTAGTACAACAATGCTACCACAAAATTGGTGAAGATTGCGGCAAACAATCCTATGTTGCAGAGGCAGGACGGAGAGGAGTTTCTGAAAGCTTTGAAGCTAAGATATGTCTTATATTGAAATATGAAAAAGAGAATAATAAGCTCCTTGATAAATGAAATTTCTTCGAACAACAAACAAGAAAACTGTTAAATCAAAGCTTCTTTTCAAAATTTTGCCAACTCCGTTTTCTCAGCAGTCAAACAAATAAAGAAACAAGTGAAAATCAAAGCATTTACTCCAAGTGTATTCTTAAACTAAAAACCAAACTTGCATGTGCATTTCACTCACACTTCCATTTCCTCTCCAACCAACAAAAACTCAAACAAAAAAAAATGAAAAAAATCCAGTTAGCAAAAGAAACTAAGCAGCGAACAAATTCAATACTAGTTCTCTCCTACCCCGAACTCGAAACCCACCCGCCTAGTTGCTCACGAAGCCTTCGTCTTGCTTCTAAGTCAGTTCTTTCTAGAGGGTAAGTCTACAAGCAACTCGGAAGCCGAAGATTGTGAAAGGTATGGAAGAAAAGGGAGAGGCTCTTATTGTTGATAATGTGTTTGATAGTTTAGGTGAAAGCGATAGCAATACTAAATCATTTGGGGTTCTGTTGAGGGAGTGATTATCTCTGGTGTTGAACCGGAAGCGGTGGAGGATTTACTTGGTAAGGGAAATGAGGAGTTTCATTCAAATAAGGATTTGGAGATGACCACATAAGAGGCTAGTGCGCTAGTGATTCCACTGAGGTTGATGGTTGGAAGTTGGCTAAGAAAGCAGTGTTGAGGGACTGAACAAATGAAGAAATGTTCACCTGGAGATGTGAGAGTTATTCTAGTCGACGGTGTGGTGTTGAGAGGGATTAGAGAGTTGGTGTTATATGACTGGAAAGCTTGCTTTGTCACCTCCGCCACATAATGAACTCCATCGGCATAGTCGAAAACTGTGAATTAAAAAGAAATGATTAATAGTTAGCTCTAGGGAAACCTAATATTGTTTATGGTCGTTGATTAACATTTACCAAGTACATCTCTGACCTTGAAGATCTTATTGGCAGCCCAGTTCTCGTAAGTAATAGCATCGTTTGTAGGGATGGTCTAACCCTAACGGTATAAAACTATATAAGTCGTCGATGATCCAGATTAGCAAGTGATGGTACAAGCGATGATAATGGTGACGGAGGTGTTGGGGCAAATGCTAGGGAAGGTTAGGGGATTAAAGAAGCTGATGGTAGAGAAGAAGAGGAAGCCGAAGGAGAGAGAAAAGGCTTTGTGAGTGCGTAAAAGTAGAACCTTCGAGAGTGGACGAATGGGATTTAATTGAGAGGTATGACCACAGGAGAAGAATCCAATCGTCAGATTAAAGATTAAATAAATAGAAGAACGAGATGGATTTCGTGGTCGTCCATCCCGTTCCCCCTTAGTATATATATCATTTAATCACTCACATTAATAATAAAAGTGTGTTTAGTTATAATAAGTCATAATATTTTGTTAAAAATAAATTAAGTTACATTAATTATAAGTATATTTAAAAGAGATAAATATGATTATGAGTGATATTTTTATAAATATTTTATCGTTAAAAATTAAGTATGTATATTAGCATTATAACTTATAAATAATTAATTTTGGAACATTAGAAATTCAAGACTAAATTACTGGAATTGAATAATTACTGATTTATAATGCCATCAAAATAATAACTAAATAGCATTTTTAATTTAACAATTAAATCGAAAATAATGTGAATAATTGACGAAAATAACATTAATCGTAGAATTGAGATCGAGAAAAAAAAGTGAAAAGGTAATAAATGTGGAGAAGAAAAGGATAAAAATTTATCAATATTTTAGAAATGCTTATTTTTTATATCGTGCGATTACTTTATAATGTTATGAATGTCGTACTAAATTTAATGTTATATTAGGTTCCGATATGGTACTGTATCGGTATCAGTTAATTCTAAGTACTGTTTCGGAGAATTTTTTAAATTTATGAAATAGTTCCTTAATTTTTTTTAAAATTACAGAATATTTCATTGGTGTACTGTATTGTATACTTTATAATTTTACATCAACTATTTCTTCAAAAATTATAACAATAAAAATTTAAAATAATAACAATTTATTTATTTTTATTAACAATAATTTTCATATATTTCACATATAAATAATAACCACAATTAATATGAAAATATCATTTAATCATCGTACAAATAAAAATTTAAGAACACAAAGTATTTAAAATATTAAAATTTCATCGTATAATAAATAATAATTACATCAAAACATCAAATAAAAAATAATAAAGATCCTTAACCGGTACCAAGCGAAACAGACCGGATGCTAGCAATAGTCTGTACTGATACCAAGCAAAACAACCCAATAGAGACCGGTACCAACATCCAGTATTGGTATACATTTTTTGGGGTCGTTTTCTAGTTGGTACGGTACGTACTGCTTGATACTAATCGATACATTACAAAATACAAAGCATTGCATAATAATTGTCAATGATTAAAAAATTAAATCATTTATTTGATTTAAATACAAAAACTTTAAACTGTTTAATTTTTTAGTTCAGTTTTAAAATTTAATTTATTTTAATATTTTTTGTTAAGAACGTATTAATTTTTTAATTAACTAGTCAATTTTTATTAATTAATAAAATTTTATTTAATAATTAATTTTCAATTAAAATTTAAAATTTTCATTGAATTATCTTATTTTAAATTGTTTAATTTTGTTTAAATTTTAGTCAATTTTATATTAAATTTGTACATTAAAAATTACAAATATTGCATAAAATATAAATAGGCCTATTACGCACACGTACTTTAACATAAAAGCCGTAATAGTGTTTGTATTAGTAAAGTGAAGGGAATCTGACAACTCACCGGGAGAATCGTTCATTCGATCCTTGAACAAACAGTGTTATTGTTTGGGCGATGGAGAAGGGAAAAGCGGTGATGGGTTCTGGGCGGAGATGGGCAGTCGATTTCACTGACAACTCCAGTGCTCCTTCTTCCCGCGACATCCCGGATCCTCCTGGTTTTTCTCGCGCTTCTCTGGACCAGGTCTCTCTCTCTCTCTCTCTCTCTCTCTCGATGTCTAGTATTTATGTTTTTAAACAGATTTTGATTTGCCTTTCTTTGATTTATCAGGATGATTCAACGCTGACCAAGCAAAAGAAGGATGCTGAAGCTAATTGGAAAGCTCAGGTCTTCTCCCCTTTTCTTCAATTTTTTTATTAGGAATATTTCTCTGTTATGAAGATGATGGTAATGAATGGTTCATATTAATTTCTTTCTTTTGGGTTGCCGAATTTGTACAATTTAGGATGATTGATATGTATGGGTTGGCTTAGAATAGTAACAAGTGAATAAAGATGTTGAGATTAAAGAAATCCTCTGCTTAGTTTAATCGTTGATTGATATCTTGTTGAGAAAGTGAGATTCAGGTTTGATACAACAATTCCAAGTCAAGTTCACCCTAGTCTGATTAAGGCGTAACTTTTAGTATTCTTCTCAACTATTAAAAGGTTATTGGCTGACCTAAATGCAGTGCTAATTTGCAGTCTGATATAATTTATGACAGAAAGCTTGGGAAGTAGCGCAAGCCCCTTTTAAAAATTTGCTAATGATGGGCTTTATGATGTGGATGGCTGGTAATACAGTGCATCTATTTAGCATTGGGATTACATTTTCAGCTCTTTGGCAGCCTATAAATGCTCTTCGAGCAGTTGGAAGTGGTATGTTGTTACAAACTTTCAAGTCATACTGCTTTACATTGTGCAACGGGGTATCTTTTGTACTTTGTGTTGTAATCTTAAGTAATTTTACAAAGCGACTGAGGGAGAATTTGATGGAAAGGCAACTTATGCAGTCCTACAGAGTTCCTTACAATTTTAATGTTACTCGTGGAGTCTTTCATGCCAACCCACTTCAGGATGTTACATACACCGATTAAACTTTGTTCTGTCTCAGCTAGTGGAATTGAATACTTATATATGCGTTAAACAGAAATCATCTATTGCTCTGATGAAACAGTTGTCCTGAACCAAATGCCAAAACAGCACTAATCGTTATGGCCTCTCTTTGGCAATATGTTGTCTAATCTGGTTTGCTGCTATAAAGAGTTACATTTTTTGCAGATAACATGCGACTCAATATTCTCCTCTGATTTTTTGGGTGGCCTTGTTCAATTGCCAACTTTCCTTATTACAATTTTGATAGGATATCATCATTGCATGTAGTTTGACGCTTCTTATGATTGCTTACCCTGCTTCTGATGTTTCACTATGTAGAGTTTCATTTGCCTTCCTGTTTGTTGTCTGCAGTTTTTGAGCCTTATAAAGACAGTAAGGTAGAACTTCTTGGGCCCAAGTTACTCTTTGTTGCCCTAAATTTGGGTGGTTTAGCTTTGGGTATCTGGAAGGTGAGATCCACTTCCTTGATCTTTCTTAAATTGATTATCCTTCAGAAGACTAAATATAATAGAAGAAATTGGAGCATATCCATTTTAAATTTTGCTTACACTATTTTCTTCAATTCTGGCAGCTCAATACATTGGGGCTTCTTCCCACACATGCATCAGACTGGGTTTCATCCTTGCCTCCGGCTCAGGTCATTTGTTTCTTCCTGATAACTAAACTATGTTTTGTTGCTCAGGAGAGTAAGACATTCTTCAAATAGGTCACACTTTTTAAACAAGCTACAAATCCATTAGCTCTGAAGACATTCAGATTCTTCCACACTAAACTTAAAGTTTGTCTTTGCCTACATTTTTCCTTCATGAACATCAATTTTTGGAGAACAATCTTCTTCACGAGAAGGTTTAATCACCTATGCCATCTTCCATAGGATTCTTTCTGATGATTGTGATCTTAATTTTCAGGAGGTTGAATATTCGGGTGGTGGTATTCCTTTGCACTAATTATTACTTGAGAAGATTAGGATGAAAGACCTTCAATGGAGCGCCTGAATTAAAATTCCTTCCGTGCCTACGAGATCATTAGGTGTTTAACCGACCACCCTGCAAATCATCTTATTTAGATACTGCCTTGAATTTTGTGAACAGTGTATGATCATCTTTGGTAAACAGGCTTGGGATTCTTGTACTTTCATATGATTTAGTGGAATAATGATATATTTTTTTCCCTTCCTTTTAGTTCTGTTAAATGACAATTAAACATGAAGTTTGAAGTAGATTCTTGCGTCCATTTTTTCCTCTATTGAACGTTATTAATTTTGTCACTGGTGCTTGTCTTGACCTAGCTTACTTGTTTTTTTTTTTTAATCTGCTTTTGAATTGTGATCACACTGATATATAATGGACACTGGGTTAGAACCTACTTTCTATTTTTTGAACTGATTATAACACTAATTTTCTTTTGAAAGTTAAATCCTTCTTCTAAACGTGCCTCTAGATTTGAGTATTAGATTTTTTAAAAAAATCTAGGATGCAGTTAGTAGCAACCCTCAACGTTTGTCATTTGAACCTATAGTTAAGTACAAGGAACTAGCTGGGGACATTTATAGTGTTTGTATCTTCTTTATGCAATTGTCCATCTAAAATATGACCATAAAATTTTGATAAGTGGTGCTTTTATTTTACTTTATTTACAAAACTTCTTAAAGACTGTTAGAAATATAACAGTAACTTTATCTGATTAAGGATAGAAATCCAATTTTCTACCATAATTGATAACAAATTAGAGTATTTTTAAAGTTTATTTATTCCTTAAATCATTTTTAAGGAACTGTCTTTAAGTTAAATAATGCATCTTCAAGCTCATCATGCAAATAAATGTGTTACTTATGCACAAGAGTAAAATTTTGAAACTGTTTTATTTTGTATAAAACTAGAAAATGATATCGATACAAGTTTAAGAGCCAGTTGTTAATCTATGTTAAACATGCTTTAGTTTCATTTCAAAAGCAAAGGTTATTACTCACTCTGAGAGTGATTGGTTCGTGTTCCTGGCGTCTTGCGGTGAGAGTAAACAAAAAAGGCTTACTGACGTCAAAGTCACCTTCTTTTTCTTGAGTTTTGTTTTACCAAACTCAGTGTCTTAGCCTTAGGTGAGGGCTAGCCGACTGGTAAGTTATTCTTTGTGACCGGCCACTGATCATATTTATTCTATCTTTCTCACACTGTACCAACATTCCCATTTAACCATGGAGTTCACGGTGGAGCAACTGAGTCACTACAACGGCTCCGACCCACCAGAGCCCTTTTACGTCGCAATCAAGGGTCGGGTGTTGGATGTCACCAGCAGGGAGTCCTAGGGACCTGGTGGCGCGTACGCGATGTTCTCGGACATGGATGCGAGCAGAGCTCTTGCAAAGATGAGCAAGAACGTGGAAGACGTTTGCCCTTTCTCTAGATGCTTAATGTGAATTCTTGCTTTGCCATTTAGTTCTTGTTTGATGTCAGTGAGTTGGAACAAGTGCTGAGAGCTCCGGTGGCTCATTACTCAACAGCTGAAAGCTCTTTAACGCTGTCGAAGTTGCTTCTGGCGTTCCTTTTGTAAACAAAAAAAGAAGTTGGTTCTGGCATTACTACTGCTGTGGGCTGTAGGAAAAGAGTGTTCGCTTAGGCAGTTGGCAACTATGGGTGTCTATACTTTGACGTCTTAAGAAGCATATCTGATATAGTGATCATCTACCCTTTTTCATTGAGTAGGAGCCTAGTGGGGCTATGCACATTGGGCATTCAGTCGACTATAGTGTTATTGCCTTTAACAATAAGAGAATGCAATGTGCTTTTGTTGGAACTAGATGCGGAGGGATACAAGGGAATTCATTAACTTTCCGGAGGAACAAGTATGAAACATTGACAAGCCCTGATTGGTTCATGACTTTAATTTATTGGCTGTAATTTTTTAACAGTAAATAATTTTTCTCAACTAAATGAAAATGATGTTATAACGTTTCTTTCTATTAAACAAAGATGTGCATAAAAGAAAGTTATTTTTCTTAATTTTTTGAGAGCTCAGATCATTTGTTATTGCTTATCCTATTATATGAACATCCATTGGTTTAATTTCTGTAGATCCTATTTATTAAATAAATAAATATTTGTAAAATAAAATAAAAAAAAGTAATGAAAGAGGTGATTTGTCACAATTTTTTAAGGCATTGTTAACTTTCTAGCAAAAGATGGTTACTGATTGGAGGGACGGCCAAAAGGGCTGCTTTAGATGTTCGTTGACTACAATGCTGTAGTCGTGTAGACAGTTCTACAGCAGACAGGAGATGATAATATGGTTAACCAAAGTCAATTTTGCACTAGCGTTACCGTTTGGTAATGGCCACATGTAACTAACTTTTTGCTAACACAAATGCTCGTTAGTTTCCTTTCTTCACTGTCTCTTTCTAAGATTCCTTGATCTCCCAAAGTTTCATCGAGATGGAGGGTTCAGATGCTTCCTCGTACAAAAACCCAGTTGTAGAGAAACCCAAAGAGTCGGTCTATTCGTCCAAATGACACCTTCTTGTTCTTCTTGTCTTGGCCAGTAAGTCATGTTCCCATCTCCAACGGACCGTAAACCATTGCTTTTTTTCATCTCTTTTGTCAAGATTAATAATTTTCTAACGGGATTTTAGTTTAAGCAATTCCATTTCCGATACTCGACCATTTCTGTACTTTTTTCGTGCTAATATCCAAAGATTGCATCTTTATCATCGTCTAGGTGACAAGGATTGCTGCCTCCTGATATTGATACTTTATCTTTGACAAATTAAACTTCTTTTTTCTTTTCCAATCACCGTCTACATGGCCACAAGAACTGCGGCTTTTTACACCAATCCATTACCTTGCAAGCATCTTGAAGATTACAAGCTCAAGCACGGTTTAAATGGATACCGATCCCTGCAAAAGTTCCTGAGAGCCACTTTAAATGGAAGAACAAGCGTTAAAAAGAGTGAATATCTCATAGCCAGATGCATTTCTTGTAATGGGTCTCAGGGTAGAATCTTTCTTTGTTTGGTTTGCTCTTCATTCTCTTGCTCCACTCATATACTATTGCATGCCCGGTCCAAGATTAGTCACGATATAGCTGTTGATATTGAGAGATCAGAGCTTTATTGCTCTATGTGCAATGATCAGGTCTATGATCCTGATTTTGATAGGGTTGTTGTGTCTAAAATCATCATGGACATGCCAAGTAAAACACTTACCTTGGAAGATAATACAAGGAGATCAAGCAAGAGGAGGAAATTGAACTCAGCAGTGGGTTTGGATTTGAAAAAGATTGAACAGTTGGCTTCATCGAAGGATGGCAGGGCAAAGTCCTGTTATCCACCAGGATTGAGAGGGTTGAACAACCTGGGTAATACTTGTTTCATGAATTCTGTGTTGCAAGCATTAGTTCATGCGCCCCCTTTCAAGAATTACTTCTTGAGTGATCGGCATGATCGCGAAACTTGTGGAAAAAGATCATCGGATCGCTTATGCTTGACTTGTAATATGGACGCTATTGTCTTGTCTATGTTTTCTGGGGATCGCACGCCTTATAACCCAGCTCAGTTTCTTTACAGGTTTGCCTCATAATCTCCATGCAAATCTTTAATTTCAGTGTGCCTTTATGCGTATTTCTTTAATGTCGTCACCTAGATGATTGATTGAAGTCCGGATATCAAACTATAGTTTACTTGGTTGATTCCTCTATTTGCCCATACATCTTAAGATGACATTTCAATTGGCTATCTGTAAGCTATGACCAGTTCCCTCACTAAAATGTTTCTGTAAAAATGTAATCTTTGTTTTTTTGTTAAGGATTTCTGGGAAGAACATTCATCTTTTTCTGTAATGTTATATTCTTAGTTAAAGTCGGTTGGTGGAAAATGGAAGTTGAATGCTATAGCAATTGGCTGACTCGTTTCTGTATATTTAAGTCAATATGTGGTGCTAGATCTCTTTGTCGCTCGTAATTATATGTTTTGAAGAGATAGTGAAGGTATATTTTGCTAAATAATTAAATTTGTGTCTGAATGAAGTTGTTGGCGTCATTCAACAAACCTAGCTAGTTATGAACAGCAAGATGCCCATGAGTTCTTCATTTCAGTGTTGGATGGGATTCATGAGAAAGATCGAAATGAAAGAAGCTCAAATGAAGGTAATGTATCTACTCTACAAACGTGCAACCAATTCAAACATTATGCAAGTTTCCCAGATATACTCTCACACAATCAAGGAAATCATTCCTCAATACAACTCAAGATGAGCATGGTGCTGAGTTAACAGTTTCATTTGTTAAGATTTATTTTTTAATTTCTAAAACATTACGCATTCCCTGAAGACAGGGCAAAACAAATTTTCAGCTTAAGTAGGAAGGTGACAAAACTCTCCATAATTGTTATTGGGGGTGAATTTATTAGGAACAGTCTTAGAATACATAAAAAGATGTTGGAATAGTTTGTAGATTTTGGTAATTAAGGTGTCTGCGGCAATATTTTTTAATGATATGAACAATGACTTTTGAAATGCAGAGAACTCTAGACTTGAAGGAAGAAAGGCATTTATTGATTGGTTGGTAGCTTTGCTCAACTTTCACATCTCTTCTTTTCTGCAGATAATGAAGATTGTCAATGTATTGCTCATAGGGTTTTCTCTGGTATGTTGAGATCAGATCTCATCTGCATGACATGCGGCTTTACTTCCAGTACTTATGACCCTTTCCTTGACATTTCACTCGACTTAAACACAACGCCGGCCGACAGGTCTATCACATCAAAGGAAAGCACAAGAAGATCTACTCTGTTGGGTTGTTTGGATCTCTTTACAATGCCAGAGAAGTTGGGGTCAGACGAGAAACTTTACTGTGAGAATTGTAAAGAAAAGCGGGCCTCTTTGAAGCAAATGTCTGTTAGGCGACTTCCATTGGTGTTGTCACTACATATCAAACGGTTTGAGCACTCCGCAGTGAGAAAATTGTCCAGAAAAATTGATTGGCACTTGCCATTTCCTTTCACTTTAGACATGACCCCGTATTTGTCATCATCCATTATCAGCAGCAGGATTGGAAATAGAATGTTCTCTTTTGATAGTGATGAAAAAGATACACCTGTGGAGTTTGAGATTTTTGCCGTGATCACTCATTCTGGTAGACTGGAATCTGGTCATTATGTCACATATCTGCGCTTAAGGAACCAATGGTACAAATGTGATGACGCTTGGATCACAGAAGTAGATGAAGAAATTGTGAGAGCATCAGAATGCTATATGTTATTCTATGCGCGGTAAACTTTTTACTACAAGGAGAGTTATGATTTTAGCTGCATACAAATGTCCATAAGAAGGGAAGATTTATTTTAGTAGCTGGTTGTGGTGCTAGGTAGGATTTGGCAAATATAAAATGAAGTTTCCAGATCCATCAGAACCCCACAAGGAGGGATCGATTTCTCCAAATGGCTGGTTGTTGATTATGAATGCTGCTGGAGCTAGATAGGAGTTAACAAAATATAAAATGAACTTTCCAATAAGTCAGCTGTGAACCCAGTGAAATGAAAAAGACAGCTGAGATCTCAATGTGAGTGTACATGCAGGAACATGACAATTGGTAAAGAGGAGGGGATATTCTTATATTCTTTTGTTGCAATCAAGGTTGAGCCATGATCCGTTTCTGGCTACTAAATTGCATATTGATGGAGACCAATCATTTGGAAGTACATAGTTCAATTTTCTACAAGTTGTCACTTATGAGCAAGGCAACGGTAAGCTTCCAAAGTCTAAAGGTTGTTTTTTTTTCATTCCCACTTTTTAGACGGAAAAAACCAAGTGATACTGGATTTCATAAAACATCTCAATATCGGGTTGTACTAATTCTCTTACAAGCTCTTGGTAGGATTCTATTTGACTGTATCTATTCAGTCATCGTGAACAATAAAATTGGATTCCACTATTACGATGTTATTACCATCCCTTGCTGTCTGTCATTCGGTCACTTGCATTTTTAGGGCAAAGTTTTGGATTTTATTATAATTTACCATAAGTTGTACTTGACAAGAATGATAGAAGAAGTGAGGATTGTCAAACATCGGGATACACTGTAATAACATTCTCAGAAGTTCTCCCCCATATAATAATAGTAACTTGGCTAAATTGACGAAATTATGAAAGCAAGCTTCTTTAACATGCGTTCAGAAAAGATATATTGATGAATGATAAAACTGATGCTCAACTTGCTTTAAATATCTTATCAGTAAAAAGTCAGACTTTACCTCGTGTTTGGTTACTGTCCTTGTGAGTGGGGACAGTAGACAGGATCAAAAAAATCCCATCTCCGTATGTATTTGGTTGATGTCTCCACCTTTGTGTCTTCTGTCTCCGGAGGACAGGGACACGAATTTTTGTCCCTCCCAAAAAGGGAGGGCAAGGACACGTTGTCCCTGTCCCCGCACATCATAAACAGCGTTCCATCCCCATATTTTTAATGATTTTGGTTTCTTTTGTTATATTTGAGTTTTTTCAATTTACCAAAACCATAAAAAAAATTTTTTGTGTGTTCTTTCTATAATCTAATTTACTTATAACTAAATAAATATTATTTAATTATTTAATATATTAATTATTAATAAGAATTATAAATAACATAATTTAATATTATATTTAATTAAATGAAAATTATAAATAATTAACTTAAATTAAACTAATAATTATTAATAAATATAATTAAATTAAAAATATCTTTAAAAATATATTTTAATAAAATTTTGATTTAATAATTATAATATATTTAAAATAATTATGAATTTATAAATAATAATTTATCAATAAATAT
>JANZLX010000008.1:15553001-15566788 GCA_025531955.1 Erythroxylum orinocense
TTATTATTATTAGGCATCATTTTGTATTTATAATAATAATAATAATAATAATAATAATAATAATAATTATTATTATTATTATATATTTGAAATTTATTATTATTAGTAGTAGCATAATGTAGATGTATTTTTATTACTATTCAGCATCATTTGTATTTATAATAATAATAATAACAATAATAATTGTTATTATTATACATTTTAAACTTATTTATGAATGCTATTTATTTTGTTGTTATTATAATACTAATTATTATTATTATTATTATTCGTGATATGCTTGAAATTGTTATTATTATTATTTGTTAATTTTTTAACTTATACAAATCATTCGTAATAAATTTATCAATGAACTATATATTTCTAATCATATTAAGAACTAGGGACATTTTCGTCATTGCTATAACTTTTCCGTTCTGTCCCCAGCAACTAAATACATTATGTCCTCGAGACGGAAACAGTTTTCTCTATTCTGTCCACCATAACCAAACAACTCACTATCCCCACTTTTTGTTCCGTCCCGTCTTCAAATTTCTATTCCGTTCCGTTTCCAGCTATCGGGGACAGCAACCAAACGCAACATTAGTAACCCACCTGGTAGAAAAGAGTCTCCGGTTTCTTGATAGAAGTTGGAGAATTTTGACAAATCATGAGAAACATCACCAGGGAAGAATAATAGCCTTTACCTCATCTATACTCGAACTAGTTAATTGATCTTGAACAGACTAAGTTATTCAATGTAATTTGATTGAGATCAGCACCAAAAAAACCTATCGAGGTGTGTGTGATTTTTGCCTCAAGCCATGGTTACCAAAGACAATACCTATGGGAGGAAATTAACATAATGCATAGTAATGTGAGAGGCTCCTGGTCCTTAACGGGGGACATTTCAATTGCTTCTTGAACTATGAAGAGACAATAAGGGGTTGTAAGTGGTCAGGATAGAAGTGTAGAGAATTACAAGACCTCTTAAGGAATACTAGACTAACAAACGTTAAAGGATTTAGGAACACTTTTACTTGGACCAATAAGCAAACTAGAGATTGGTTCCAGCTGAAAAAACTAGATAGATGCTTAGTCAATCCATAATGGCTTCAACAATTTCCAAGGATCTCAATAACCTTTAGAAAGCATATTACATCAAATCGTAACCCTATCTTTATAGATTGTGAAACTATAAGAGAAAAGAGGAAAACCCCTTTCAGGTTTTACAACTCCCTGCTAAAACACCCAGATTTCATGAAGGTAGTCCAAAAGGGTATGGAAACCAAAATACGTAGATCCAAAAGCTTTTCATGATTACAAAAACTGAAAGCAATAAAATGGAATCTGGGGGAAATCACAAAAAACAGCAATGGTCCTATGTTCCTCAGGAAGAAAATACACTAGAAGAACTATATTATAACGCCAAAGGGAAGCCATGGCTAAACTAGGAGATAGTAGGATAAAAAAGCAAGAAGTGGAGTTACCAGGGACTTACGATGAGGCCTTGGAGGCCCTAAACTCACAATTAAGGCAGAAATCAAGAATGTGCTGGCTCAAAGAGAGTGAAAGATACACTAACTACTATTTCAGTTCCATACAAGCAAGGAGGAACAAAAACAACATCAGATACTTAATTGATGATGGAGTGTAAGTTTCAAACCAGGAGGATCTGAAGAGGATGACCCATGACTACTTTAAAGAGCACCTTGGAATAGAACATGAAGTAGTGGAATTTCCACAAGAGGTGTTAAGGAATATAAGAGCTATCACAAAGCAAGATCAGTAGGAGCTCGATAAAGAATTCATAAAGGAGGAGATTAAAGAGGCTTTGCTCTCCATACACTCTGATAAAGCTCTAGGGCTTGATGGGTACAATGGTCGATTCTTCCAAAATACATGGGTTCAATGGTAGATTCTTCCAACAAAAGCAGCAAGTGTAATGCAAGAGATAACATTAAACTCCTTAGGTAATTGAGTTGCCATTTTTTCCATCTACAAGCAATATAAGTTGCTGTGGAGGAACAAAACAACAAATAGAACTAAAAAGGACGGGGCACGGGGCAAATAAACCCAAGTAAACCAAGAGCTTAAGTTCATCATCCGGCTAACACTAGAAGGTCACTAATTGGACCCGATGAAACGTTACTCCTAAAGAGGGAGGGATTTCATTCATAGTTAGGGTTGCCATATGAAGAATCACAAATACACTGATTGATATACAAGAAATGTTGTAAGACTAAATCCAAGATTCAGAGCATATAGACAAGAACCCATACTACATGCATAACCTAGCGTTTTACAATCCCAGATGAAAGCATATTTTGTTTCTTTATTTTTGGAAAACAAAGTAAAGCATGAAATTTCCCAATGCCAGAGTCCGGTTCAAATATACAGATAAAAAAAAAGGAAAACCCACAAAACTAACAGAAGTAAAGCCTACGCAAGTCTATCGAATCCGGGAAACGACAAAGCGAGTTTGTATGGGCATTTTGGAAGCAGCAAGTGTAATAGCTTCTCTTGCAATATTCTCGTGCACTCCACCAACTTCATAAAGAACTTTACCTGGTTTTACCACAGCTACCCAGTATTTGATTGCTCCTTTACCCCTTCCCATGCGCACTTCAGTTGGTTTCGCCGTAACTGACTTGTGAGGAACTGTTCGGATCCAAATTTTACCGCCACCGCGTCGAATTAACTGGGTCATGGCCCGACGACCCGCTTCGATTTGTTTCGAAGTAATCCAAGCAGGTTCAAGTGCCTGAAGCCCGAAATTGCCGAAACATATGTGATTCCCTCCTCCGGATGACACTCCTTTGATCGTTCCTCTACGTTGTTTGGGAAATTTCAGGTGTTGAGGGTTATAATTCGCAATAAAAAAATCCATGTAATGCACCCACATTTTGTTCTTTATCCGAGTCCACACTTCGATACAAGAGTTCCGAAGAGTGCCGATCGCGTTAGGTAGTATTCCGAGTGAAGGGATGAGATTGAGGGAGGCTTCGGTTTCGGTACACAAGACCGTCGACAGATTCGCAACTGAGAATGGCAACTGCACCGAGGTGGCTTTGGCGGAGGAACTGCCTCGGAGTGGGGTAGTTAGGGTCCGCGCTAACGTCTCCATTTCCGGTGTTGATCTTTGTATGAAATGTTGAAAGGCGGAGGCGGGAGAGTACATTAGCTTCTTGTTCGCCTTCAGGTTCCGTGTCAAACCCAGTAACGCCATGTATGTCCGATCAAGGAGCTTCGCCTTCAGCGCCGTTTCACGGCTCAAGGAGCCTCGTCTCAGAAAATGAAGCCGTCTACTCTAACCCTAGTTCTTTCTGGGGTCGTAAACTTGCCCATTTAACAAACCGTAGATTAATTAGATATATAAAAACAAAGATTAAAGTTTACATTTTAATTAGATTTAATTAAATCTAAAATTTAACTAAAGAATATTTAATTTGTCAAAAACAAAAACAAAACTAAAGAATATTTAAAAATCAAAATATGATAGATTTTATAATATAAATTGTGATAAACTTTAATTTTTATAATTATTCAAAATTTGATTAAATTTAAATTTGTATACATTAATCTTAAATTTAACAATTTAAAGTCAATTGAAATTCCAATTCACCCGCTCTTTCAAAAGAAGTCAGGCCGGCCAGCCCAGACCGGAACTACTCTTTGGCATGTGTAGAAAAACATAATAGAGTTAATTTTTGTGAATTTCAGTGAAGAAAATTAAAGAGAAATTACGGGGGATATAAAGTCCCCCTCTTTTCTTTTTCTTGAAAGCCTTTTATTATTCTGAAGATCAAGAGCCGGATGTTAAACTCTTACCATCTTCTTCTAAAAAATTACAAATTCTAGTAGAATTAATCCAAATATATACGCTTATATAACTATAATTAGTAGTATTATGCAAAGTTATGAATACCGTACTGGACTCGATACCGGATTGAGTTCTGGAACAGAATTGTACCGGTACCAATCAGTACGAAGTATCGTTTTGGGTAATTTTTTAAATTTATAAAATAGTCCCTAAAATTTTTAAAATTTACAAAATAGTCCATTATACAGTTTACTGTATACTTTACTAGTTTACTGTTTTCATTATATTCTAATTTTGTGCCTTAAATTGCAATTTTTTCTGGTCAACTTTCAAGGTAAACATGTTTCATTATGTTATAAATTTATGTCCTTAACTTATAATTTGCAACTTCATCTTGATCAAACCAAATTCCAAATTGAACATCCATGAACCAAAGCAACACAAATGACATTTATTTCAGATTTCAGATACATAAAACACAACCAATTCAATTCAATATTCAAAATTTCAGATCACATTCCAACTCCAACCAAATCATTTCATACACAAACACAACCAAACCAAACCAATTCAGTATCCACATCTACTATCTAGATTTCAGAATCCCAACTCCTAGCTCACACAACAACACAAAAAACACCATCCAAGTCTCCAACACCGTGCATCATCCAGTAACACAAATCCATCACAATGATCCAACATTCCAATGATGATGATCCAATCCAAGTATCCAACACAACAAAAATTTTAATTAAGCACGG
Source organism: Erythroxylum orinocense (assembly GCA_025531955.1). Taxonomy (NCBI): domain Eukaryota; kingdom Viridiplantae; phylum Streptophyta; class Magnoliopsida; order Malpighiales; family Erythroxylaceae; genus Erythroxylum; species Erythroxylum orinocense. Next base: position 15,557,565 of record JANZLX010000008.1, read on the forward strand.
AATTTTTGAAATCAGAAAAAATTCAAAAAACCAACTTCGGGTCTTGGCGGGTCTTCAGGTTTTGTCATGGGTTAGAGTCTCGATCTGTCTCCGGTGACTTTAGATGCGTCTCCGGTGGCCTCGGTGTGGTGGCTTCGGGCGGAGAAGGTGGTGGCGTCTTCGGGTCTGACTGGAGGAATGACGAAGCATCTTCTTCAACCGATGCCAAGGGAGGACGAGTGAAGGAGGCGAGGGCCAGAGTAGTGTGTCGGCGGTTAGAAGCGACGGTGACGGTGAAAAGAGAAGAGGTGGGCAGCGGCGGCGACGCAAGGGGAGCACAAAGGAGGAGGCGACACAGAGATGAGAGAAGAAGAGAGGAACGTCTGTTGAAACAGTCAGGGGGTTGGAATTTAGGGTTAAAAAATTTTGAAATTTGCAAATAGGTCCCTAGAGATTTGGAAATTTACGGTACCGGCCAGTTTGATCGGTACTGTTGGTACCGATCGGTACCGGCTGTCCATACCGTTTTGTTTCTCAACTGATATGGTATTCGGCCGGAATAGTACGGTATTCACAAGCCTGGTATTATATCATCCTTGATTAGCTTTGATGTGGTTTCCTTCTTAAATCCACCACCACAACACTAACGTTGTATGAACTGTGCCTAGCCAAAGAATACTATATCTCATGATTAGCTTGCATGAGAAATGTATTGAAATTTCTTGTAGGAGGTTTTAAGTAGATACAGAGGAAACTCTGTCTAAATTATTATAAAGCAAATAGTAATTGCTAGAATAATGAGGATTTAAATAGAAAATGTTATAGTTCAAAGTATTATGTATTTAAGAATATCGTAACACTCGGTATGCCAATTCCAACAAAAGCAACAAGTGTAATGCAAGAGATAACATTAAACTCCTTGGGTAATTGAGTTGCCATTTATTCCATCTACAAGCAATATAAGTTGCTATGGAGGGCACGGGGCAAATAAACCCAAGTAAACCAAGAGCTTAAGTTCATCATCCAGCAAACACTAGAAGGTCACTAATTAGATCGGATGAAAAGTTACTCCTAAAGAGGGAGGGATTTCATTCATAGGTAGGGTTGCCATATGAAGAATCACAAATGGAATTTAATGGAAATCACAAAAAATTAGCAATGATCCTATGTTCCTCAGGAAGAAAATACACTAGAAGAACTATATTATAACGTCAAAGGGAAGTCATGGCTAAACTAGGAGATAGTAGGATAAAAAAGTAGGAAGTGGAGTTACTAGAGGATTACAATGAGGCTTTGGAGGCCCTAAACTCACAATTAAGGTAGAAATAAAGAATGTGCTGGCTCAAAGAGAGTGAAAGATTAATTACTATTTCAGTTCCATACAAGCAAGGAGGAGCAAAAACAACATCAAATAATTGATGATAAAGGAGTACAAGTTTCAAACCAGGAGGTTCTGAAGAGGATGACCCATGACTGCTTTAAAGAGCACCTTGGAATAGAACATAAAGTAGTGAAATTTCCGCAAGAGGTGCTAAGGAATATAAGAGCTATCACAAAGCAAGATCAGTAGGGGCTCGATTTTGGTATCAGAGCATGGTTTTGCATCTATAGGGACAGAATAAGCATATAAACATGAAATCTTATAAGAAATGAGAGTAGTAATTGAAGTTATTTTTTATTATAGGTCATTCGACGTAGGTGATCAGGAGGGATAATCAGCTGACCTATGATCAGCACGAGCCAGTAGAGAGTCTTCTATACGTCGTCCTGAGAGGATGTCTCTTAGAATTCTCGAGAGAAGGGAAAGTAAGTATGACAAACTGCGAAAGTAGGGGGCTGTGGACTCTTATGGAAGTACAGACCCTGCAGAGGTCGAGGGATGGCTGGAGATAATTGAGAGGATCTTCGATCAGATGCACTGCGAGTCGGATGAGAAGTTCGACTATGTGGTTTCTTTATTACAAGGTTTAACATATCAATGGTGGAAGGCTATTCTAGGCAATACCACCAGGCAGTACCACTAGATCTTGTAACCTGAAGTAGGAAGACTTTCTGAGGGTCTTCAGGGAGAATTACCTGCCCAAGATCTACCTGGACAGAAAGATGAAGAAATTTTTGGATCTGAAACAAGGCAGATTGTCAGTGGCAGAGTATAAGATCAGGTTTAATGAGTTGATGGGGTATGCTACTGCCTTGATTCCTACTGAGGAAGACAAGCGCAAGAGATTTGAAGACAGGTTGAGTATAGAAATTCGGACAAGGCTAGAAATCACCAACTTGAGCAGTTTTCCTGAGCCCAGAGTAGTCTCGATCCGAATAGAGCAATTGTTAAGAGATGATCAGGGAGAACACCAACAAGAGTCTAGAATGAAGAGGCCCAGTGAAGTTTAGGGTAGTTCTGGTAGAAGGTTTATTAAGTGCCAGAATAGATCCTTTCAACCACCGGCTAGATCAAGACAATTGGGGTTCAGACAGAGAGGTAGCTTTGTACAGTTTGACAGTGGAAGAGGAATATTAGTGAGTTAGTTATCAACATATGAGCACTGTGGGAAGAAGCACAATGGTAAGTATTGGAGACTGTCTAGAGCTTGTATTAAATGTAACTCTTTTGATCATCAGATCAGGGATTGTCCTATTATTGCTGGGGCCCAGTCTAGTGAGAGGGGGAGATCTGTGAGTGAAGCTACAGTTCAACAGAGCTGAACTAGTGGGTTTAGACAGAGAGGCCGTAGGAGAGGCAGAGTGAGCTCTGGGAGTTTTTCTGTCAAGATTGAGGTGCGAAGCAACCAACTGCAGTCTCAAGCCCGAGTTTATGTCATGACCAGACAGGAGGCACAAGATTCTCCGGATGTCGTTGCAGTTGCGCTACTTATTTTTACTTTTAAAATGTTTGCATTGCTAGATCCTAGATCTACGCATTCTTTTATCTCACTGCATCTAGCATCTAGGCTGCATTATGATAGAGAGTTGTTGCAACATAGATTAGAGGTGCGTACTCTGATTGGTACTACCACAGTAATAAAAGAAGTCTACAAGGGGTGCTTGATTAGAATTGATCAGGTAGAATTCGAGGCAGACTTGATTATACTACAGTTAAGGGAGATAGATATTATCCTAGGCATGGATTAACTCACTACTCATAAGACTATCATGAACTGCTACACTAAGGAGGTGATATTAAAATATCCTAATAAGCCGAGAATAATTTTTCGAGGTGTTGGCTAAGCAGTGCCAGCCAGGTTGATATTACTTATGAGTGCTTTGAGGTTGATGCAAGGGGTTGTGAAGCTTATTTGACTCATGTCATCGATACTCGAGCTGAATAGAGTTTACAGGATATTCCTATTATTAGGGAATTCCTAGATGTATTTTCCGCTAAGCTATCTGGCTTACCTTCAGATCGGGAAACAGAGTTCACTATCGACTTATTTCCAAGTTTTGCTCCTATATCTATTCCTCCATATAAGATGACACCTATGGAACTAAAGGAGTGGAAGGCTTAGTTATAAGATTTGTTGGAAAAGAGTTTTATTAGACCAAGTGTTTCACCTTGGGGAGCTCTAGTATTATCTGTGAAGAAGAAAGATGGAACTATGAGACTGTGCATTGATTATAGGCAATTGAATCGGGTAACAGTGAAGAACAAGTACCCGTTAACTAGAATTGATGACTTATTTGATCTGTTGTAAGGAGCTTAGGTGTTTACTAAGTTAGACTTGAGATCAGAGTACTATCAGTTAAAGATAAGAGAAGCTGATGTACCAAAAAGTGTGTTCAGGAGAAGGTATGGGCATTTTGAGTTCTTAGTGATGTCGTTTGGGTTAACTAATGCCGCAGTTGCATATATGGCTTTGATGAATAAGATGTTTTAGCCCTACCTAGATTGATTTGTTATTGTGGTTATTAATGACATCTTAGTATATTCAAAGAGCATAGGAGAACATGCTGAGCATATGAGAGTGATCTTACAGATTATGAAGGAGAAACAATTGTATGTCAAATTCAGTAAATGTGAATTTTGGCTAGATCAAGTAGTATTTCTGGGTTATATAGTAACTGGACAAGGCATACAAGTAGATCCAAAGAAGATAGAGGCAGTGATGAAGTGGGAAGATCTGAAAAATGTATCAAAAATCTAAAGTTTCTTAGGATTGGTCGGATATTACAGGAGATTTATCGAGGGGTTATCATTGATCTCAGCCTCTCTGACTAAACTTTTGAGGAAAAATGTAGCATTTAAATGGAATGACGATTGTTAGAAGAGTTTTGAGGAGTTGAAACATCGGTTGACTACAACACTAGTATTAACTATTCCATCGGGAACTGGCGGATATATAGTATACAGTGATGCTTTGCATCAAGGATTGAGATGTGTATTGATGCAATACGGCAAGGTGATAGCCTATGCATCGAGATAACTAAGGTCTCACGAGATTAACTATCTGATACATGATTTAGAGCTTGCTACAGTAGTTTTTGTTCTAAAGATATAGAGACACTATCTATATGGAGAGACATTCCAAATATACACTGATCATAAGAGTTTGAGATATCTGTTAAGTTAAAAAGATTTGAATATGAGACAGAGAAGATGGGTAGAGTTATTGAAAAACTATGATTATACGATTATGTATCATCTAGGAAAATCTAATGTGGTGGCTGATGCTTTGAGTAGAAAGTCGAGCAGCAGTGTAGCTCAGATTCAATTATCAAGGTTATCAAGCTTAATTCAATTGAGAGCTCTAAATGTAGAGTTGAATCTAGAGCAGAATGAGGCATTAATTGCTACATTGAAGTTGAGACCGATGTTACATGATAGGATCAGGAAAATTCAGAGTAAAGATCCTGAAATGGTGAAGCTTATTGAGAGATTAAAGCTGAAACTTGATTTTGAATTTGAATTGAGAGATGAGACACTGTGGCTAAAGTAGAGGCTATGAATGCCTAACGTAGATGATTTGAGGAAGGAAATTCTTGAGGAAGCTCATATGACCGCTTATGCTATGCATCCTGGTACCACCAAGTTGTATAAGATGGTGAAACAACATTTCAAGTGGCCTGATGTTGGATCCCGCTTGTTTCCGGAATCCAACTCTTGCTCTGATACCACAAATGTTAGATCCTATTTCCAGAACCCAACTCTTACTCTAATACCATACATGTTGGATCCCGCTTCCAGATCCCAACTCTTGAGTCATAAAAAGTGATCTTCATTACTACTCCTTATTTCCAGATTTCCAACATACTTCGGACTCATGAAACGTGAACATATTATCCTGTAGGTTTTATTTTATTTAACTCTCATTAACCATCATCCCATAAGAGTGGAGTGCCCACACAAATCAATCACCATAATCAAACTCATTTCTCCTAATTCAGTGTAGATTTTGGGGAACTTTAAACCAGAATTTCAATTTGACTTCTTCAAACAAATTGTAGCTATAAGTCTCTAGTTTGTTTTGAAGTAAGAACTAACTTAATCAGAGCTCTATAGATCAAGATATGCTTAAAAAGCCAAAGTGTGTTCATTCCCCAATCATGCTCTCCTAATCGACTCTTCATTTTCTTTCCATAAAACTTTTTCAAATCAACTAAAAAAGATACCAATTTTTATGGAGAGATATCATATAAATCTATTGCTTTAAGAATCACCTCAGTTGGAGGTCGGATGATAAAGTTATGGCTAAAAGAATCCAACATGTTTATACCCTCAATCATATTGTACCTAACTTGGCGCAATTGCCATAACTTTCATTATAGATGTCAGATTGAGTTCGTTCTTAGACTGTTAGAAAGAAGACTTCTAGATCTATAACTTTTATGAAGATAACAATCGAGATTTCTCCATTTAAAGGGTCAAAATTTGTGATTTACTGTAGTTGTCCTGTGTATGTCCATTTAACGAACATCCATGTCCGTTTAACGAACATTGTCGGGCTTGGGGACTCTTTTTCACCCGAAAAGATCCGTTAAATGGACATGGGCAATGTTGTGGGTCATTTTTGATCCAAGAAGGTCCTTTTAATGGACCTAAAGTCCATCTAATAGACATAGGGGTTCCCCAAAGCCTCTCCAATGCTTCCAACATCCAATCTAACATCATGTTCACTCATAATCTTCCCAAATTCAACTCTTCTATTGCAAAATCTGTTAAGTCAAAATGACTTTACGTTCAATAATTTTGATAAAGACCAAATAATAATAAAAGAGGGAAGCAAAAAGCAAAATGAGACGGAAGCAGAAAGCAAAATGAGACAGAAGCAGAAAGCAAAATGAGACGAAAGCAGAAAGCAAAGTAAGACGAAAGTGAAAACTAGAAAGTGAGATGGAAGCGCAAGCCAAGAATGAGACGATACAAAGTGAGACGGAAGCGCAAGCCAAAAATGAGACGATAGAAAGTGAGACGGAAGTGCAAGCCAAAAGTGAGGTGATAAAATGAGACGGAAGACCCGATACCACGTCGGATGACTAATCAGCTTGAGTTAGTTATAGAACTCAACTGAATAACTGATTCTTTAAAGGTCAAAAAATAAGAAGAAAGAAGCAGTTATCAAGAAGCGGTTGAAGATGAAGACTATAAATATGAGTCAGAGTCGAAGACTGCAAAAGTTAGAGATTTTCGAAAGAGTTAGTGATATTAAAAAAATGCTAGAAATTTCATTGTGCTAAGCGTAGAGCTATTCTTATCTGTAACAAAGCTCGAAATATCTTTCATTTGAAAGAAGAAAAGCAGGTAGCCTGAAGAGGCTAAGTGTGAAAAGAATACTTGCTATAAGAGACCTGAAGAGGCTCAGAGTCAAAGAATACTTGTAACTTTGCGAAGTATAGTGAAATCTCAGAAAGATCTCTGAAGGCTGGATGTAGCCTACAGTTTGGGGTGAACCAGTATAAATCTGCCGTGTCAACTCTCAACTACTACTCTTACTGTTTCATACAAGCACTTAGAAAATAAATTGCAATACTTCATATTACTATTTTTCAAAAGTTTTGAGTAAAAGCAAGTTTTTAAAGAAATTATTAAAAAAGGGGATCATAAAAAAGGAATACACAATTCAACCCCCCCTTCTTGTGTGTTTTGTATATCGAGTATTAAGTCTATATTAACGTGTGATTTACTTCAATTAGTATTAGAGCTCGATGTTCAAGAACTACGGTAACAAAGTGTGGATAAAGATCCATGGCGGAATCACACATATACATAGTTGAAGCTGCCTCAGTCATTAGACCTCCTGCGTTCAATGGAGAAGACTATCATTATTGGAAAGACAGAATGCGGCTCTTCATCGAATCTACTCATATCGATCTTTGGGATATAATAGAAAATGGACCGTATACACCGGTAGATGAAGAAGGAAATCCTATTCCACGAATCAGATGGTCTGTAAATCAAAAGGCGAGATTCCAACTAAACTCGAAGGACAAGTTCTTTTTAAGTTGTGCCTTAAGCAGAAGTAAGTACGATAAAGTTCACGGATGCGATACAACGAAAGAGATGTGGGATACGCTATCCATTGCACACGAAGGTACAAATCAAGTAAAGGAGTCCAAGATAAGCATTCTTATACACTAGTATAAGCTGTTCAAGATGAAGGACGAAGAGTCTATCGATCAGATGTTTGGAAGTTTTCAAACAATCATCAATGGACTGAAAGCTCTCGACAGAACTTACGATAACCAAGATCACGTTCGAAAGATCTTAAGAAGTCTACCGAAGAGATGGAGGCCAAAAGTTACAGTTGTACAAGAAGCCAAGGATTTGAACGTGCTGAATTGCTTGGATCCCTGAAGATACATGAAGTTGAACTCGATGCTGAAGACAAGCCCAGACGGGGCAAATCGATAGCATTGAAGGTCGGACAGAAGAATCACAAGATTCAAAGGAAGAATAATTCATCATAAAAAGCACTGAAGATTGAGGAAGTCAAAGACGATGACTCTAGTAAATCAGATCAGGAGTCAAGTGAAGAAAATGATGAGTTATCCTTTATCCCGAGGAAGATCAGATGCATATGGAAGAACAAGACTAAAGGAAATAGAGAGTCCTCCTTCAAGAAGAATAGTAAAGATGATGGGAAGATTGAGAAGACATCCTTCATATGCTGTGAATGCAATAAAATAGGACATTATAAGTCAAAATGTCCATTGCTAAAAAGAATGCCAAAGAAGAGTCGAGAAGGCAAGAAAAGCATGATGGTAACTTGGGAAGATCTATATTCGTTCAAATAAAATACTAACTCAGAGATATCGGAACATGCAAATTTTTGCCTAGTAGCTGAAGAAGATAGTGATGAGGAGGTAACTTCAAAATTTAGTGAATTACAAGATGCATACTCAGAATTATTAGAAGATTCTCATGCAATTCTAAAGCAGTATAAACTATTGAAGAAAAAGTACGTAGAAAGTCTGAAAAATATGCAAAAGTTAGAAAAAGAGAATGTTTGCTTAAAGAAGCAAGTAGACAAGATAAACAAAAAGGGAGTTGTAGATTGATCTGAAGAGATCAATCAGCTGAAGCCAAGAATCAACAGTCTTTCAGCTGATCTAGCAACATTTACTGAGAGTACAAGGAAAATGAACGACGTGTTAGGGAAGTATAAACATCCTAGTGATAAAACTGGATTAGGGTTTACTAAAAACCATATTCAACAGAAAAAAAGTCAGTTCCTCATAAAAAGAAATTTCATCAGCCACATTATCATTATAAATCTCATCAGTTGCATTATCATCATACTATGACATATGCTAGAATAAACCCCAAAGGACCCAAAAAAATTTGGGTACCTAAAAAACAAATAATATCTCCTGCAGATATCCTTCCTTGGAAGAAGCAGTAAGCACCATTAGTACTTGGACAGTAGATGCTCACGATACATGACGGGAAGAAGGTCAATGTTCCTAGATCTTTAGTATAAGAAGGGAGGATCGGTAACCTTTGGAGACAACCAGCAGGGCAAGATAATCAGAATCGGTAAAATTGGTAAAGATTCCTTTGCATGCATTGACAATGTGCTGCTAGTTGATGGTTTGAAGCACAATTTGATTAGTGTTAGTCAATTATGTGATTCTGGTTTTGGTTTTGAAGTGTCTTTTAATCAAAATTCTTGTGAATTCAAAAACAAGGATGGGTCTATATTCTTTTCTTCCAAAAGACGAAACAATCTTTACAATATCAATTTAAAAGATTTTCAAAATCAAAATATTTCTTGTTTTATATCAACTGAAGAAGAAAAACTGATTTGGCATAA
>JANZLX010000008.1:15566888-15583444 GCA_025531955.1 Erythroxylum orinocense
ATACACAATTCAACCCCCCCCCCCCTCTCCTTGTGCATTTTGTATATCGAGTATTAAGTCTATAGTAATGTGTGATTTACTTCAAAAACACTTCCTATCAATTAAAACACAAAAATTATCTCATAAAACTCTCAATTCCATGCAACATCACATCTCGTAACGATCATATCTTTTCACTCCGGTATTTTAACCAACCATCATAATTACAATGATTATATTAATTCTCATTCCTCCCTATATTCATTCTCATTCTCATTCTCATTACTTTTTATGAACCAAGCGCCCCTTTAGTAAAAAGTTGAAGAGTGTGTCTTCTTCCAACATATTATAGATGTTCAGTATAAGAGAATTAAAAGTCTTAACATAGTTTTGGACTATTCCTTCACGTCTCAACTTTTGCAAGGTTTCCCTAGCTATATAAGAGGTTTTATAAAGCAAGAAATGCTCGTTATAACTCGTCTATAAACAACTATTATTAAAATCATCACACAATTTAACATCACCAACTAAATAGATAATGTTCATCATCTCATTATCCATTTTTGGCACCTTTACAACATAAAAATATTAATTCTTATCTCACAAAAATTTCTCCAATATCTTAGCATCTCAAACACCATCAAAGTGTTTTGGTTTAGGGATTTTTAGCATTGTCTAGTTGTCACTATTATTATGGAAAACATTGGTTTAAATAAGTTACAAAGCATCCTCCATCACCTTTACTCAACTATTTAATGCACCTCATTCATGCCATCCAATCAAATAGTCATAAAAAATCCATGTTTTAAGACTAATCTAAGGAATTGTTCTAACTAGCCATCCTTCATCTCAAATGTTCCATATTTTCTTCCACCATTTGTCACCAAATTTATCTTGTTGTTGTGCTTTGATTTCGTTTTTCACATAGGTCAATTTGAGGCTAGATATCAGCCTTTAATTTAATGTGTTGCAGCTTAATTCCCTAATAAGTTTTCAGTAAGTTCCTGCTAAACATATTGTGCAGTCTGTTGAAAAATGTTGTTAAACACTTAATATTGAGATATTTTGTTGAACTGTTAGTGTGTAATTTCATTTTCACACTCTAGGACTTTACTAATGTAACCTAACATAATATAACTAAAGTTTGTTGTTCGTATATATGTACAAATAAATTATAACCAAGTTTTAGTAAGGAAACAATTAATAATTTAAGAATGTCTTTGGGAAATTTTCCAATTGATAATTTAAAATTTTCTTCGGGACATTTTCATAAACATTTTTGTGCATTTTTTTAAGTTTATAATCGAAAATAAACGAACATAAAACATAAAAATTGGAGTAACTTTTATTAACATGTCACAAAGGATTATACATGAAATGAGGGTTTGAACAAGTCCATATATACCCATATTTCACACATATAGACAATAGTTAAAGGAAGTTTATAAGAGTTACACCCTAACTACAAAGTTTACATTGTTTTAATCCTTATAGCAAGTATTTATATATGTACTCTTTTTAATCTAAATAGCATGACTATTAGAGGAGCATATTAGAACACTCAGTTACCAATTATTATAACCGAATGACCATCATAACTGATATAGTTGACAAATAATTGCCAAAATATAATAATCACTACCCAAAACTACAATGAACTTTGGCCTATCCAAAATCTATATCTTGCTAATAATGTTTTCGCAATGGTGTTGAACATCGTGAAATAGTATAAGTGAAGTTTTCTTACTAAAATATGCTATTAACACACTTGCAACTTTTTGGACAACTTTGGTTACACTAACTTCTTACTGAAGCATGCCACAATTATCTTGTTAAATTTGTGTAAATTTTACTACAACTATTTGTCTATAAAAGATCTCACAGACAACATTTGTTCATAGGCTATTAATTGGTGAATAAGGTACTATAATGACTTTTTGTATAAAAGAAAATCATGTTCACCTTTTGGGAAGTAAGTGAAATGTTCAACAAAAAGACTTTTGAGATCATTTTGATTGGTTATTTCCTTTCCTTAATCATTAAGGAAAGTTATTGTTTTGTTTGAGTTCCAATAAATGAGAATGGAGTTGTTAAAATACTCTTATTGCTATCACCATCTCTAAGCCAACTTACCCTTGCATCAATAATTTTAGGAATTTATATTTTTTCCACTTCTCTTAGGTTATTATCGCCTATTTTTGCTAGTAGAAGTCCTTACATCAAACATAACTCAAATCTCGAATTTGAAACTGCAATATGATTTTTTCCAGTAGCTTTGATAACTTTTTCAGTTCTTTCTTTGGATCTCCTTTAGGTTTTTCATTAAATTATCTAATTTGCAACCATAGAAAATGGTATTAATATCCATTTAGACAACATCTTTGAATCCCAACTATTCCACCAAGTAGTTATTGATCTTAAAAGGAACAAGTTTAATATTTTTGGGCAAATTCACAATGACCTCTATGTAACAATGATTAGATGAGATGTTATTGTTAAAGAGAGTTTAATAATTCAGGAAATCATTTAATCAAGAGTAGCTCACCATGACTCTATCTACTTTTCTTCTTTGGAAGAGATTTCCAGTTTGTTGTTCTTTTAAGTAAAGTGATTTTCTTTGTATTTCAAGTTGGAAGGTCAGACAGAGAAATAGAGAATTTATCATTAAATCCAATTTAGTCAAACAACTTATGAGAATTAACAAGTCAATATTTGTATAAACATACAAAATATAGGCTTTGTTAATTATTAGGGCCTTACCATAATAATGGCATGTCTACTTGTTTATATTTAATCAATACCTAGCTATTGGAATAAGATCTCACTATTAGGTTAACAAATTTATTTGTTTAATTTTTTCTTTAGTAAAGGACTAAAAGAATAAAGAGAAATAACAAGAAATAATTTATTTATTATAAAATTTGAATGTGGGCTAATGTTGGCATAAATTTCTATAGAAGATGGAGATAACTCATGTATGTCTTAACTCTAACTATAAATATGGGTATATCAATAGTTAATCTACAAGATTATTTTAAATAGTTACATGGTAAATGTTTAAAGCAAATAGCTAGTCAAAGTGCTATAATAAGCTTGAAATTTAGGTTTCTTGATCTTTTTAACTTAACCATTTTGATAAGATTCAAGAGTTTCAATTGATTGATGATAAAACATAATATTGATCTAAAATACTAAGCATCACTTCCAATTCCTCCAAGACCTTTAGAGGATTATATTGTTTGCACTTTATTTTGTCTTGTCCTCTCAAATAGTATCAATTTAATCACACTTACAGTAAACTTTTACCAGTTTGCTTATATTATATATATTTATAATATTAAAGGCAAAAAAGGTGCCAAAGTTAAACAATTACCAACTTCTTTCATTTCAATTTCCTTCTTAATTAAACTAAATTGAATTCCAAGATGATTTTCCATTTTTGTCTTTATAGTTACTTCTTGGAATATATTTAATTAACTATTCAATATGTGATAATTAAAAGTCTCATAATTCTAATGTGATAAACATGAACCTTTTGGATTTGTAAATCATAGGAAAGATTAGAAATGTGAAAGAAAATAAGAAAGTCATTAGCCATATATATTAAAAAAGAATTAAGCAAACATGTATTAAAAGAAAAATGTATGTTAATATTCAATTAAAGAAACAACTATTGTAAGACAAATTATATGAAATAATCAAACCAAATGATGTCCTAACTTATGATTTTAGTGATATCAAAATATGTTTCTATAAATGAATTTATTTTTGTTAATATTAGTAGCTTTGTTATAATGAAATCAAATAATATGTGAGAGATTAAGTTCAACAGGAGGACAAAATAAGTAAAAAGTTAATTGAATAAATTAACCAATCAAATGATAAACAAAATGAGCAAAATAAACCATATCTACAATTCAAGAGAGTTTTAAAAAAATTTAAGTCAAGTGAACCATAACGAGTTATGAGATTTATTTTTGATACTAAAGATAGTTTTATGAATCTTTTGAGATAATTTCATTATATTCATGAGCATGAGAGCATAATATGAACCCTTAATATATTGAGTGATCAAGAAAGAAATTCTTAAGTTTTATTTGAGTTACTGAGATATCAAATGAGAGAGAAATTGATTTGTTTAGGCTTTCTCTTCACCTGTTGCTAGACCCCGCTTCCGGAGCCCAGCATTCGAAGCCATAAACAAAAGCAATACTCGTCCTCGACCTTATTGAACCTGTCTTGGGACAATTCACATAACTCTCTCTATAGATGTCAGATTAAAAAATTCCTTAGACTGTTTGAAAGAAGACTTCGAGATCTACAATTTTCATGAAGATTTCAAAGATCAATTCTATTGTTTGAAGGGTCAAAATTAGACCAAACGATACAAGATGATCAATGTACAAAGGAAGCGGAAGGTGAACTATAGAGGGAGCATAAAACAGACGAAGCCAAAAAGCAAATGAATGACAAAAAGCAGACGAAGCCAAAAATTATACGAATGTCAAAAAGCAGACGAATGTCAAGAAGCAGACGAATGGAGTTAACTTAAGATGAAACAAAATCAACTTAAGACAATGCAACTCTTAAGACAAAGTAGAGTTAACTTAAGACGATGCAACTCTTAAGACGATATGACGTCATCACAGACAATATGACATTATCACAGATGATATGTCTCTACAGACGATACATCCTTACAGATGATATGATGTCATCACAGACGATACGTCCTTACAGACAATACCACTTGATACTTCTAAGCATCTCCCCTTCTAAGGACCATAACTTTGAACTCCGATGTCCAAAAATTTCCTAGTATAAATCCTTGGAAAGCTAGAAGAAAGACCTACAACTTTCCAGAAGACAACTTTAACTAATTTCTCCTCCATTAGTCCAGTTTTTCCTTGGAAGTCGACACACAATTTCTACACCTAAGAAAGACTTGGATTTTTTAAATGTGCAGCTACCAAAGAAACATGCACATACACCTGGGGAACTTTTCAGTGCTAAAATCATCTACCAAAACAACAAAAGCCCATACATAACTTTAATTACATAATAACATTATAACAAAGGCTTAACACAAATTACAATATATAGAGGATGCTCAATGTTTAACATGCTTATGAGGCTATCCAAAATTTATCGAACTAACTTAGTTACAAAAGTTTTCAATATCTTGGAGTTTTTGATGCCTTGCAAGGATTGCTATCCTTCACGTTGTGCACTTGAGGAGGGAAGAGTGGGGTGAGTTACACAGCTCAGTAACCAACATATTTATAGTCATTGGTAATTAACCACAATTTCAAGCATATGTGTGTGTGTGTATATATATATATATATATATATAATTCAAGCTTTCTTCAATTCAATTTAACACTCATAGCACATAACACTCAAATGCAGCATACATGACAAGTTAAAGACGCAATACATAACAAATGACTTAAGGGTTCCATGAGAACAGAATGGAGAAGTCGAAGTTTACCCCATGAATAGAATGAGTCTAATTTCGGAGCTCATATGCCACAAGCGGACAACCGAAAGAAGGCTCTTATCAACGTGTACATGACGAACAAAATGGTTCTACTCTCGCCCAAACAGAAGCACATATTCATTTTCTCATATGCTCATACTTTATGCTTGGTCTTCTTTTCATTTAATACAAAAGTCATGACCTCTTTTAAGGTATAACAAAACCATATTTCATCATGCATTTTTCAACATTTACAAACAAGTCAATTTCAACATACACACGTAGGCAAGAATTTGCCCAATTACACCATAACCATAAATATGTTACCCACCTAATTAGCTTACAAAAATCCAAGTCAAGTTTGCCTTTCCCCTTGTTCTTGGGTAGGATTCCTTTGGTTTCCTAAAACAACCATGGTTCCATTCAAAACAACATTCCAATAAAGTTCATAAACTTCAAAACAATCACAAAATTTCAACAAACATAAATTTAACTCAAATTTAAACTACCCATACCCCATCTATGTTAGAAAACTTAGGCCCGAGTTTAGAAACTCTAGAATCGGCTGGATTCTCTCAATCATCTTCTTCCTCTAACTATTCTCAACACAAAAAACCCATTTCTTTGCTAAAGCAAGAAGAAAAGGTGATGAACTTACCTTAGAAGCTTGATTTCTTATTCTTCTCACAATTTCTTCTTCCTTTCTCTTCTTTCCCCACAATTTTTCCTTCTTATCTTCTTCTTTTCACAACACTCTCTTCCCTTCTTCTAATTCAAGACAACTTATATGGACTCTCTTCCCATTTTACCCTCTATTAATAAGTCTCTTACAAGTTTGCCCCTTCTTTCATTTATTCTAAATCTACTGACTCTTTTAACCTATTAAATACCCTATTAATTCCAACTTAATTCTAACACTTAATTCTAACTTCTAATTTCTAATTTCTATTCATACTTGCTAATTTGATGACTCAACTCTAAAAATAATGAAAAAATAAATAACTAATAAATAAAAAAATTTGGGGTCCAACACCTGTAGCAAAGAAAATGTAAAAAGATCCCTTTTTTTACCTTAAGAAAAGAAGATATTATATAGTGGATTCCTTTTCATTCATTAGAGGAAGAGAAAAAGTGGATTTCCCAAATAGAACTTAGAGAATGGACATATTACAAAGGTTATGTAACTGATGTAGATTGAATTTTAGAGGGGCATGTCATATTAATATCAAGTCTATAAGCCTGCATAAATAGTCAGTCAAAGTGTTGAATCTTAAGTTAGTAAGGGAAAAGAGTGCTAATATGTAAATGACATTCTTAAGTGAATTTGTGATAGGAATTATTGTGGTTACGAAAACTTACTTTGAGATGTATACTTTTTATATGTTAAATAAGTAGAGTTGAACTTCAACTATCCTAGTAGAGTTTGGATATAACTTAATTAAAAAGCTTAATTAGTAGACTTTACCTTTAAATGTGTGCAAGTCTTATCTTGATTGACCTATTCGTTAAGTATCCCTAAAATTCGCAAGTCGATTTGACCTAAGTATGCCTCAAAATGGTTAGGGAATTAGTATCCCTTTAAGCTTCAAATATGATTATAGAAATTAATCTTTACTAAGTAGTGCAAGAACATATCATACTCTTGTTAAGAATATTGGTTGAATCACTATAAATCGATTTTGTCTATTTTTTCCTCTCTCTATTGTTATGTGATTATTAATAAAACTATGTGCGTTTATGGTTGCTCAATATAAATTATACTTGGATATTATAATAACATAGTCATATTTTTAGGCAATTGATTCACTACTTCTTAAAAAATGGCCAAAAATATGAAGACATAATTCACCTATCTCTTCATGCAAAGTCAACAAAAATATTAAATGTCAAAAGTTGTCATAAATCGAAGTTAACAAGAAAAATAACTTTGAAAAGGATAAACTACTAAAATTTAAAAATATATGCAGAACAGCCTAAAAATAAATAAAAGTAGGCATGGGGAAAAAATTGAAGCACTGATTAATTTTCTCAAACCAAATCAATTCTCAACTCTATAATGCAATTATCATTTTTATATTAGAACCATATTTTGGAAGGAGTAGAATTCAATTGAAATTCAAAATAATATAACTACGAAGGACTTATAACAATATAATTCAACAAACTAAAATAAACGTGAAGAGCAAGCTCTTTAAGTGAGATCATTCTCTTTTTCCTACCAAGCTCGATACTGTCGTTCCTATTGACTTGCCGGTGGCATTCTCATTGCTCTTCTCCCGCTCTTTACGTCAATTACGAAGACTAGTCAACCTCTTCTCTCTCTTCAACCAGCTTTCGGACATAACTCAACGTTTTCAAACTTTGGAACCAATAGGATCTTGGAACGTGTGAGTATGACACGTCAACTTGGATGTAACGGAACATTTTATATATGCAGAAACAAGATTTTAAATATCTATTACAAGTTAATTCTCTATTGTATAGCTGGATTAGCTTAGTTAAGCAACCTACCTACCTGACCTTTAAAGATTCGTTTTTGACATTTAAAGATAATTGTGGTAGTGAAGAGTCAGTTAATACCATCACCAGTACAGCACCATTGAACTACTTGCAGTTCTCGAGGGTTGTTTTGTTTTCAGTTTCCTGTTAACAAGTCTTACGTTGACCTGCAGGCGTCTGCAAATGAACGGATTCAGACATTTGAGAGAAGATCCCATGGCAACGTTGCACTGAGAACTTATTCTTTAAAACTTCTTCCTCCTACCACTTTTGGTTGGCAAACAAACTTGTGCTGGAGGTCAAATTTTCTACAGCAAAGACCATGTCTTTCCAGCTAATGTATTAGGATTGAAAGCGAGAGTCATGTCGGAGACTGAGAGCCTGCGGCCGTCTAATGAAGAGGTTGAGGAGGACCATGAATCCGAAAGAGGACGATTCTATGACTGTATATTGGCTCCATTCCATTGGCTGAAGATGCTTGCCACTGAGACAAATTGGAGCTATGTGTTTGCAGTAGTTGTTGTGTATGGAATAAGTCAGGGGATGGGTGGAGCTTTATTTCGCGTCGGGACGGAGTATTACATGAAAGATGTTCAGAAGGTTCAGCCATCGGATTCCCAGATTTATCAAGGGATCATATCTATTCCTTGGCTTGTTAAACCTTTGTGGGGTCTCCTCACAGATGTTTTTCCCATTCTGGGGTATCGTAGGAGGCCTTATTTCGTTTTAAGTGGTAACCTTATGCATATAATTTGCTGTTCTCAGTTTTATTTCTTCCCCATTATTTATCACGTCAATTTATGTCAAGATCTGTTTTCTATATTCCCCAGAAGATCTTGTTCAATTCTTGTCGTTTGTTCTTTTTTAGTTTGCAATTGCTATATGTTCTTTTCATGTTCGCTTGTGCTCTTCAAAGCTGAAAAAATGGGTTCCTGTCAGGGTTTCGGATATCGCTTAATTCCATCTACGTATTTCTTTTGTGCCAGATTGATAGTTGGATCAGGCCTTACTTTTCGTTTGATCATCAGTGGGAGTTTTAGACCCCAAAATAAGTCAATTGTATGCGTTGTACTTGAGAGTTGAGAGTTGACTTGCAAGTAGTGAAAGTCGTTGAGGACGTTTCTGGATTGCTTACATTTGGTACTTATTTTGGATAAGCTAGTCTTGAAGTTTAGAAATGATGTGAATCAAAAAATAGCTGAGCACGGACAGTGGATGACATAGTGATCATTAAGCTGTCTATCAAAACCAATTGGCATCTTAAGCTTCTGGGAAAATGCAGGAGGGGTTTCTAGCCCAAAAAGGAAATATAGGTTTTGGTGGTTATATGGCAGGGGAGAAAGAAAGCGATGAATATCGAGTCCGAGTACAATGGTTACAGTCGCTTGCTGTTTCTTTGATATTGTTGGAAATGAACAGAAGAAGTTTCGAATTTACTTACATGTCATACATTTGTACGGGTTGTAAGAATGAAATCCATACCTCTTATGTATAATGTCTCAAAAGGTCCAGATCTCAATTCAGGGCTGTCCATGGCATTGCTTTTATTAATTTAGGGAGAAAATGTATCAATCTGCTGGAGTAACAATATTATTTGGTGCTTAAGTTTGAGGACACTAATCTCTCTTTCAAGTTTGTCTCTGCCTTATCATAAATCATAATCTCTATTCTCTTCTGATGATGGTCGGTCATTTTTCTCTTCTTTGAGCTCACCATCACAATAGTATTTAAGCTCGGCCATTGCTTGTGTCTCCGGGATAATGAGCAAGCAAAGGACTTAAATGTGCAAATGTGTAACATTTTTGTGGTCCTTTGTCCCTAACTGTTACTGTTTCCACTTTGGATTTGAAGAGAATACTTTCCATATTCAATGCAGTGATAGTGAATCTTTTAGCTTTCAAAACTGTATCTCGTCTAAAGAATGCTTGGCTGAATATCTGTCCCTGAGAGTGATTGGCAGAATATCTTGTCCATTTCAGGACTTGTGGGAGTGGTCTCAACACTCATATTGGCTTTGCATGAGAAGGTCCAACTTCTATTTGCAGTGGTTTTATTGACGACTCAAAGTATGTATGTAGCCATTGCAGACGTGACTATAGATGCCTGTGTAGCAGAGAACAGTAATATCCATCCTGCACTGGCGGCTGACCTGCAAAGTTTGTGTAGTTTCAGTTCCTCAATTGGAGCATTACTGGGATACTCTCTGAGTGGTGTTTTTGTTCACCTACTAGGTCCTAAGGTTGAGCGCTTGTTAGCTTGCCACTATTATCATGTTATCTCAATCTTTCCATTGTAGGCAGAAGTTTATTCTTATGTGTTACAGGCTTAATTCTTCTTCTGTTTTAGGGGGTCTTAGGCTTGCTGGCAATCCCAGCTGGACTTGTATCTCTGGCAGGAATGACGCTCAGCGAATCAAACACCCAGAATTCTGTTTGTAGAGAGGTATTCTTTCTTTTCTTCTTGAATTTGATATTTCCACTTTCAGACTCGAAATCAATCCATCTTTTGCTCAGGTACACCAGAATATTGTTGATGCTGGAAAGGCTATGTGGAAAACATTGAAATTTCCAGAAGTTTGGAGACCCTGTTTATATATTTACTTATCTATCACTGTAAGTTTGAATATCCACGAAGGGTTGTTCTACTGGTATACGGATTCAAAGGACGGTCCGTCCTTTTCCCAGGTATATGATTCTATCTTAGGTATCATTCTATCCATTATTTTCTTGAGATTCACAAGGAATGTACTATACTGTAGAAGTTTGAAGCAACGGTTTTTAGTCTGGAATGACCGGATACTCTATGTTCTTGGGACTGATACTCTTTTGTTCATGAAGCTTGTTAGCGCAGAGCATTGACCATAATAATACAATTTGTGTTAATAATATTGTGTACGGATGGTTTGTGCAGGAGACCATTGGCTTCATTTCCTCGTTTGCTGCAGCTGGATCATTCTTGGGGGCATTACTGTATCAGAATGTCCTGAAAAATCATCCCTTCAGAGACCTGCTTTTTTGGACTCAGTTTCTATTTGGTTTAACAGGGATGCTGGATTTGGTGATGGTGTTGCGACTGAACTTGAGGCTTGGAATACCAGACTATTTCTTCGCTGTGTTTGATGCAAGTTTCTCTCATGTAATTGGCCGGCTCAAGTGGATGCCTCTTCTTGTACTCTGTTCCAAGCTTTGTCCTGCTGGCATTGAAGGCACTTTCTTCGCGTTGCTCATGTCAATTGAGAACCTTGGACATTTTTCATCTTCATGGCTTGGAGGCCTCCTTCTTCATTTACTTCATGTTACCCGAGTAAATTTTAATAACCTCTGGCTGACCATCTTGATCCGTAACTTACTGAGACTCACTCCACTTTGTCTGCTATGTCTGGTTCCAAATGCTGATCAAAATGCTACTTTACTACCAACTGAAATCTCGGGGTCAAAAGAGGGAACTGAAACTCAAGTAACTGAAAACATTGAATTGGTTTCTCTGGTAAGCAAGATGGATGAGATGTAAGCTCTGAGAAGACCATCTGCTCAACATTTTTGCATGTGCAGAATTCCTTGTCTTAACTAGTTGAGACTGAAATTTGACAAGTTGTTGGGGTTCCAAGGAAAGAAGCTTCATGAGCTAGAACGAGTTTACAGAAAGGAAATGATGTCCCCTCCCCTTGTCCTCCTGGAGATCCAACAGTTTATTGTTCAACCAATAAAAAGTTGGCTCCAAAGGAAACTGACAAAAGGAGATGTAATTCTTCTTTTACTTGGAGGATTCATAAATTCATTGGCCATATTTTGGGTACTAAAATCATATCTTTCCATCTGTTCAAAAATAGAAATAGTTATCTGACTATGCGTTCTTTCTTTCAAAGTATGGATAAATATGATCACCAGAGACGGAGCTATGTATAGAGGAGGGGGGGCCATCAAATTTTTTTTAAAAAATTATTTATATAATTAAAATTTTTAAAAAGTGGCCCCCCTTTAAAAAAAATTCTTACCTTTAAAAATCTCAGCCCCCTTAAAGTTGAGTCTGGCTCCGTCCCTGATGATCACCCCTTGTAGCTCAGTGCAGAGGATACTTCAAAAGTTCTTCCATTTAAACTCCAACTTCTAGGAGTCTGTACAACTTTGGATATCCTTTGGAACAAGTAAGGATCAAAGGTTAAGAAAGTAAACATGTCTTTTTTTTCAATAATGCACGTAATAGCTTTCATAAGTTATATAATTTATCTAGTTAGTTGACAAGTTAACAAATTTAAAATCAAGTGATGATTGTTTAGAGACTTTAACTTTTAGTACTTAAAAATACTTAATCACTTAGAATTTATGAGAAATCAATTCAAATATTTAAAAAATCTTACAGAAATTTTAATTGATTGAATAACATTTTAAGGACAGGAAATACAAATACTTGAAAATTATTGTAGAACGATTGAACCACATTTTAATAATAGTAAAAGTCTTTTATGCTTACCAACCACATCTTTTAATAAATAGTTTGAGAAATCCTAAGTATAGTATCTTCTTTATAATGGAATGTAAAAGGCTTTTCTTTTGTCCCAGGTTTCTAAATATCAATATTAAGAGAAATAGATTAGATTGTGCGATCATAGTTAATAATTAATCAAAAGAAAAAGAATCAATGCACTCACTAAAATAAAGTATTCAAATAATTGGATGGTTGGATTAATTTAAACACAAAACATGCAACAATTTAATTTGAAAACTAGTAAGAAATCAACTAATAATTAATTAAGAGAATCAATCAAAAGAAAAGGAATTAATTAGATCAAATTTAGCAGAGTTTAACTTGAATTATCGGTTCTAGAAATTATTCAAAAATTGGTCAATAATTAACTAAGACAAACAAAGTAATGCAAGCACTAAATACCACTATTTAGAGAATCAAACTATGACGAGAGCCTCAAAGTAACTTGTAAGGTTATTCATTTGTTACCGAAAGGTCACATATTTGAATAACAGAAATTATCTTTTTGTAAAATGCAAAGGAAAAGTCGGGTATAATTTATATCCTTCCCTTAACTCTCGCAAAGCAAGAAACTAAATTGAAGAATCAAACTGAGTTTAATTGAAACTATAAAGTAACTTGGTCCAAAAACTAATTAGAAATCAATTGTAATTAATCAAAAGAAATGAACCAAAAGAAAAGGAATAAATTCGACAAGATAGGGCGATCAAGTTAATTTCAAATCCAAACCACCTAATGGCTAGTCTAGAAATCACTCAAAATTTAGTCAATAATAAATTAGGAGAAAGAAACCAAGAGAAAAGGAATTAATATGGCAATTGAATACCATTATTCAATGATTTGGAATAGATTACGTTGATTTGGTTTTAAAAATTAGTTAAAAATTGTCTTGTAATTAACCAATAAAAAGTAATCAAAAGAAAAGAAACCAATATGGTCATTGAATAGCAATGTCCAAAGAATTAGGCTACACTAAATGGTCAAACTGAGTTCAACACAAATTTTACAATAATTTGGTCAAAAATTAGTTAGAAATCAATCAGTAATTAACTAAGAGAAATTAATCAAAATAAAGAATCAATTAGACCAAATTAGGTAGTTGAGTTATGGTCAATAATTGATATAGAGAAAGAAACCAAGACAAAAGAGATTATTGTAAACATTGAATAATATTATTCATATAATCAAACCAAACTGGAGGTGGAACTGAGTTAACTCCAAACTTCACAATGATTTGGTCTACTAAGAAGTTAGCAATTGATGAGTAATTAATCAACAAAAAGTAACCAAAGTAGAAAAGAATAATTGCAAACATTAAATACTAATATTTTAGAGAATTAAACCAAACTTGATGATCAAACCGAGATCAACCTAAACTGCAAAATAATATAGTTTGAAAACTAGTTATAAATTTATCAATAATGAATTGAAATAAAATAATTAATTAGACCAAATAGGGTGGTCAGATGAAGTTCAACTTGAATCACATAGTGTCCTGGTCTGGAAATTACCCAGGAATTAGTCAATAATTAATTGAGAGAAAGAAACCAAGAGAAAGGAATTACTTTTGCAACTGAGAATTGAGTTAAACCTAAACTACTCAATAGTTTGGTTTAAACACTATTCAAAAATTAGCTAGAATTAACCAAGAAAAAGCAACTAAAAGAAAAGGAATTAATATAGTCATAAAGTACCAATTTTCGTACAACTTAGCCAAAATTGGGAGATTAGATTGACTTACTATCAAATAATTTGGTTCAAAAACTAGTTACAATTCAATTAATAAATAATCAAGAGAAATCAATCAAAAGATAAACATGAAGACAAGATTTGACAGTCGGGTTGAGTTCAACCTTGACCAAACAATATTATGATTTAAAAACAACTAAAATTTAGTAATAATTAACTAAGAGAAAGAAACTAATGAATACCACTATTCAAAAAATCGAACTAGACTAGGTGGTCAAATTAAGTTTAACCTAAACTGCATAGTAGTTTGGTCCAAAAATTAGCCATAAATTGCATAGAATAACCAAAAAAGGCAAAAGAAAAAGAATAAATGTAGTCATTGAATATTAATGTTTAACAAAATTTATTGAAATAGATGGTCAAATCGACTTTAATCCAAATTGCATAGTAATTTGGTTTGAAAGCTAGTTAAAATTTGGTGAATAATTAACCTAAAGAAAAATAATTAGTTGGATTAGAGGCTAGGTTCAACTCAACCCAAAACACAAAGTGGTCTGGTCTAGAAAGTTCTTAGAAATTGTTCAATATTAATCAAAAGAAAGAAGTTAAGAAAAAATGAAGTAATTTGACCATTGAATACCATTTTTTAAATAATCAAACTAAACTAAATGGTCAACTTGAGTTTAACTATAATTGCACACTAGTTTGGTTCGAAAGCTAGTCAAAAATTGACTAGTAATTAACTAAGAAAAGGTAATTAAGAAGAACTAATATAGTCAATAAATAGGTAATTAAGAAGAACTAATATAGTCAATAAATAACAATGTTAAGAAAAATGACCTAAATAGAATAGTCGGACTAAGTTCAACATAAACTAGTTTGTTCTGAAAACTAGCGAGAAATCAATACGTAATTAATCAAAAGAAATCAATCAAAATAATAATAATCAATTTGACCAAATTTGGTAATCTGGTTAAGTTTAACCCAAATTACAAAATGGTTTAGTTTAGGAACTACTTAGAAATTTAACAATAATAAACTAACAAAAAGAAACCAAGAGAAAGGAATTTATACAACTAATGAATGCCAATGCTTAGAGAATCAGGTGAAAGTAGGTGATCATACTCAATGCAACTTCAACTGGATAGTGGTTTGATTCGGAACTAGTCATAAATTGGGTAGTAATTAACAAAGAAAAAGTAACCAAAAGAAAATAAATAAATTTAGACTTAAATATTAATGTTTAGAGAACATTAATATTTAGTAATTAACAAAAAAAGCAAGTAAAATAAATATAATTAATGTGGTCAATAAATACCAATGTTAAGAGAAATGGGCTAGAATAGCTAGTCGGATTAAGTTCAACACAAACTGCACTTTAATTTGGTCCGAAACTAGTTAAAAATTGGCTAATAGTTAATTGAGAGGAATAAACAGAAAGAAAAAATAATCAATTGGATCATATTAGGAAGTTAGGTTAAGTTCAACATGAATTACACATTGTTATGTTCTAGAAAATACTTAGAAATTTGTGAAAAGAAACAAAGAGAAAATGAATTAATGTCTCTAGTAAATATCAATATTTAGAGAATTAGATCATACTATATGGTCGAACTAAGTTCAACCCAAACTATACAATAGTTTGAGAGAACTAGTGATTAACTAAGAAATAGTAACCAAATGAAAACGAATCAATGCAATATCATGCTGAGAGAACTAAACTAAATTGGATAATCATACTAAGTTCAACCCAAATTGAATAGTAATTTGGTTTGTAAACTAGTAAAAATTAATCAAGAAAAATCAACAAAAAATTGTAAATTAGACTAAATTGAGAGGTTTGTTAAGGTCAACTCAAACACCATAGTGCTCTGGCCTAGAAACTATATAGAAATTGGTCAAATTGGGAGAAAGAAATCAATAAAAAGGAATTAATGCAGCCACTGAGTATTAATATTCAAAGAATTAGACTAGAGTACGTTATCAAACTGAGTTTGAACCAAATTACATAATGAATTGATATAGAATTGATATAGAAATCAGACAGAAATTGGCTAGTAATTAACTTAGATAATGTAATCAAAAGAAAAAAAAATAAATACATGTAGTCATTGAATAGCAATGGTTAGAAAATTGGACTAAACTAGATGATTAGACTAAGTTTAATTCAAACTACAATGTAATTTTAATCCAAAAATGATTAGAATGTTGGACCCCGCTTTCGGAGCCCAAACCTTTTGCGAAAACATGAAACCCTAAGCGTGGCTGTTACCCGAATGGTTCATTCATTGAACCCTTATTGGACAATAATCAATTCATATTCATTACTATATATATATGTATTTTTTTTTCATCTCATCCCAAAATTTGCTCATCACTTACTCAATGGTGTGATCATACCTCACAATCACTATGCTGGATCTCA
>JANZLX010000008.1:15606492-15618152 GCA_025531955.1 Erythroxylum orinocense
TATTTGGGATTTTTATATTTATATTTTTTTAGTTTTTTAAAAATAATTTTAAGGGTATTTAATATCTTTTATATATAATTTTTATTTTTCAATTCTTTTAAATAATTTTTGGGTGTCTAATAACTATTATATTTTTTTTCTTTATTTTCAGTTTTTTAAAATAAATTTGTGTGCCTAATAACTTACATTTATTTATTTATTTATTTTTAAATAATTTTGTGGGTACCTATGGATCCCAGCGAGTTGGACCCAACTTACCCACAAAATCAACGGATGGATCAGTAAATATAAATCGGATAAAAAATGTATCAACTTATACTCAAACTATTAGAGCGAGTACAAACGAATAAACGGACGACCCGTCTATTTTGCCAGGTCTAGGTAGAATGGAATCGCATGCGTAGACTTTTTATGAGGGGACATTAAGAAGAAATAGAGGTTGCTTCGTATGCATCGACTTTAGCTACAATTTCAACTTTTGACTTTGTACCACTACTTCATTAATTGCTTTCCTTCACTTTTAGGCACCGTTTGAATAGTCTTAGCCTTAATGGGATAGGACGAGATATTATGTTTTTGTTAGGTGGCCATCTGTATTATTTAATTTTGTTTATATATTTTATATAGATGTAATTTAATAAAATAAAATAAAAACTGGTTAATGAGATGATGTAATCGTTTGTTGAATTAAGATATAGATTTAAATAGACATCACATGGGTAAGCCTAAGTCAATTAGAAGCATGGTTAGTCATTAATACAATTATTAGGGGGGAAACTAAGAATTAGGTGTTCTTTAGCATTTTGAAAGCGTCTTGTCTCCGTATTTTTCAAGTCAATATTATAATGAATTGTGAGAATTTTGGAATAGAAATTTCATGCTTTGACAATATGATCATGTGGAATAGAAATTTCTTGCTTTGCCACTATGATCATTTTCCAAGGGTTATAAAATTAATTTTCCTTTTATAAAAATCAATTAATTGATAATATTAGTCATCTAAGATAAAATAAAATAGTAAAAAAGGATTTTTATGTAAAATTTTTAAATCATATATTCATTATTAAAGAGACTATCTTAAGATAAGCTTCTCATTATGTAGGTCGTATTAATTCTTTACATTAAGAATCAACGAATAATTAAAAAAATCAAATAAAAAACATGTAAAGTTAAAAAAAAGCTAAGAAAATGTACTTTATTTTGTCTTATTTTATTTTTTATAAAGATTAATAATAAGTATTATTTTGTTTTTTATAAGAATTAAGAGTTTGTCCTGCCATTAGCCTGGACATACTTACTTCTCTTTAATAAATGTATTCTATCAAATGCCAATTTTCATTAAATTTTAATTTGATTTATCATAAATATATATATATACTTTGCTTTTGTGAATGAAGTATTTGAGACAGCGTAGATGGGTGGGCGTCGGGGAGATTCTTGGCATATCTTAAAGAGGCGGCTGGACTGGAGCTCTTACTCTTAATTAGGGTGATTGTTGTGACTTGTGACTATTAGCATTGAATGTTAGAGAGTGATTTATAACTTTCGCTTTGATTCTGCTACTACGATTTTTTTGTTTCAACTGTATGACGTGATTAGGTATGACGTGGCTGGTTTATTTTTTAAAATTAAAAATATACAATAATTTATTTATTTTAATTAGATTTAAGTTTGATCTGTCTAAATTCATCTAACTTTTTAAAATAAAAATATCATTTTATTTAAAATAATTAAATTTTAAATCAATTTAAGCCTAAATGTAATTTATAAAGTGACTTATTAAAAATGCTTAAATTTAATTTTACACATAAAAAATTATCTTATACATACGGGTTCTCTCTCTTCTATTTGTTGGCGTGATAGAAATGTTTCGCCTGTCTTAAACATAACAGCCTAAACTTGGACCCTACAACATAAAAAATTGATCTGCTTTATATCTATGTATACACATTACCATCTCATACACATAATTATTAATTTAAATAATTCATCATCATCATCATATGATTAACATAATTATTAATTTAAATAATTCATCATCATCATCATATTAATTAATTTAAATAATTAAATAACATATATTTAGTTGATGAAAAATCAAATTACAAAAAAAAGATAAAAATATAAAACAAAAATTACTTTTTACATTTTCATAAAATTTAAAAACTAAAACCAAAAATTAAAAAACAAAATTTATCTTAAATTTAAAAATAAATATAAAAAAAAAGGATCAATGACATGTAAAGTAAAGCAGTTGGTTGGCGACCAAGGTTGACGTGTACAATTGCCACTGCTAACGACCCGTTATTCGGCAATAAAATAGATGACTGAAGATCGTTAACTTACTTAATAACCTCAACGGTTTCTTACTTGACGAAAAAAGTTAAGCCAAATGAACCTGATTAGACAATTAAAGAAAGATTATAATAATTAATTTTATTAATCAGTATTGCTGGAAAACAAAAATGCACTAACAGTAGGAACTGTAACAGTTAAACAAGAGCCGCCTACCCACGTTTCCATTCTAAGCAATCATCGCAGAGAAGGAAAGAGAGAGAATTCTAGATAGACGAAGGAACAGAGGTAAGGCCTTTCGCATGAGTCTTCTGCTCCTAGTCATCGCACTAACTCCTTTGTATGACTCATACCTCAAAGTTTCTCTCTTTACTTCTCTTCATTTCAAGTATTTGTATCTGGTTCTGGTTCTTCCTTGTTTCTTTTAGTCAATCTTTCCTTTTCTTCTTGGATTTATCTAGTTCTGATGGAGTCTTTGTTAGTTTTCCTAAGCGGTTCGTGTTTAAAGACCATTCGGGTTCTTGTTCTCTCTCTTGCCCCCTGATCTTCCAACTGTGTGCGGACGCCCAATTGGGCCACAGGTAATCTTTTTCTCCCTTGTTTCTCTCATCATCTAAAGAAAACATATAGGAAAATTGAAGCTTTGAGAATTTTGCTTCGGTCCGGTAAATCTGATGTTAAATTTCTTGCCATAGGATATTTAAGCTAACGACTCGCTCCTTTGCAAGTGTCGTCTGTAGAAATGCTTGCCCAATTTTATCTTAATGTGCTTCTTGTGGTAATGCAAAACTTATGCTGACCTTCCCAAAGTTGCATCTGATGCCCTTCCCGTCTCTTGCCTTATAAAATCTTCCCTACCGCTCTTTTGGATGCTTTTCTTGATTCAGGCATCTTGAGTCTATGTAATATTCTGAGGTTACTTGTGGCCCAATTGGGCGTCCCCACACAGTTGGTCAGCTGAAGAAAGCATGTAGGAAAATTGAAGCTTCGAGAATTTTGCTTGGGTCGGGTAAATTTGATGTTAAATTTCTTGCCATAGGATGTTTAAGCTAATAACTCGCTCCTTTGCAAGTGTCGTCCGTAGAAATGCTTGCCCAATTTTATCTTAACGGGCTTGTTGTGGTAATGCAAAACTTATGCTGACCTTTCCAAAGTTGCATCTGATGCCCTTCCTGTCTCTTGCCTTATAAAATCTTCCCTACTGCTCTTTTGGATGCCTTTCTTGATTCAGGCATCTTCAGTCTATGTAATATTCTGATATGACTGCCACTCTTCTCCTATCTGTCTTTTCACTTGTATCATTTTATGCTCTTTCCATATTTTTGTACTTACTCCACAAGTAAGTTTATGAATCTTGATTACTAGTTCTTTCTATCGATAGCAGTGTTGCTTTGTGTATGATTAAATCCTCTTATTTCTTCTGATCGTTTCATCTTCACATCAAATTGTTCATATGGTTTCCTGTTGACTGGAATGTTATTAATCTGAATTAAAATGAGGTATAACAAACTGTTTTTAGTTTCTCCCGATTGACAAGCATAAGGAAGTTCAACTAGTAAGACCATATTTTTGTTTCGCTGATATGATGCCAGCTTATTTGCATCGAACACTAATGTTATCATGGTCAAGCTGGTTGTGGATAGTAGTGCTTTTGGATTTGATATGTTACTTCTGTTATAAGAGCTTTTTGGAGTCCTTTGTTGTGAATTACTCTGATTTTCTGCTGGGTATTTCTCTTCTGTTTCAGATAGAAATGGGCATATACCTCAGCTCTCCGAAGACTGAGAAATTTTCAGAGGATGGTGAGAATGATAGTCTAAGATTTGGTTTGTCTTCTATGCAAGGTTGGCGTGCATCCATGGAAGACGCAGTGAGTAATTAGTTCTACTTTTGATATCTTTGAATGCTGTAAGCAATTAAGTCATTGTACATTTAACTTTCTTAGTATCAGTGTTGGTGTATTATTTGTTGGATTCTCCATTATGATAAGGACATTGTTTGGAAATTAGATACACAGGGTTGTATGATATAACTTGTCCTCTCACTATAATAAAGCTAGCTTTTTTTCTCTATCTCTGCAACTATTAATATGATGAGTTAGTTAGTTTTGACTATCACCACCCTTGTCCAAAGCACAGAAATGGACGAAAAGGATTTCAATTCCAACTCAAGTAGCTTGGGACTGAGGCTATCTTGCATAACAATAATCTGTTGCCAAGGGAAAGTTTTAAGGTTCCCTTAATCAATAGGACAGTTTACTCCTATTTTCTTTAGTCGTTAATTGTTAATAGATTGATCCCTACAATGATTTCTTAGGAATTTAACGACCAAAGAACATGGTCTGTTACATCTATGCCATGTGATTTGAATCATTTGTTACTCTTTGTGTTATCATAAGTTGGAAATTTTGGGACGGCTTTTGAAGATATAGAAACACCAGTGGTTGAAGTGCGTGAAAAAGTGTGCATGCTTTCAAGTTCTGTTTATTGAGAAAGCTCTTGCAATACAGTCTTACTACTGCCAATTCTCGTTTTATTATGGAGATTCTCCAAGGATGACACTTCTTTTCATGCCTTCTATTTTAGTGCCTCTGGACATATTTATTTCTGTGTACTGACAAACTAACCTTTACTACTCAGCATGCAGCACTAACTGATTTGGATGCTACAACATCATTCTTTGGTGTTTATGATGGCCATGGAGGTAAGAGTTTGATGTCTCAGGTGCTTATAGTGGACTGAGCTACCATTATGAGATCCTTAACTCTTTTGCTATGTTTGCTGACTAAATGATCCAATAGTTTCTATAATTTTTCAGATAATGTTAGTTTCACTAAGATTAAAGTGGTTATGAGACACATGTGGAAATGAGCTTGGCTCCTGTGATCAACAGCGTTATTCTTTCTTGTACATTCTGGTTTAAATCTCTCTTCCACTATTCTACATAGTCTTCTACCCCTATTTAAGAATAAATAGGCATGTAAGGCTCGAACTCCTGATTTCAGTTCAAAGCAGCAAGTCCTGATCATTGCACTAGTTCTTCTTCTGTTTATAACTTAATCAGGTAGATCTCCTATGTCTGTTGAAAGGACTGGCTTTTAGAAACAAAAATGGAGGTAAGGTTGACTTCATCATTTAGTCACCTGATTTTCTGGTCCAACCACCCAATCCTGGCTGCATTTCCAAACCTTGCACATCCTTAAAGTGAGTAATGTCAAAGTGAACTCAGTTTAGCCTGGAATCATTTGTGACTAGGTCGTTGACCGAAAAGCAATTGTTGTTTGTTTGTTGATATATGAACTTATGTTGGGTAACACATTCAAGTATGTGGTCTGGAGTTTATAATGAAAATATATGTTCTTCTTGATATTCCACTTTACATATGCAGCTACTGGGCCTTGTGTGAACTATGAAATTTAGTTGCTTTTTTTCAAGTGTTGATAGTCTAAACTTTTCATTCTTTCCAACCAATCTTGGATCACTCCATTTTTTCTAATGACCATATAAATGCACACACTTACATGGAACAGATGCAGGTCCAGAAATTTAATTCAGTGGACTAATATCAACAATTGCTTAATAATTTGGTTAACTTACAAACCTTTTATGAAAATAACGAATGATAAATATCATAAAAAATGAGATAGATTTCAATTTATTTCTAAGAGTGTTTATAATTTTCACATGGTATCAAATATTTTCATATTCTAGGTGCAAGCAGAGGTAATATAAACGGATATCACTGGAAGCTATGAGGATTTTTTTTAACAAAATTCTTGGCTATAATTGACCAAAAAAAGTAATTTAGATATTCAGTAACAACCAAGACACTAAAATTAGTATGTATAATCATTTAGCAATACTAAATAGTTATAGAAGAATTAGTTTCTGAGTACCAAAACAAATCTAACTTTATACCGAAAGAATATAAACAATAACTATGCTATATATATATATAGTTTTAAATTTTTAATCAAGCGATGGGTAGGTCCACTTTTGTCTCCACTATGGGATAATGAAAATATATCAGAACTTAGCAATACAAAACAAAAACTGGAGCCTTCTTGTCTTTATCTTATTTGGAAGGTAGCTGATAAAATTGACAGTGGAGCCTTGTTTTAGATATCCCACCTCTCTTATATATAGAAGCACTTTCTTTTTGGTTCTGTAATTGGTGATTCCTTGGTCCTAGTATTTTTAGACGTGAAAAGACTGTAATGAGTAGTGACTTTTGGGAGCTGGAAGTTTATAAAGTTATTTGTTCCATCTAAAACACAGAAAACATTTTTTAATCCTAATTTATCCGACATTGACGCTTACTTGAGCATTGTATAGAGAAAATTAATTTTCATCGAGTCAAAAACTTTGTCCAGAAACTCTTAGATAGCTATCTCTCATTAGCAAGAAGTGCCGCTTGCAATTTTCACAGCTCATCATATTCTTGTAAACTTACAGGTAAAGTAGTTTCAAAGTTCTGTGCAAAGTTTCTTCATCAACAGGTTCTTAAGAATGAAGCTTATTCAGCTGGAGATATAGGAACTTCTGTTCAGAAAGCTTTTTTCAGGTTACCTTATTTATTTGATTGGAGAACTTCACATTTCTGCCTATTTAGATAGAAAATCAAGGTACCCAATTAAAAAGTTCTATATTTATTTGGATCATGTGATATTATGCACTGCTCGTTTTTATATTTAATAATTCTCTTAGATGATGTCAAGAATTTTCCTTTTAATTGCCGTGCAGTTTCACTTTGAGGCAGAATACTATTATTAATTACATCATTAATTTAATTGATGACAAAAATGAAAAATACGAAGGTGGTGTATCTGAAAAAAAAAATCCTTATCATTCCCTAAAGATCTTTGATTTTTACATTGTTCTTTTATTTATATTTCATAGCTATCTATTATCATTTTGGATATAAAGCAAGATAACTCATCCGTCCTTAATGCATCCTGTAAAGTATAACTTCTGTTTCGACGATGATCTGAATTTTTGTGGTTCATGTAGAATGGATGAGATGATGCGTGGACAAAGAGGATGGCGGGAATTAGCTGTTCTGGGTGATAGAATAAACAAGTTTACTGGCATGTTAGAGGGGTTGATATGGTCTCCAAGGAATGGTGAGAGTAATGGCCAGGCAGATGATTGGCCTTTCGAAGAGGTATTTTATAAACATATATTTTATTGTCATCTGATTGTGTTTATATTTGTAATAGTGTACTTTTTTTTCATTTCAACTCCAGTTTGATTCTATAACAATTATTTTGACAATTCAAGCAGTTACCTGTCATGATGTATTATTGTGGATTTGAGAAACTACTAGGGTTTCTTTCTACTTGCTGCTTATGAGTTCCCACTTCCCATCAGAGCTCATGAGCATTTAAATGAAATCTGTACTAGTTCTGTTGATAGTGAGCCATAATGATGATTATGTAGCAACTCATTGTGAAAACTAGTGATAAAAATTTCCTGAGGCCATTCACTTGATAATAAGCACAATATTATTTGCCAATGACATAGTTTCCTCCAGAAAGCAACTTTGAGAAGATAAAAGGTTTCTGAAAGTTTGTGGCTCGGTATACTTGGAGGGTTTCATTAAGCATTGCATTACATTAATATCTCTGTTGTGACATACAAACTTTTCATCGATTAAGTTATATTTTTTATTAAGTGATGTGATCTTAGTTAAAGCATTTTATATAACCATACACTTCATAAGGTGCGCATTTCATCCAATCCATTTTTTCCATGTTCTGTTCTAAACCCTTTCAATTCGTTTTTTCCACTGGGCTTTAATTTGCATGCTTGAATTTAAGTAAAAACTTGAAGCTAAGATGATAGTTATAATTTTTTGCTGCACATTTTTGCTCAAACTTCTTTTACTCATGATACAAGGAATGAGCCATAATGGCTTTACGGCAATACTTTCTGGATAAATAACTTGTTTACTCCGAACAGGGTCCTCACTCTGACTTTTCTGGACCAACTTCTGGCACAACTGCTTGTGTAGCAATTGTAAGAAACAACCAACTTGTTGTTGCAAATGCTGGTGATTCTCGATGTGTGATATCTCGAAAGGGCCAGGTACTTTTCAGTTAACAGAGAGAGAGAGAGTGAGAGAGAGAACTTACCGTCTTTAATATCTGTTTAAAATGATGCCTAGATGATCTTCAGCTTTAGTTTGCAGTTTGTGAGACCACTGATATTAAAATGTTAGTTTGAGGTTAACTATTGCATTCAGGAACATACACATACAAATATTTACCTTCTGTGGTTCTATCATGGTACAATGCAGAAACCTTAAACACTTCTCAATTGGATTTAAAGGGACTTTCTTGATGCAGGCATATAATCTGTCTAGAGACCATAAACCTGATCTTGAGGCTGAGAAAGAAAGGATTTTAAAAGCTGGTGGTTTCATACATGCAGGACGGGTCAATGGCAGTTTAAATCTTGCAAGGGCTATAGGTAGACATGATTATTTGATCTCCTTAATATCATTTATGATCCTCATAATTAGTTTGTTCATGGTCTGACACTGTTTATCTTAGCCCTCTTCTCTATGTTGTGAAACAAGAGTTCTGGACTCTAATCCATTATTTGCCCCAGCAATGCATCTAGATATCAGAAAATACAACAGTAGCAGTGTCTTCTTCCCATAATTGGAAGCTAGGTCCCTGCCCTAAAAAAAGTTGAATGAGTCTATGCCCGGGCATTTGTTTTTTGACTTGTTTCATGTAACTACTCTCATAGGTTATAAGAGCAGAAACCTGCATATGAACCTTCATTCACCACCAAGAAGGAAAGAGAGATAGAACTTTAGACTCGTTTTAATTCTTCGTGGTTTTCTAACCTTTAGAGTTCCTTTGTATGTACCCCAGGAGATATGGAGTTCAAGCAGAACAAGTTTTTACCTGCTGAGAAGCAAATTGTAACAGCAAATCCAGATATTAACACGGTGCGGAAATCATCTTTTTACACTATGTAATTGAACAAATCATTTTCTTATATATAGGTCTCGATAATTATCCCTTATTTTCCTCTTAATAACTTTTATTGCTCATTCAATTAGGTTGAACTTTGCGATGATGATGATTTTATTGTGCTTGCATGCGATGGAATATGGTATGTATGAAATGCTTCCCTTTTTAATATGGTTCCCTGCACTGTGTTCAGAACTTTTTATATCTTTAATGTATTTGCCATGGAAGAAAGTATACTCGGATCATCTTCCTAAGAGATTATTATGAAGGAAAGGAATTAGTAGAAAAAGTAAGCTATCATGGTTTCTCCAAGTGAACGTAGGCAACATTAGTAGTTTCAGAAACGATCTACATATCCCTTATAACTGTTTGCAATATACTTGCAGCTACTATCTGAAGAGATATGAATGTATGGACAATCTGCAATGATAATATCCTCTCGTTTAAGATATTGTGAAGTCCTCTGTTGCTGAAATTGGATTACTACTATTGTTGATTGTTTCAGGGATTGCATGTCTAGTCAGCAACTAGTAGATTACATTCATGAACAACTAAGCACGGTATGTGCAATTTTAACTTTTTAGTAGGATCTTGATAGAAATGGTTGAACCCTACGCAACTGTACATTTTCAAAGTTCCAACATTCTCAAAAAAATGCAGGAAAGCAAGCTTTCTGTGGTGTGTGAGAGAGTACTTGATAGGTGCTTGGCGCCGTCAACAGCAAGTGGCGAGGGATGTGACAACATGACAATGATCTTGGTGCAGTTTAAGAAACCCATCAAGTCCAATGCCTCTGCAAATGGACAATGCTCACGGTCAAAGCTTACTGAAACTGAATCCAAGGGAGAGGATGTTGTTGAGCTGAAAACTTAGCATGCTCATATCTAGGAGGAGAGTGTTACGAATGCTGCCCTCTGGCTGGAAGAAAATTTGTATGGTCTGATATGTAAGGCTAATGGATGAAACACCAACACGATTTGCTTGTTTTATCCTTTTTTTTTTTTTTTTGTGCTAATTTTGAGTGTGAAACTACAATCTGTAGCATGTACAGGTTTTTCACTTTCCAATCCTTTTGCCTTCTGTTATACCTATGATTTCTCATCAATTCTCTCTTGTTCTGGGCCAAGAAAGAAAGAAAACTCCATTTTCTCCAAATCTATATTGGTGGGTGGGACAATGCATGACAAATTTTATCCGTTGTGATAATTTTATGGCGTACCAGCGTGAGCCCAGGTAGAACAATTCATGAAAGTGCGCGTGCAAATATAAATGTATTATGAAATTTTCATTAGATGTTTATGATTTAGATAGATAATCAGGTCTCATTTACTTATTTTGAATACAACATACTCCTGCCTTTATCATCTCTCAATTCAAAATGTTGACTGATATTAGAAAGCACTTTCCAGATACATAATCATGTCTCTTATCCAGGCACAGTCCTTAATTATCACTAAGGCTAAAGTTGTATGTTAAATCTTGACGTTTGCATTGGAATACAAGTTAAAACCAAATGTTTCGGAGTGTTCAATTTAAACTATAACGTTTACAAAACATTCTGAACAGACTCTATGAGAATGAAAATTTTAATGGAAGTTACACGACGTGTTTTTTTTTATACGTAATTTTATGCACATCAATGAGACCCAACACTTGCCGACATGGTTTCATGTATTTAAAATAAGTCTGGGTCTCAGGTTTTCAAAACTCACCATTTCTCCATTCAAAATTCCTAAATCACAAATTCCATAAAACCCTAACTTCAAACGTTTGTAGATTACACAAAATCCTTAAATCCTTAACTTCAAATGTTTGTAGAAATCCCTAACTCTCACTTCGTTCAAATGTTTGTAGAAATCTTGCTCGCTCTTCTGAAAGTTCAATCGCAGCAGCACATTCCTGTCACCTCCTACACACGTTTGTCAAATTTTTGGGAAACAACATAGGGACAATACATCGTGGTAGGTCCATTCTTTGGACTGCCTTTTAGTTTATATTTATTATATATTGTGGTAGCTTATTCCTTATTCTTTTTATGACTCTTTTGATTGGTTTTTGGTTTATGTTTATTGTATGTTGTGATCCTCTATCTTCGACCTAAGCCTAAAATACTTGTTGAGTTGCTCCTTGTATGCCGCGGTCCCCTATGCCATTATGTAGTTGCAAGGATTTCTTGTTGGCAATAAATGAGTTACTAGGATAAAAGTATAGTTATACAAAATTGAATTTCCTTTGATCATTAAATTAAGAAAAAACTAACTAAATATTAAGCACAAATTTGCAAAGTTAATTATAACTATATTACATAGTAGTTAATAGCGGATAGCGGCGCGGAGCGGCCGACCCCGAAAACGCTATAGCGGAATAGCGGATAGCGGAG
>JANZLX010000008.1:15631973-15642218 GCA_025531955.1 Erythroxylum orinocense
ACGTGTATAAAGTTCCATAGAAGAATTTTGGTTATGCTTTTATATTTTCTTATACTTGTTAAATTCATTGTTATATGTAGTGGGTATTTTGTTGTTGAAAGAAAATGTCAATACCAAGCCAAGATATTCAACGTGGGGATAAATTAAAAAAAGGATTAAAGCGGAGTGGAATCATATAACTCTTGAAATTTTAATCAAAATTTTTTAAAATAGCGCTAATAAAATAAAATATAGTTAAAATTAATAAAAGTGCTTTTTATTTTTCTGTTGCCAAACAGTCTACTGTATGAAGCACTTTTAAAAAAGCTATTTTTTAAATTGACAGCCAAACAGTCAACTGACTTTTAAAAAAAGATCTTCTCATAAAAGCTTACTGACAAAAGTTCAACCAAACATGCCTAACTTTTTCTAATTGTATTAATTTTACAACAAATTGACCATTTATTCTTCCTCTCCGCCCCCTCGAAGCCCTAGCAGCTGTCCCCAGACGGTGAAAACTTCGCCTGCGACCAAAAACCTCGTTCTTTTTATCAACTCTGCGTCATTACTCAGTTTCTGGAGACCTAAGTATATTTCAAAATATAGAATCTTTATCGGGTTTCAGTGTTTTTGAAGAAAGTAAAAATGGTGGAAACAGAAAGCGGCGAATTTGTGCCAGAATCGGTATTGGACCCAGTCAAGAGAACGGTAGCCAACTTAGAGCAAGTAGAGATTCATTTGCTCCAGTTCTTGTCTGTCTGTGACCGAGATAGCTTAGCTGAATTGCCTCCTCTTCAACGTGCCCAGTCTCTGTTTTTGCTTGCCAAGGCTACTTGTATCCTTTTTTGTTGTACGTTTAATCCTTATTGCTTATTTGGGCGTAGTGTTCTGTAAGTTTGGAATTTGATTTATGATATATTGTTGGCTTTTTGTGGCTTGCTTGCTTGACTTCAATTCAATTTTGTTTATTTTCAGTGAGATTGAGAAGTAGTGGAATTGACCCAGATGATCATCCCATTAAGTCAGAGCTTGTATATTTTCATTCTCCTTTTCTTTTAGTTTAGTTTAAAGTTTTAACTTTACTTCCGGGTTTGGTTCTGTTTAGACTGTTTTTGATTTTGGGTATTGGGATATGTATCTACTGTTTTGGGACCTCTAAGTTAATGCAGATAATGTATTACTCCGTATTTCTTTCTTGGCTTTGGTATTGCCTCTTCAATGATACTCGCTTTCCCAATTTGCAGGAGAGATTGAGCTTGTATCAAGACAAGCTAGAACGATATTTGAATATGAGTAAAGGTGTCATTTGGCCCCCATCAAACACTGTCCTTTATGTTTCCCATATTTGAAAGCAATTATTCTCTTTAGATATATTGGACACTGACAATTTTAGACGGTTAAATGGGAGATAATTTAGTTCTTGGCAATACTTCATGCTTCTTGTGTTAACGATTTTGAATTTGCACTTGAAGCACCATTGCATCCTTCAACCACCTTGAATTACAAGGCTGCTGCCCGTTTCATTGAACATTCTTTGCCTGACCTTACACCTGGTAAGTTGTCTACCAATTTTTTTGCTTTTGGCATGATTATCGGTTTTTATGCTGATCTCAGTACAAATATCTTCATACCTCCAGAACAACGGAAGAGTATGAGGGAAATCAGCAAAGGAGAAGGTCCAAAGACGAAGTATTTGGAGAGAAGTGCCCAAAGAAAGAGAAAGTATCCATCATCTGAGGCCACATCAGTTCAAACTGCTGCCAAAGAATTCCTTGAAAAAGCAGCCCGTGAACTTGTTGGCTATACAAGTGGAGTTAAGGGACCTTTGCACATTATTTCATCGGACGAGGATAACTAGGCTGTGACTGACTTCTTGATGTAATATGGTATAACTCTATTCCATCTACTGAAGTTTCCGTATGTTTAGATTTGTAAGATTATTTTTAATTATTACACATTCATTTCTGTTTCTTTATTTGAAGAAATTGAAAAGTGAGTTTTTTCTAGTTGCCAAATGTGGATATGTGGTTGAAATCTGAATTGCTGCCGGTAGTTCGTAAGAGAGCTGATTTTACATCCACGTTGTCATTATAATCGCCATTGTCTTTATTATTACCAGTGAGAAATTTATGGAACTCTGCCCTCAGCACTCCCATTTCAGAAGTGAAAAGGAAACTTTGAAAGGAAAATGACGCCTGGCTCGTACTGGACTCTTCAACTGTTTCCCATCAATTTTACAAGATAGACTTGATACCTTTTATGTTTCTCACACATCTTAGAAACCATTACTTAATATTCCGTTTACCCACATGTAGGTTGTTAGAGAAACAGCTAGAAAATAAGTAAAATATGCATTCTCTTTGTTCTTTTATAGATTTCATAATCAAATTGCCACAGAGATTCCAGTAATCTTAAACATATAGGCTCTAGCATATGCTTGTATTCTTTTTCTTCTACAAGATGGATCATGGATGAGTGTCCAATTCAGCCGTTCTATATATCCTGCCCTTAATTGTACAATGGGATTCTGGTGAACTTTGGAAAGCGTGTTTGTTGCAGATAATAATTTGGGGTGCTGTGAATTTCCCAACTGAATAAATTAGGTTGAACAATGCATTTTATAATGCAAGGAAACAGATCTTGTTGCACAGCTCGTAATCGCTATTGAGACTGTTGGAATGAAGAATTTAAAGAGTGGCATCTTTTCCTGCTTGAATGAATGAGGTTGTATGTTAAAAGATCCCATATGCTTTATGTTTGTGAAGGAATGAGTGATTGAGACAGTTGCATAAGAAAGATGATGTAGTCTCTCTCTAGGCTTGGCAGAACAGACTGGCTGCGGCTCATTAATAAGCTTGATTCGAGTTGAATTGCCTTCAACTTGGGTTATAACACTCTTTCTGCACATGCGTTCTTTATGGCCTTCGTCACCTGTTCCATGTTTTATTTTTCCATCTGTGTTCTTTTTGTTTTCCCCTCTTTGCTCCTCATAAACAGACAGATAATTTTCACTGTCACAGCTCATAAACATCGCCACTCGAACATGGATCGGGTAGGTTGAGTGCAGTCGGGTTTGAGAGTTGCAAGTTCAGGCTGGGGTAGGTTGAGTGCAGTCGGGTTTGAGAGTTGGGCGATTCAAGTTCAGGTTGTTGTCCAAAGTTCGATCATTTGGTGGACTCAGATGATATGAGCCAACAAATGTAATATTAATTAGACTTTGAAACATAGGAAAATCTTAACTGGGTCGTAAGAAAAGGGCGGCGTGGACTCCATCAAGGGTTTTCGGGCACAATTAACAAATTATTCATTGATCATTTTCAGGTGCTGAAGTTGAAACTTCCTCAATTCAAGTTGATAAGCGCAAATGGTATTTCGATACCTGTGAACATTGAAATAACCGAGACTCCCGTGAAATCTGAAGTGAGTGATTGTAATTAATACTCCCTCCGATTTATAATAAGTGTCGTTTTAGAGGGATTTTAATTATTCAAAATAAATGTTATAATTATGCATATTTATAATTTTACTTCTAAAATTATCCTTTAATTTCTCTTACATCTTAATTACACATATTTAAAATATTTTAACATGTAATTAATAAGAGTATATAATTACACATATTTCATTAACTTTTTTAATAAACGTGTGTTTCTCTAAAATGATATTTATTATAATTGCATCTAGCTTGACTGATTACAGCCTCCAGAAAGATTGACCACTACTTAGTTCTTCTCTGCGTAAACTCTGAGTGGATGGAGAATAAATAATCTTGCTCGAAGAACGAAGAAACAAAATATTTCCCAATAAAAAGAAGATACAGCATTTAACGAATGAAACAAATGTACTCTCCTCTCAGATGCAAACACGTAATTAACCCTATAAAACGATATGCTAAGGAAAAACCCAAATCAAAATTAAAACAATCCCCAAAGTAGAACACCAAGTGCCATTATCATGGCACCACCTCTCAAGGTTTTGGCACTGCTGGTCGGAGCAACGGCAGGACTCCCAAAAGGACTGCCAAACTCGGCTGGATAAGAAGGAGAAGGCGCTGGAGAAAAGGCAGTGTGCCTATGCCTGGGAGAAATAACCACAACAATCAACTTTTGGCCCTTTCCACAGTGACCCTCTGCTCCGCTGATGAAGTAGAATGGCCCTGGTCTATCAAGCTTCACCTTTGTATTGTCATCCTTGTACTCTTGAATTGGACTTGTTGTGTTGCAGCTATCATAAGCATCCTTGGTCACTTCCAAGACCGAGTCCTTTTGACTATCATACTTCCACACTGAGACATTAAAAAGTATTGCAGAAGTGTGAGCCTAAGGGAATTTAAAACAAAAAACCGCTTAATGAGTGACTTACGAAGCGTGTCACCAACGACGAAACGTGCACTCTGGGCCCATTGGGTTAGAGAATCAGATTGAGAAGAAGGGATTTTCCAAGCATCAGTTCTGCCACCAACCAATATGTCTCTAGCTTCTGAGATGCCTAGGAGCAAAAACAGGAGCACCACCACAGAACAAGCTGCTAGAGATCTTCCAAGGCCTGCCATTGAACAAATGTGTTATGGAAGAGCAAAGTGTGAGAAGGACATGGTTGGGTTGGGGAATATATACAGTGAGAAGGATAAACTAGCCGTTGAAAAGAAGTCGTGCGTCGTGAGTCGTGACCACCTGCCTTTGCCTGCCACTGTCAGTTTGTGTTGATTATGAAACAACGTCAATAAATAGACCCAACGGTCCGAATTGGGTAAGGCATGAGTGGATGCTATTGTTGCTCTTTAACAGGTGCAGCACAATTACAAAAGGTGTTTTGGACCAACATTTCAGACACATCCTCCAGAAAGATAAGGTGACATTTTATGAGTGTAATAGATAAATAATGAATGCCTATATCAAAATGCGCTGCATAAGTTACGAGTCAGTTCGCGTATATATTGTCTTTTCGATAGACAGGCTAATAAGTATCAATCCAATTACAAACCAACAGCTCATGAATTCCCGTGACAACGGGGTTGAGTGCCCAGGAAGTGCAGCCTTTTAATTTGATGATAGTTTTAAAACTCTGCTGTAAAACTTTGTTGGAATGCTGTCTCCTCCTCTTTCTCGAAGAGTCTAAAACCTCTTGTATTAATGTTTCCATTTATTTAAATAACTAAGTCAAAAAACTTTTATTTTAAAACTGTTATTTATATTTTTTATTTTTGTAAGAATATTAGTCTATATCCCACCCAGCAGAAGATAAAGACTTTTTGTTTGTGCCAGACCCACCCAGCAGAGATAGTACAGACCGAAGCCTAAGACACTAGACTTCTCCACTTGTCCAAATTACAAGAGACAGCGACATTGCA
This sequence comes from Erythroxylum orinocense, assembly GCA_025531955.1. Classification (NCBI taxonomy): domain Eukaryota; kingdom Viridiplantae; phylum Streptophyta; class Magnoliopsida; order Malpighiales; family Erythroxylaceae; genus Erythroxylum; species Erythroxylum orinocense. The sequence continues at coordinate 15,637,303 of JANZLX010000008.1, forward strand.
ACTTCAACGTGTCAAAGCACAAAGCCTCCCATACCGAACACCACCCAAACGTGGCAAGATCGCCCGTAGTCGTCTATAACCTGCATGGAATTTGGAAGTAGGAGGGTGCAGAAAATGGCAGGAAATGATGAGTGGAGGAAAAGAGCAGACACACACAAAATGAGTGCTGAAGAAGTAAGAGCAGCTGGTGTGGAAGGATCCAAGGTGGCCTACTTCACCAAAGACGCGAACTTCCGTTTAGCACCACCACCATGGCCGTCACTGGCTTCCTCATCACGGCGGCCATCGGATACATGGTCTTGTACGCCAAGAAAAGGCCTGAAGCTACTGCCAAAGTTGTGGCTAGGGTGGCTACCAAATCTGCTGATCGTAGGGATACTCACCCCAGAAAGTAAAAATCTTTTTCTCTTTTATGTTTGTTTAATCTTGTGCTTTAAGGAATTGTGAAAAGAGTTTGGATCGATAATGTCTTCTTTTTTGCTTCTCATTCATTCTCCAGCCATTGATTTTCTTTTCCTACCACCGTCTTCAATGCCTTGGGTATAATAAAAGGTAGCATTTAAAGATTTTAAAGTTCAACTTGGACATCTCATCTAATTCTTCCTCTTTGACTTGGAATTACAACTCACAAGTGAAGCCGATCCTGTTGCTCCAGCTCGATTAAACACAATCCTAGAGCTCAGGATTGGCAGTTCCACAATCAGCTTAAATTCAGCATTTTAAGGAAATGCATTTTCCCAGAGCTTTGTAAATGCTCTTTCAACCGACAACGATACCGATGCATGCTTTGGCTACGCTTAGAGCTTCCATTTCGTAGACTAGACCAAAGGGCTTGTCAGCTTCTATTATTCTAAACACAAAAGAAAAGTTATTTAATCTTTGCGTAGCAGAACAACAGCCGTTGGGTCGTGTTAGGATGCATTTCTGGAACTTGCACATTCAGACCATAAGAATGCATGAATGATGGACAAGGTAACCAAATCATTCAATTAAATTCTACAATAAAGATTGTATTTAATGAGATCGGCTGGATAAACAGTATTGGTAAATGCGGGCATTAAACAATGAAAACAAGAGCGTGAAGCAATTTCTTACAATCTACAAAATATTGGAAAAAGTTGATAGGAGGACTATAAAATAATCGGATTCATGCACTCGTCTTAATTTGAAAAAACAGAGCAAAAACGTTTACAACCCATAATTATCTACCTTACCCTCCTGTTGTAACGGTGAAGGAACTCATCTGTTAAAGACTTAATCGATCTTCACTGATGAATAGATGAGCCTTGTAAACCATAAACAAGCGTAGAAACCAATGGTACCAGTGAGCACGAAAAATGCATACGACGCAATAAGCATATACCCGAAATACAAGACTGCAGAAACCAATTTGGTTATCTCGAGCTTTGTGAAGAAGTAGAATGTTGCGTAAAGAAAGAGGTATAGGGCAGAAGAGCCCGAGGTCAGATATGCCCTCCACCACCAAAGGTAGTCCTCACTGCACAACTGAAAGTAACAGAGCACCACGGTAATTTCCGCACATGTGATAAGCAGGATTATGAACACAAGGAAGAGGAAGCCAAAGATGTAGTAGAATTGATTTAGCCAGATAGAGGTGAGGATGAAGAAGAGCTCAATGAAAACAGCTCCAAATGGAAGTATGCCTCCAATTAGAATCGAGAAGGCTGGGTTCATGTACCAAGGTTGCTCAGGGATCTGCCTCGGAATCTTGTTGGTCTTCACTGGATCCTCAATTGCTGGCTTCCTGAATCCAACATAACTTCCGCAGAAAACAAGTGGAACTGAAATTCCAAACCACAAGAACACCAATGCAAACATTGTCCCAAAAGGAACAGCTCCAGATGACTTCTGGCCCCATATAAGAGCATTTAGCACAAAAAAGATAGCAGATACGATCCCTGGGAAGATGAGGGCTGTCCTTAGAGCAATTTTCTTCCATTCTGTACCTTTAAACATTTTATATAGGCGAGCAGAGGCATACCCAGCAAAAAGCCCCATGAAAACCCATAACAAGAGCATGGCCGTCATAAGACCACCTCGGTTTGATGGGGAAAGGAATCCAAGAACAGCAAAGATCATTGTAACAAGGATCATCCCGAAAAACTGAACACCTGTACCAGCGTACACACACAACAAATCTGAATTTGATGGGGGTCTGAAAACATCACCATGTACAAGCTTCCATCCTGTCTCTTCTTGGGCTTCTTCCTGAGTCTCAAGCTCATTGTACCTGGATATATCACGGTAAAGCGTCCGCAGCATTATCATTGCCACCATACCCGAGAGGAACAGAACAATCATCAACGAATTGACTATTGAGAACCAATGAATTTGGTCATCACTCATCAAAAGATAAGCATCCCATCTGGACGCCCACTTCACATTACTCTCCTGAATGGTGGACAAGTAAAGTGAGACATTGATGAGAATAGCAAACAACAATAGACCAATGACTATACACCATAGTCCAAATAGCACAAATTTAACTATATGTTCTACTTTGATGGGTGATAAAAAAATTTGATTGGTGGTGGTTATCTACCCAGAAGGATAAATATAAACAAGAAAAGCAGAAAGTTGCAAACAAAATATTTAAAATAATCTAAACTGCAATTGGATACACATAAACAAAGAAAGCAGAAAGCTCCAAACAAAATGTTTAAAACCATAAGAACTGCAACTACGAGCAACATCTCACCTGGAAGTCAATATCATACGTAAAGATAACTTCATTCTTGTCTTCAACTTCTTGAGGGGTATTGGAATTAACAACTGTGTGCTTTGCATGCGGATCACAAGTAGTTAACCGGGTCTTCTCCTCCTTCCATTTCCCTTCATATTCATGCTTAACACTGCATATATCAAGTACTTGAATAGGTGACATAAACCTCCAAAGGGGAAAGGAAGGTCAAAGATTATATGAAACATAACATAGCTAACCTGAAAGGTTTAACTTCAAAGCCAACAATCCTTGCAGAGTCAGTTTGCGAATCCTTGTGATATTTGACTGTGAATGATAAATGATTGTGGATGAAATACTTTTGCTCCTTGTTCTGCACATTAACAGATACAGTAGGTAAAAAGGTAAAAGCCCACCGCAAAAGGCAAATATGGAGTACTAGGAAATGACATAATACCCCGCTGTACAGGCCTTTGAGCCCAACGTGATAACCAAGCTGATATACAGTAGGAGACTCCTGATCCAACCGCGGTATGGGAACTACAAGAGGAAGGTTATCTAGGATCCTGACACACACAGCAAACAATCAATATATGAAACACTCGTTAGAACAATGAAAGAGAGACCAATGAGGCCGAATAAAGTACTTCATACATGTTGACCCGATATTCATCATCAATCTTCTCTTTGAACTCCTTGGCAGTTTTTGCATTTAGTGTAGCTCGGCAAACAATATTGCACATCTTTGGTTCCCTCATATTAAACTGTAGTTACATACATCAAAGACAATAAGAATAAAGTACGTCAAGAAAACCATGCACAATCATAGAGCCAATTGAAACTGACCACATAGGGGGAATTTTCAATACGGTCACCACGAAGCACTTCCCCAAGATTCTCTGTGCTATCAACAATCTTGGATGGCTTACAATAAGGAAGAGAATAGTATGTGTAAGGAAGCTGTGTCTTTATAGATGTTAATTTGTTGACTTTAACCTTTAGCTCATCACCCTGCAACCAAGGAACTCATTCAATAAGCAATCAAATGGTATGAATCTCTCAGAGCAATTATTGTATAAAATCAAAATGGAACAATGGATAGGAAGAATACATCAAAAAGATAATTACCAAGAAAGAAAATGCTGTTGGAAAGACCTTTAGTACAACAAGGGAAATAATAAAAGAAATTTATGCAAATTTCCCCAACCTGATATCTTCCCAATAGGAGATTTGTAAGCATGTAAATACAAGTCTAGAAATTCATTGCTGTTGAGACCTAAGGTTCAAAATCGTAAGCCTATTGTCTGAGCTCTCCGACTAAAAAAATTATTCTGGATCACCTCAGTATTGAAAGGAAGGTGAATCACATATCTCAGATTCTGATTACAAAACCCCACCATAGGACGAGATTTAGGCTATAAGCAACAAATTTCCCTTCTTTACTCCACTTCTCACAACGCCAGAACAAAAGTGGTAAAAATAGGAAATGACTACCAAAATCAAAACCAGATCCAAACAATAGAAATAGAACAACTAGGCACTAAGAAGGAAATGACCTTAAGGAAATCTTCGGGAGCGACGCCGGGAAGGTAGAAAGATTGGCCGGAGTGGACGAGGAAGAGGAAGAGTAGAGGGAGCAATGCAAAGACCGCCGTTGATGGAGGCGGAGATCTCCCACGAGACGCCATCGCTCCAACGAGAATCAAAGAGAGAAAGAGATAGATCTGGAGGAGTGTGTCTCTCTTTCTTTTAATTGGCGGTTTGAACTTTGAAGAGAAGAATAGTCACTACAGGAGAATGAGATGCAACAACATCAATACGGAGGAGAGAGGTCAGAGCAAGTGAAAATGGGGGATTAATTATTCTGGCCGGTCCTGATTTTGCCACGTAGCCATCTGGTGGTAGATCTCGGACACAGGCCAGTCCCAGTCAGTCCCCTCCCTGGACTCAGCCACAATTTGCATGCATTTGTTTATTATTTTCTAATCCGTCGCCTTGTGGGTCACGGAGTCGTTGTTGTATCGGATCTCATCTCACTCCTTTCGTGTTTTGCAATTTTCTTTCTTCTCGTGCGATGCGATGCGATGCGATGCGAGGCTGTCGGTGGAAATATGAAAAATCATTATGCCTATGTTTATGGTGTTATAAAAGATAGAAATAATATGGTGTGCCACTAATTGTAGATGGTCACATGTGTATTGGGATGGTTTGGTTT
>JANZLX010000008.1:15646324-15663522 GCA_025531955.1 Erythroxylum orinocense
AAACCAAAATTTTAAATAAACATAACTTTTCACTAAATTTAAAAATAAAAACATAAAAGCAAAACATTAAAACAAAACGGACATAAATCATTAAAAACATAGGGATGCCTTTCTTTACCACAACATGAACGCTGCTTATATTGATGGGAGACAGGGACAAGCATCCCTGTCCTTCCTTTTTGGGAGGTACAAAAAAACGTGTCCCTGTCATCCGAGGATGGTGGACAAAAAATTGGGGACAACAACCAAACGTTACCGAAGATAGATTTTTTATGTCTCGTCCTCTGTCCCCACTAACAGGGACAGGAACCAAACGTTATGTAAGGTCTTCATAAGAGTTGTAGATCTTGAAGTCCTCTTTCTTCATCTAAAGAATACCTGAATCCGAGTTCTGTACCGAAAGTTATACCTATTTTCTAATTTGTCTCAGTATGACATCAGCATCGTCTTATGACGTCAGCATCGTCTCATTTTGGCCAGAACATATTCTAGTCCAAATTTGATCCTCTAGATGATGTAATTGGTCCTTAAGGTCTTCATGATAATTGTAGCTCTGGAATTCTTCTTTCCAATCATATAAAGAACACCTTAATCCGATATTTTTAGGGAACGTTATGGCAATTTTCTCAACCTTGTTTTGTCTGATGATGTCACTTCGTCTAAAAAATGATGTCATATTGTTTATTCTATTTTCGACCTCTCAGATGAAATAATTTGACTTCGACGCCTTCAGGAGCTCTTGAAGTCTTCTTTCGATCAAAAATTATGGTTGTTTCCCTGAAGCAGATTCAGTATGATTGAGGTCAAAAATATGGTTGCTTCTTTTGGCCATAACTTCCTCTCTAGACCCCCAAATGATCTGATTCTTGAACCATTGGATTTGCAAGACTTTGCTCTACATCTCCACCAAAAATCAAAGCTATCTAAAATTAAGTAAGAAAGATTGAGTGAAAAGAGTGGGACGGGTACAGTAAGTGTGCTCTTAAAGGATATGAACTGGTGTTATCCCACTGAACATACTTCAGTGTTTTGATCATGTCTTGATCTATAGGAATCCAAATGTGATGATTTCTAATTTGTGATAAACTAGAGACATGGAGCTACAAATGGTATGAAGGAATTAGAATCTAATTCAGTCTTTAAAATGTTTAAATTACAGATGAAAGTTGTGTATCGTATACTGTTTGGACAAGAGCAGTCCAAAAATGTTTGAAGTATATCTTTTGAATCACTGAACCAAATTGAATAATTTTGGTGTCATTAGAAACGTAAGACAATAGGGGAGATTCTTCTAGAAGAAATGTTATGTTAGAATGTTCAAGGGTAATTATGGCAATACACTTAAGTATAAAAGACATAAGGCCTAAATAGAAGGGAAAATGGGACAATTCTCAATCATTAAGGGCATAATTAGAAGAAGAAGTGTTGTCTTGCTTATATATGAAGAAGGAAAGCGTGAATGGGAGGATAAGCAGCAGTGATTTATGAAAATAAGTAAGAAAGATAAAGAGAGTTGGTGGTTTGAGAGAAAAGAAGAGAGTTGAGCTAGGGTTTAACTCTCCTTAGTCTTCAGGAAAGATTTTGAAGTTGTTCAAGAGGAGAAAAAGGAAGAGGAAGAAAAGAACTTCCATTTGAGCTAAAGATCTCTTTGTGATGAAGAATCAAGGTAAAACCTTTTTGACTCTTTTGGATTTTTAGAAGGATTCTAGCTTGTGAAGTTTAGAAAATGCTTGGGTTTAAATGTTCTAGAATCAATTTTAGTGATTTTACTTTATGGGATTTTTAAGTGGATTTCTATTGAATGAGATTTGGTTTGTTTATGAAATCAAGAGAATCCTACCCAAGAACAAGGGAAAAGACGATTGTGACTTGGAGTTTTGGCAAGAATATTAGGTGGGTAAAATATTTATGGTTATTGTGTAAATGGGCAATGTGCCTAAGTGTGTATATATGTTTAAATTGCTAAACTATGAATGGGAATTAGATATTATGAGATCATGTGAGGTTAGAAAAGAGATGATGAGAAATTAATTTATGATATAGAGTAACCAAGTGATTTTGAAATGAGAGCTTATGGAAAGGGTAAAGATTTAAAGGAGAATTTAGATTGATCATGTACAAATGAAGTGTAAGTCTAAGTTTAATGAGACTTATATGAATTTTGAAATGGGAATGACCTTAATATGTTATTTAGAACATATACCCAGGATTGTCATTGAGCATGCATTGTACATAGTTCATTTATATAATTGTGCATAAATAGATGCTTATACGTGTGCAATTATTGATGAGAATGAAATAGGTGTTTTGCATAAATGGGTTGTGCAGGTCAAGTGTTCACTTTCAGGCGTTTCAAAATTTGGAAGCAAATGCTAATCTGGAGCGTACTGTGAGTAGACTGAGATGGTCTCATTTTATTGTTTGTTATTTGAAATGCTATATTATATGACTATTGAAAGATTATATAGATGTTATTGTGTATGTTAGTTTTCGGACAGGAGGTCCGATGATCGTGATATATGAATAAGATACTGAAGTGCTATTGAATGTGAATTGGATGGACTATGTGTACTTATGTGATTGTTAAATGTGTATTGGTATTTGTACATGAATGAAATTGTAAATTCTCCACTTCAATGTGGAATGCCGGACTAAGGTCCGATGATATGAAAAAGTGATTGAATGAGATATGTAAATGTGAGTGATGCATTCCATTGCGTGAATGCATGAAATATAATGGCAGTTGTAACCAGAGTAGCCAACGATCATATCTTAAAGCTCAACGAGTGAAAATGAGCCTCGAGTTCAAAAGTGATTTAGAGCCTCGGGCTCAACGTTTAATGAGCCCTGTATCCCCCAAGTAGATAAGGGACAGTTATCAATGAGCCCTATATGGGACAGTCCAGGCACTCGGTCACAACAAAGTAACAAATAGAAAGTGAGTCTCATGTGCATTGCATATGCATAATACAATTGATTAAGTGTATCGAATGTGAAATGTGAAATAAAGTGAGATGTGTAAATTTATGTGTTATGTGACTGGGTGAGCCATCGATGATGGTCACTCACTGATTTCGCAAAACTCACCCAAAATTTGCAATTATTTTTCAGGATAAGAAGAATACTCCGTTAAGGCAACAGGAGTATACTTGCAGTATTCATTTGAAGGATAGAGGTCGGGATCAGTTCGCGTCTGCATTGCATTTCTCTATTTTATATTGAATTGTTATTCCGCAACTTTTGTATAAATTTGTATTTTGAATTGATTCAAGTGTTTTGTAATTGTGAAAGAACCCAAATGGCCATATGGAAATTTTGTAAATGGCCATATGGAAATTTTGTAAATTGCCTTGTATGATTGAAAAGGGCTTATGCCCTATTCGGTTATTAACTTCCGCATGTGTGATTGTGTTTTTTAAAAAAATTATACCAATTTTTGAGTGATTGAGTGCTTTAGCACGCCACCCTCGCGGGGCACGAACTCGGATATCACCGTTGATGTCGGGTTCGGGCCTTGCGGGAGTAGGGTACTACATCTTATGTCTCAATTGGTTTTTATACTCATTTCATAAAGCATGCAATTTTTCAATAAGAGCATTAGCTTGAAACAGTTCACACATATTCATACCCTCACTAAGGATTTCAGCAACTAGGTTTCCATACTCATCTAATTGGTCCATAACAGGTTTATCATCAACAATAGTAAACTTTAACCACCTAACAACTACATATTTCTTTGTACCGGCATCATTAGTCTCATATTTAACTTCTAGGGCGTCCCAAATTTCCTTGGTAGTCTTGTACTTGCAATATGTATCAAATAATGAGTTTATCATATGGTTGAGAAACACCCCCTTAACTGTACGGTTATCCTTAGTTGTCTTAGGGTTGGTATTATCATTAGGAATATCTTGAAACAAAACATAATCAATTTCGAATTGTTGAAAGTAAAAAAGAATTTTCTCAGACCACCTTTTGAAGTTTCTCCCATCTTGTAGGTCTAATCTAGTTAAGTAAGGTATAATTCTTTAAGCTACAGTAACAGGGGCAGAACTTATGTGAAAAACAACAGGGGGTAGAACCTACATTGACTTTATTTGTAGATGAGATATTAAATCCAAAAATAGAGATAAATAACACCTAACTTAAACAAACAGTAGTAAGAATAGGATAATTTTTGACTTAGAACATTAGTGAAATAACAACAAGAATAAATTGGAACAAGTTCTCTAAACGCAAGGCATCGTAAACACCACTTCCCTAAGTCAAAAATTCCCCCTTAACAATGCAATAGGACAATAAAATCCGACCTTAGGGTAAATGCCTTCTCCACCAGCTTCGGTGCACTCCAAATGGCAGAGAGTAGGAACTGTCTCTGATAATTAAGAAAAGCAAAAGAACCAAGGAAAGACCAGATGTAAGTGTATTATATGGAGAAGAGAAGATGTGTGTCTGTTATTTAGGAAGGAGAGATGCATGTAGTGTATATTTGGAAAGAGGGGATGAAGTTATATATAAAGAAGAAGAATGTTATTGGGTAATAAAAGTGGAGATCTGTAGACATTTCAGGTAACATTATTAGGTAATAAAAGTGTATGAATTAAACCGAGTGGGTTCCAAAAAAATTTATGTCACACACACGACGACACCACGCCACATCACAGTTGAGCCAAGCTGGTCGATGCACACACACACATCTGTGTGTAATATCCATACCCTCCTCGAGAGACTTAATTCAAAGTTTTACAAAACATTCGAGTATATAAACTAGGTGAAATTTCCTTACTTTTTCAATATGAGACACAAATTAAAAAAAGATAGTAATGTTCTAAGTTTTGGAACAAAAAACATCAGAGTTAAGCAAGAATTGAATTTCTAACTTCTTGTCAATGAACAACGAAGAGTTTGTACGAATCAAATTATGAGTTGGCTTGAAACTCAAATGCTAAGCGAAGTTAATTTCTTAGCATGCTTCGCCTAGTTAACCTGCCCGATGTGGCTCAAGAGCAGCCACTGGGGAGACGACAATTACATATATTAATGAAACAGTACACATGCTACGAGAAAAACAGTACACATTTTGATGGTTATCATTCTTCATTTTCACAAATAGAATGAGAGGGCAAGTAGTTAAATCATGTCAAGCTTTAACAGCATAAAACCTGGAGAGAATGTCTGGATTTGAAAGAAAAATAAAAGACACCGGACTTATTCTAAAGAGGCATCAAAGAATGGTCCCTTGCAGAAGGCTTTGCCTAGTTAAAGCAAGCCCATCCAAACAATCCCCCTATCATTATACTAATAAATAAGCTTTTTCTGGGTCCCACATCATCATCAATTTATGATGCGTTGCTCTTCACGCCTAAACCCTAAGTCCACTCATGGGGACGGAAAGAATGATTGCATTTGCAACTGTCACTGCTTATGCCCAAGGCTTTGAAGTTCCAAATAATTAATTTTAGATCATATCATCATAAACATTTTATTCAATTACGGGATTAGGAGGCATAACATGTGGCAAGTGTTGCTTATCTACCAGACATGTAAAAAGCTATAGTGACACCCAGATATGAATAATCACCTTTAGGAGATTGATTAATCAATTAAACGACCTGGCTAATAGCTTTGAATGGAGAAGAAAGAAAAAAGTGAGACTACCCTACAATCTAAATAGATAATAATAGCTAAAATTGAGGGAACGTACATTAGTAGCTGAATTGGATAATTATGGTATGAGGCTGTAAAGGATGTCGTCTGACAAGGGCATTCAATGGTCCAATTTTTTAATGCATGACTGCAATCAAGAGGCATGTTATCAATTCCAACAACTACAATCTACTACTATTAATTATTGCCAACTTCTACCTATGCCTGCCCTTGCCTTTCACTCCTGTCCTACCTAGCTTTGGGTTGTTGCCAGGTTACATTTATGCCGATGAAACAACTCCCTCTGACCATAACAGAACGGAAGTGACTAAAAACGTTGTTTCACTGACTTTATTGGTTTTTATTTTTATTATATAAAAATTATAAAAACTGTGAAATTTGATTTTATTATTTATTATTGATTAAATATATTATTAATTTCTTAATATTAATTATTGTTAAATATGATTTAGTTTAATTTTTTAATAAATATATTTCAAATTTAAAATATTTATTAAATATATAATATTTAAAATATTCATTTGTGAAATAATTTTCAATATCACATATTTAATTCTAAATATTGAAATTAGTTTTAAAACAATTGAAATATATGCTAATAAATAAAAATTGTTGTGTAACATTTTTAATTAATTTTATTTGAAAATAATACAAGCTAAATTAAAAATAAAAACTAAAAATTACAATAAAAATGATTGTAAAATGTTTTTAAGGGCCACAAGAAAATGTTAATATTTTTTAATGTTGTTTATGTTCTAGGACATTTTATATTTTATATTTATTTGTTTAATTAAGTTATATATACGAGAAAGTCTAAAATAATCATTTGATTGTATAAATAATTGTTTGGCTCGAGATCGTTAAAATTTTTCATGTAAATATTTTGCTATATTTTATTATTACTTATGACTTATTATAGTTAAGAGTAGTTCAACCGATAGTTATTAGATATAAAACTACATGAAAGTAATTAAGTAATTTATATAAAATTTATTGTCCTCAAGTGATTAGAAAGAATATTTTATTATTCTTAATTAGTGATTATTTGAGAAATCATTAGTTAAAGTCAAATTACACTTTGTAAAATAGTTTACAAATGTCATTAACATAATTAATTATCAATGGTGAAGAACTAACATTATTAAACTCAAATAGAGATAACATTAATTTCATACTCTATATTTAATCAGAATATTGTATAATGAAAATTTTGAATTATACAAAAAAAATTATATACTGAAAAATTAGTCAAACTACTTTAATAGTTATAATGTTTTGTTAGTTATTAATGTTGATTTATGAATATAAATTATTTGATTATAGTTTATATAATTATAATTATAAGTTTGGGTTATAATTTATACCTATCATTAACATATTTAAAAACGTAATAGATCACGTAAAAAGAATTTATTGAATATAGAAAATGTATTTTAATTAAATATAAGATATTTAATGAATAAATATTGATACGATATGTTGAAATTTGACCTAATTATAATTAAATTTTTATTTAATTAAATTACTAAAATGTATTGACTTCATTATAAATAAATTTAGGTTTCCAAAGAGAAATCCTTTTTTGCTTAAAGACCATTTGTACAATTCTTTCAACATATTTAATGAATATTGTTAGAAGTTAGACATGTGCAATCTTGTTACGATATTTGGGATAAGCTAATTTTAAAAACAATTAAAATAATAATAAGAAAATGATCTAATTTTACAACAAGGTATAAATAATAATTTATATTTTATTATATTATATACGTCAATTATATTATAAAAAAGTGATTTTACTTTTAAAAAATAAACTTTGTTACGAGATTGAAGTTGGTTCTTGTTCGACTTTGACTTTCTAATTTAATTATTTTTGTTAATTACGAAGTGTTTTAGGAGAGATTTAATTATAAAAAGATACCTTTAAATTATTTATTTTTAAACTAATTACTGAATCAACCTATAAGAGAAAATACTAGCTAAACATATTTTTTCATTGTTAAGATTCGAATTCGAGAACTCTAATTATAATTAAAGGAAGAGAATGAATCCACTTACGCCAACTTGTTTAGATTCCAATTCGACTTTTTTTTTAACAAGTAATAGTAAGAAAAGAAGATCATCAACTTATTTTTAGGTGACTGAATCCCATCGTGGTTAAGCCATCCGTCTTAATCTTTCTCGGTTTTAGTTTGCTTTCTCAGAGTGGTCGTAGTTGTCCTCCTACTTTTAGCCAACGACGAAACACAAAAATGGTTTAATTTATCATTTCTTGAAAATAGAAATGAATACAGACAGACAGAGAACAGAAAAAAGAAAAAGTCAAGTGTTGTTTTCAGATGGTTTCCTCGGAGTATTTTGGTGGAAAATGAAAAAGAAAGGATACAGTGAAGTATCCAGAGGAGAGGAGACAGGCAGCTGCAATGTGAATGGCCATTGATCGCGTGCGGAGATAGGCATACGTACGTGAGAGTAGGAGTATTACTATTAGGCTGGTAGGTGGGTAGGAAGGAAGGGTGTATCAGTATTATAGAGATTTGCGCCTACGGACGGAAAAGAGAGAGATGATTTTAATTGGGTGATTAAAGCAAAAGGCGGCCAATATTTATTCCCATCATTATTATGCTCCTCCTCTTCTTCCTCTTCATCTTCCTTTTGGCGTTTAGCTTCTGCTTTTTCTAGTGTTACTAATTACCTCTTTCTAATCCTACTTTGTTACTGTTATTTACTCTTTTTTTAAAAATTTATTTCCTCCCCAAACCAAATCTTAAATTTTCAGTTTCTGTGTATTGTGTTTCTCACATCCAACACGCTTATTAAGTGTAACTCTCTCTCTCTCTCTCTCTCCCTTAGCCTACTCCATATTTTCTCTCTGCAATTATCATAGTAATAACTGCGTCATTTTGGGTCTCTGGCTTCTTTTTTCTTTTCTACTTATGTATAAACAGAGTGCAGTCAAGTGATGTTATTATCAGGGCCCGAACCCGATGGGAACCGCACGAAATCCCAGAAATTTTGTGTAAGAAATGCAGATGTTGTCCTCGTGTTGTCTACGTGGTACAAGTTTAATGATGATCTCCTTAGCCTAGTAGCATCCTAGCTTATCTCAGAGAGGTATTACCCGCCCCCGAGTGTTGGGTTACTGGCTTCGTAGAAGGAGAAAAGTCTCTACGTCCGCCGTCTTGCCCAGAAAAAAATTTGAAGCTTTGGTCTGACATGGGCTGTTCTCGTGGTGTACTTGAGTGAACAACGGTTGAAGTACTCTGGGTCTTTCTGGGGTTTCATCTTGTGAGCTAAAATGAAGTTTATGAAGTTGGGTTCCAAGCCTGATACTTTTCAAGCTGAGGGGAAATCCATCAGGTGAGGCGTTTTGCATTCTCAAATCTTCCTTTATTTTTCTAAAATGATGAATCTCAAAACTCCCTGCTCTGCTTTTAGCTCGTCCATATGGTGTTTCTTTTTCAAGTGCATAATAACGTGTAGTGATTGCTTGCTCTACTTTTGTTTCTGATCCTTTATTTATTTTTGGTATATTCTTTCTTTAGTTTGTTCATGCTTTTCTTTTTCTATATCACATCTTAGGTTTATATATGCTAGTTTTTGAAACTTTTTCATTGAATTTCTGTTCTTTCTTTTATGTTGCTTTTATCCTGGACGTGTTCGATAACGCGACGTAACGTGTAAGAATGTTGGCATTCTGTTTTGCCTTGCTTTTCCAGCAGTGTTTTTAGGCCTACTATGACAAATCGAAAAGTTCACCAACTGTTCTGTTTCATTTGGCATTGAGTTAACGTCATGGATGCCTCTTCTTCTTCTTCTTTTACCTTCTTGGCTTCTTGCCGCTATTATTACTACTTAGAGTAGGAAGTGGTCCAAGAAAGAGAAAGCAGGTAACAGGAAGATGGTCCTGCTATTCATTTTCTTTTTCCAATAACTTGGTGGTCCCAGTGTAGTAAAGTTTTGTAGGGTATGAGGGAGCTTGTTCATCACCATGGACAGCCGTGGATTCTAGTAACTTTACTCATTTGAATCTTTAAATGAAGATTAATGGTCCTAGTATATGCTCGCTTTCTGGCTAAGTTGCTTGGTTTATAACGTGAAGTAATTTATTCTCCGAAATTTATTTCTCATCCTTGGCGGTGTGATTTAAACATCATCTTTAACCTTGGTGTTTAATGCTTAATACAACATGGGATAAAACAGAGCTAAGTTGATGGTTGCCTAGCGCATTATGTAAGCACGGACGATTCCTTTAAATAACTGGCATGTTTGATTTCATTGTTGTTTACTTTTGAGGACTTTTTTTTGTTATTTAGGGATGCAAACACAGTTAATTGCAAGATTTGAGTTAAACTTGGTGGGATGAAGATGCTGTAAGCTGATATTGGCTCGCAAATCCTTATTAGTTTGTGTATATTTGGGGTTGTTGACGTAATACAGCAGCCAGTTACAAAACTGACGTGGTTTAGTTATATTTTGGGTTGTGGACCAACCATGGCTCATTCTTAGCTTACTTGTAACACAAGTCAGCTTGAGACGATTAATCCCTGTGGACCTTATCTTCACTGTTCATAACTAGAGATCTGATGACCGCAACGCAGTTAGTTATATGTACAAGAGTAAGACTGACTGAATAAGTGCTACTTTTTTGTGCAATTAGGAAAAATCATTCGTAATAGATCCTCAAAGTTACGAGGCCATTGTAGTTAACAATATTATTGTTGTTTGTCCCGACGTGACAGTGCCTCAAAAAAATTTTCAAGTGGTTTTTTGAAGCTCCATGCTAATGAGCCAACAGAATATTTTTAAGGCTTACTGAGCTTTTTGATACAAATTTGATTACTATTTCCACATTATTTTCTTATATGTGCTTCGTATTTTGTTTCAATGCATTTATTATGACCTCTTCACGCACTCAACTTGAGGTTGTCACTTCTTGTGAGCTTAGCATGGTAAATGTGTTTATGCAGGTACGTGTCTTCTGAGCTGCTGACAGATGTTACAATAAACGTTGGTGAGGCCAAGTTTTACCTCCACAAGGTATGCTTCTAAAATTGTTTGCGCTATATATGTATATACATGTACATATTACATATGTTATGTTATATTTTCTTATATTATGTTATGTTATAACATGCCTGGTTGGATTGCTGCATTTTGAAAAAAAGGAAAACTACTGATTTCAGATTTTGAATTTTGCTATATCTGAATGAAATGTTATCACAGTAATATTATCGGGAAGTTTTGGACGTAATGTTAGGACTGAATCATGGAGGTATAGCTAATATGTTTAATACAGTAAACAATTGCTTGCATTTGTGGTTACTATAGGCAATAATTATGCTTAAGCCTCAAGTCTGTTACCCTGTTATTGCAAATATTACTTCAAGCGTTTCTTCAGTGTCTTTTTGATTTTATATTCTCATGTAATAGTATTCCTTGAAGCTGGAATGAAGCAAAATGATTATGTGTGTACTTGGCCAGTATAAATTAACAAATCATACTTGATGTATATGATTGATTCCAAAAGCTGTTGATGAACAGGGAATGCATTCTAAATATTTTAGTAGAACAAAACAGGTCATGCAAATTTTTAGTTTCCCTTTGTGGTTTGGGTAGGTCATTTTCTCTGTCTTCCTAATTGCCGGTAAAGTTCTGTAGTTCAAACACCAAACTGAGATATCCTGCTATATTAATTGGATTTATTTCTTAAGAGTGATTACTACTTCTTAAATGCTGGGAACTATCTGGTTGTTGAATAGTTTATGAATTGTCAATCTGATCACTAAAAATATTGTTTGTTATAAGTGCATGAAAGATGTAAGTTTTGTTTTGTTTTGTTTTTTTCTTAATGTTAGCTTTTGTTCAATGTAGCGGGGACACAATGGATTTGTAGAATAACAACCCAAGACAGATTCAGTTAGGACTTCTTATCTTGCATTCCCAATTGCAATCTTTAGCTACCGCATAGTGGAATACATTGTGAAATGCTTGTTCAGCAAACACTACTGTGTTAGAGTTATTTCTCTTTACACTTTCCTCCATTTCCTCGTTCTTAATACTCTGTTTTATATACCTTTGCAGTTCCCTCTCTTGTCAAAGAGTAACTGCTTACAGAAGCTAGTATCAAAAGCCAATGAGGAGAATTGTGATGAAATAACTATTGGTGATTTTCCTGGTGGGCCAAAGGCATTTGAAATTTGTGCAAAATTCTGCTATGGAATGACAGTTACTCTTAATGCTTATAATGTTGTGGCAGTTCGTTGTGCTGCTGAATACCTTGAGATGACCGAAGATATTGACCGAGGGAACCTCATTTTCAAGATTGAGGTATTTCTGAACTCTAGCATCTTCAGAAGCTGGAAGGATTCCATTATTGTTCTTCAAACTGCAAAATCTCTTCTGCCATGGTCTGAAGATCTTAAGATTGTTGGAAGGTGTATAGATTCCATTGCGTCTAAAACTTCTGTTGATCCTGCAAACATTACTTGGTCGTACACTTATAACCGGAAGCTGTCAGTGTCTGATAGAAAAGCAGTGGATGGAATGAAGTTAAGTCAGAGAATTCAATCTGTTCCAAAGGACTGGTGGGTTGAAGATATATCGGAACTGGAGATTGATGTCTACAAGCGAGTGATTATTGCTGTCAAATCAAAGGGAAGAATGGATAGTATGGTGATTGGGGAGGCATTAGAAACTTATGCAGTCCGGTGGTTGCCTGATTTATACGATGGTTTGGTAGCTGATACTCGTTCCTGGAGGTATAAGTATATTGTTGAAACACTAGTTTGTTTATTGCCTTCAGACAAGCATTTTGGTTGTACATGTGGTTTCTTACTGAAGTTGCTAAGATTTGCCGTTTTGGTTGGAGTAGATGATACACTTCGAGAGAATTTAGTTGACAGGATCAGTGTTAAATTGCATGAAGCCTCTGTTAAAGATTTATTAATCCCATCACAGTCGCCTCAAACCACATTATATGATGTGGAATTGGTTCAGTGCTTTGTGAATCGTAATGTGATGCATGAAAAGTATGTTCAGTGTTTGACCATTGAGAACAGTGAGGAGACTGAAGATTTTGTTTTAGGGCCTGAGCGTGGATCCTTATTAGATGTTGGTAGATTGATTGATGGATATCTTGTTGAAATTGCCCATGATCCAAATCTCAGCCTTTCCAGCTTTATGGACTTGTCAAAGTCCATTCCTGATTCTGCAAGACCAATTCATGATGGATTTTACAAAGCTATTAACATCTTCTTGCAGGTATACTTTGCTGTCTTTAACATCTTATCTCATTTTGATTTGCTTTGATGCCGTCACCAAGTTTGAGCATTTCTAATATGTATAGATGAAAGAAATAAGTAATCATGTACTTGTGAGCACACAACAAAAACTTACTCCGAAATACTTCTTTACCTCATTGTACGGTCTTGCTGATGCTTTAACGCCACTGTTAAAATTATGATGCAACTCTTTTAGAATCTCAATTAGAAACAAATTGGAAATAACGTGATTGTCACCCGTTAAAATTTATGGTTTGTGTTAGTGAACTAGCTTGAAGATTGATGGGGGCAGGTCAGAGTTGGGATACGTGAAGAACATTTTGGTCTAGCATGTTGTCATTCATGCAGCACTAGTGGTCTTTCCATTATCTCCTTCTGGGCAATTCATTTATTATTATTATTATTATTATTATTATTTAGTCTTTGTGCAATTTACTTCCTATGATTGTGGATATATCTTGAGCACACGCTTCATGTACTGGAGCCATTTGATTATTTACTGATGGGTTATTGTGGATTCAGGAGCATCCCAACTTGACAAAGAGTGAAAGAAAGAAGGTCTCTGGTTTGATTGACGTCAAAAGACTGACAACAGATGCATGCATGCATGCGGCACAAAATGAACTGCTCCCACTACGCGTTATAGTTCAAGTTCTCTTTTTTGAGCAGCTTAGAGTTGCTGCCCTAAACAAAATCGCTCACAATGCTTCAAACACAACAAACACAGATGAAGAATGGGAGAAGGCAGCAGCAGATGATTGTAAATCTCTCGAGAAACAGTTGAGTCAGGTGAAGATAAATGACCAAGAAGTACCCAAAAATGCAAAACTGACAAAGAAAAGCAGCAAAAACCACAGAAGTGGTATACAATTACTTCCTTCTCGTTCCAGGAGAATATTTGACAAGTTGTGGGCTGTTGGTAAAGTGAATGGAGAGAATAGAAGCTCAGAGACTTCAGGAAGTTCTCAGAGTCCAACTTCAATGATTCCTGGGGACACCAAGTCCGCTGGTTCTTCTTCAAGACACAGGAGGTACTCCATTTCTTGAAGAAGGAATTGCAAACCTCGTACCAGTGAAGAGGGAAAAACGAGAAAGAAAAAGTAAATGGTAAACCTATGTGGACAACTTTGACAACATTTGTTCAATTGTAAAGAGTGGTAGGGCGTATTCTTGTAGTTGATGATGTTGGTTTTATATATTGATCTCTATTCAGTTTGGAGTGGCTCTTCTAATTTTTTTAGTTTTCTAACATCTAATGTTTCAAATTGTAAGAAATATCTATCATCTATATACGAAAAGCAATTAAATGACGGGGCTTTAAGTTGGGTTTGGTGCGAGAGTCGACCTTTCGACCGTTAATCTTCAGGAGGCGCCATAGCCAGGCTTAGATGTTTGATTGGGGCTTGTGGCCCGCCCGTTGAGCAATTGTCCTTGTCTGCTAATTCCTGGTCTATAATTGTATCCTTCAAACATTTGGTGAAGATGGAGAGCAAAACAGAGGATCTTAGGATCAAGAGCTACCTCATCCAAAATTCCTACACCCTTATCCTCCAAAGAATTTAGAATCGCAACAAGATTTCTAGCTAACAGCCCGTTCACAAAAAATCTCTAATGGACTTATCAATGTGAGAACGAAAAGAATTAGGGAGCTGAACCAGATTCCAAGCTAAAGTGAGAATAACTTGCAAGTCTGTTTTAGTAAGCAATTCATGCCTGTCCAAGGATCAACATGTTTTTCCAGGAATTTAATCGTTTTGATCATTTGTGTTACCGATATTAGGTAATTTTGGAAAATTTAGGCATTGAAACAATGAAATGAAGAGAGAAAAGGTAGAGAAAGAAGTTGAAGAAATAGACAAGAGAGGGACTTTCAGAGAAAAATTTTGTTGTCGTTATTCTCCTCCCCTCCTCCGACTATAATAAAGGCCATAACAATCATTGGTGATTAGCCATTTACAATGACACAAATGTTCGTTTAACATGACTATGTTTCACTTATGTGTTATTTACAATACATCGTATCTATGTCTTTCTTCATCAGCTTCCGCTCCTATACGACTATGTTTCGTTTGTGTTTTATTTACAATGCTATGTTGTACCCCCCTATGTTCACTCCTATCAATTCCCTTCTCCTTAAGAACATTGTCCACAAGGTTTACATCTGTAAAGCATTGCAGTATATCATAAAAAATTCCTAAGAAGTGTCATTGTCCTTCGAAGAAGATCACTAATATATGTGGTTTGGGTAGGTTCCGAAGTCCGCAGGGGAGTAGCCCCCGCTTATGGATCTGCCCAAATAGGTATTGTCCGCTTTGGTCTGCTAGGGTGGAGTTGCGACTCGAACCCCTGACCAAAGGGTTTTGTTGCGTTGAGACGCACGCCTCATACCACTGAGCTACATAAGCGGGGGCTACTCCCCTGTGGGCTTCGGAACCCACCCAAACCAAGGTATATACTACTTACCAAATTATGATATGATTCATTTGAAATGATTCCTCATTCTTAAATTAGTGGCCATTTACATTCATTAGCCAAAAGAATTGGTAGTCAAATTTTGCTTAAACCCTTATCACGTATTCCATCTTCCAAATTTTTAGAACATTTATGTTCTAATGTTTAAGGATGATAAATTTGGACCAATCTTATTCAAAATTAATAAGTCAAATTTAAAGTGATTAGATTTATAATTAAGATTCGACTTGAAAAGTTAATCCAATTCAACTCAAACGGTCCAAATTAATTTTAAAAATAACATTGTTTTATTATAAATACTCGAATTCAAGTTATAAGTCATTTTCATCCCCATTTTCATTCAGTTGTTGGGTTAAATCCAACTAATTGCTTTGATATAATAGGTGAGATTAGATTGGGATTAGATCTCCTGTTATTCTTATCATATTTCATTAAATCTTATCTATATATTTGGAGTGAGATGAACTAAGCATGATCTAATCCACATCAAATTCTCTGTTTCAGTTACTCTGTTCCAATCTTATTCCATTAAATCTTATCCATATATTTATGTGTTAAAAGATTTTGAGGATATGTACGGGGACTATTTTCCTAGACTAATCATGTAATATGTTTTTATGTTTTTTCCTTTAATTTTTTTTTCTTTCGAATCTCTAGTCAACTCCCAATTAACTCTGTCTGACCTGTAAAATGCCAAATTAATTGCTGTTTATATATACAACAACGTACGGATACCCTAAACTTACTCGACTGACCTAGGGATGAGACACATAGCTTGTTGTTACCAAATATACAACAAAATGTGTAGCAAGAATGATTTACAAATCCTTCCTCTTGACCATCTCACGTAGATAATACCTAGAACTGTAAATTGTCTTGTTCGTTGCCACGTTCTTGTCAAACCTTTTACGTACACAATCTTTCTTCGATGTGCAGACCCAACTTTTGTTTTCTTTTATCACCTTCTATATATAGGCTACAAGCTCCATGTTCTATACATGCAACGAAAAGTTCCACCCTTTACGCATTCAAAATCACTAAAAATGGCCACCATTGTTGCTTTTTGTGCTCTCTACTTCATGCTGATTCGGTTGGTTTCTCACCAGTTCATTTCCTCTGTAGCTGTTGATCCCACTAAAGGGTTCACTGCTCTTCCTCTAACAAAATCCAATTTCGTCGTACAAAGACCTTACGATGTTCCTGAGAATCAACGATACAGCTTCAAGAATGGCGTTCATAAGCTTTGGGTGTTTTCTACTGACAAGCCTCACTCTCCTAATAGCAAGACGAATCCCAGAACTGAACTTCGCATCAGCGTAAGCTACCCTCAACCCTTCACCTAGCAAATAGCTAATCATCTTCAACTTATTAGAATTAATTATAAATCAATTTGACATTTTATCTTTTTTAATTCTTCGATTTTAATGTTGTTTAAAGATCATTTGATTGGATTCTCACATCCGTTATATTTATTTTTATCAATGATTTAAAAATTTAATCGGTTTAACCATTTCATTCGTAAAAATTTTGAATTATCTAACTTTTCAATTCTATTTACTTTAATAACTCTTATTATTAAAAAATAATCAGTTTATTATTAACATAATTTTAAATTCTTTAATTTTATTTATCTTTAACTCCTGATCTATTTTTAAAACATTGTTTCTTAAAAAGGTGACTTTTATGATAAGTTTATTGTAATTTTGAATTGAACCCTTTTATAAAGAATTATAGAGTATTTTATAACGTTATGCAAAAGTTATATGCCTTTTTTAT
>JANZLX010000008.1:15672510-15684369 GCA_025531955.1 Erythroxylum orinocense
ACTCTCAAATTTTATTGAATAGAAGCTTGTCAATTTATACAGTTTTTCTCTAACTAAAATTCAAAAATCAGATAACATCTAATCTAAATTAGCATAAAATAAAATATGAACTTAAAGAGAATATTCTAATAAAATCTTTGACTGTTTCAAAGTCACATGTTCAACAATAAGAGCAAATTTTTAGTTTCGTAGTTGAGTAAAAAATATGTTTGTAAATGGGTTCCTATTTTTTCTGTTTTTAGATGAGTAATGTTAAAGTTTAACTCAAGTTGAGGAGTTATGGGTTAGTACTTTTAGTGGTCAATTTTTTGTTATTAATGGTCTTAGTTTGTGTTCATGGGAAGCTTGTTTTATAGATGTTTTCACCTATTTAAAGGCTACTTTTAGTAATGAATTGTGTGTGAAATTTTGGAAAAGTGTTTTTTTTTATAAAAACTAACGAACAAGTTTGGTATGAGAGTAATTTTTTTTGGGCTTGTGAGAGAGTATAAAAAGAATATCTTGCAAAGTTTTTCACTGTCTTATTTCCATGAGATACGTTTTCACTTTTCTCCATAATAGCTTATTCATCAAAGGCAAAAGGAAGTAAGAGTGCAAGTGAAAGTGAAAAGTAAGAAAGAGAGTGTGGTCTCACCCAAAATCTCAACCTATAATTGTCTTCCTTCACCACAAACACTAGAGCAACCCAAAAAAAAACCTTCGGCCTGACAACCATAGGCTCAAACTCCATACCCATAAATGCAATTTTTAAAGGAAAAAATTACCAATTCTAGAGCATTCAAATGAAGACTTTGCTCAAGACTCAATATCTTTGGGAGTTTGTATGTAAGGGATAAAGAAATTTGGTTGAGAGAGAATTGAAAGAAGGATTCAACGGCGTTGGTGATAATCTAGCAGGCTGTTCATGACAATATTTTTGCTAGAATTGCAGTATTGCAAGAGTGTTGGGGAGCATATCTCCTAAGTTTAGTAGCACGCGTGTAAGGACTTGAATATATTTTTGCTTGATGAACTAATAGGTTATGCGCAAGCTTATGAGGCAAGACGATATATATCACTTGAAAAGAATGATGAAAAGGTATTTCAACAGATAATTTGAACAGGTCCACTCCTAATTAAAAATTATCCCGAACTTTGTGAGCAAGATAATGTGGATTACGAGACAAGGATTAATATGACTACCGAGTTTGGGAGATCACGCAATCAGCTGGCGACTGTAAGGTAATCCCGTTGACTCCAACAATATGGGGCCGACCATGTGGCTTTGGCAGCCTTCCTATTCCCACCCTTTTCTCTTGGAGCAAAAAGGTTGAATCCTCAACTCAAAGGGTCCCCTACACCCCGGCCCGACGAAACAACTGGGAGGATGTAAATCAGGTACTCAGCGGCCCGCTAAGGGGGAGGTGAGCCACCCACAGGCCTACAAGGAGCCCACCCTCAAAGCCCACAAGGGACTCAAGAATGTTACTCCCACACTGCAAGCCGTGGGATTCGAACCGTGCACCTTGGAGCAAATCTACCCCTCCGGAACCAACTGAGCTACGCCCTGCGGGCTTCCCACCCTTTTCTCAGTTTTGCAGTTGGGGGTTGATTCACACCTCGGAGAAAGACGAACTCATTCAAGTTATCAAAAGAATACGATTCTAAGGAAGATGGAAGTTGGGATCAAAAGAATTTGCATTTCATTATCTTTGTTATTACTATTGGCGACTCTTAATCTGAGTGTAGTAATAGCCTCCTCCGAACTATCCTGCCGACCCCAATGCAAGGCATGGCTGGTCCAGTCCATTCCCACTGACATGCCCCATCTCCGTCGTGTCCCTGGCGTTTTGTCCACCGGTACAATGCTTCTCCATGCTCTCTCGCTCTTCTGTTTCAAGAAACTATAACTATATCTATATACAGAAGAGTGATATTATAGGAGACGTCGTCACTATTGTTTTGCGTTTTATCTACAGGGGATGTGTTCCGTTGGCTGGCATCCAACTCCACCAAGAAATTGGACATAATAGCTCAGTACTGGCAGCTAAGAGCTCATCCAGAAGATCTTCGTTCTGGGGATTATGGGTACTCCAAAGATGAGTTGAAGAGATTTGGTGCTCATGAGGGTTCTGCTGTTTATAATTCCCTTGAGGATGCTGCCAATCGTAATGTTAGTATCAGGTACGCGTGTTCATTTGCAATTTTTTTTGCCCATATCAGAGAAAGTCAATTATGTGAAATGTGATGGATTGCCTTGTATAATATTATGCAAGTCTTAACTTTTAAAGTGCATTTGATTGGATTGTGGAGTTAAATTGGCCTTTCGTTTGCCTAGATTCTGTGGAAAAGGATCTTTGTTTGACATTTATACCTCCGTTTATGTTTCTTTTCCTAATTTTGTGATTTAAAGTATTTGACGATATCTTAAACACCCGGAATCTTACAATTTTGCTCCTATTATTAAGAGAACCCTTATGTCTCTTCCCTCTTCCCTCAGAGTGATTTTGTTCTTTGATTGACTTTCTTTCAGACTACTACAGCACTCAGGTGTGTATCCTGACTATACGAATGAACCAACCGAGCTTGCTTCAGGAAGGCCAAATGTGGAAAGTGTTACTTTGTTGATGGGAAAATGGTGGGGTTCTGGCATAGTCCATGCCAAAGTTTGGATATCTGATAATCAGGACGTTTATATTGGATCGGCAAACAATGATTGGAAATCTCTCACTCAGGTATGTTACTCATAAATTGGTTGGATGTGTAATTGAATTTTAAAACAAGTACAGATAGTTTCAGCTTTTATCGTTCATTTCTGCTTTTGTGATAAAAGTCATCTTTGTCAAAACATAAAGTGCTAACAGGTCAAGGAGGTTGGTGTTTATCTTGTTGGTTGTCCAAAAATAGCAAGAGGTGTTGAGACGTATTTTGGGAACCTTTGGAAACTTGCATCTTTAAATTCATCAACCCACACAAGACCAGTTGTTGATCAACAATGGCAGATTAATAGAACAGTTCCATGCTGGTCTCATTTCCTTGATTATAAAGCAAGATGCAGGTAAATTGGATGTCGTTGTCCTTGTTTCTAGTGCATGGAAGCAAATGATGTTTTGATGTAAAAGTTTCAAAGCAATGGTTTGTGACACAACTGTTCTCTTTTGAGTTTTCCTTTCTATGCTATTGGTCCGAAATCAAAGCTGCAATTTCTCTCCACGATATTGTGTTGGGGATATCAATTGCAAGTTTGCAACTGTGAGACATGCAAATTCAAATGTTTTATACGTGTGGGTCAGTGGTGAGTGTGCATCACACCCATTTCAGTGTGGCTTTGATTTGTCGCTTACACTTGCAAGCATTCCCATGTCTCTCATACATGTTGATTTTGGCAACAATGGATATCGTTTAGTTGCTTTGCATTATCAACTGTGTAAGAGCATAAGAGCATCACAAAGTGGTTGCTTTTTGTCAGTTGTTGAATATGTCTGATTACTGCAGATTAGGGAGGGCAATGGACTGTCCCATGGGCCAACCTTGCCAATTTTTTTAAAATAAATTTTTTTAAAATTGAAGTGCAAAATAACATTTTTTTAATTAGATCTAGGCTTGGGTAGGTTACCCAAGCCTAAGCCTACCCGAGGTCCAATTCTTCTAAGCAAAACAATGTCGTTTTGTTTAGACTAGTTGATCCTCGAGCCGGCCTGGGAAAACACTTGAATCTGGACCCATGGGCTGCCCATTGGCATCTCTAATGTAGATCTGTGTTTGCCAAATGTGTATGAGGACCTCTAAGAGGGCTCTCAGTAACTATTTTGAGATTCTTACTGCTGAAGTTAACAACTCATGCAACGGAGCTGTAATGCTTTAATATACTTCAATTTGATTTGCTAGTTTTCAGCCTCAAATGCTGATTCATGGGCTGAATTTCTATGTGGAAGAAGAAGCATGTTGATCTGTTAGTTTGTCATAAAAATTATTGATATCTAAGATTTTTCTTTAAAGAATCAAAACAAAACTCCACTGTTTCACTGGAAAGGAGTTAAGGAAGTACCTTGAACAACTTAATTATTACTAAGGTGATTCTAATTCTCCGTCCACAGGTCACCACTTCCTCATTTTCTCAAGGTTCCATATGTTACAGGCTACCCTGCACTATCTGACCCATATATGTTTAATGTCCCAATTGAAACTCCTGGAAGCAACTATTCAACTTTGGAACCTCAACTGAGCTATCTATCTTTTGCTCCCCCTGAGGTAATTGTTTTGCCTTTTCTAAATCACTTGTTTTAAAAATGGTGTTGGATATCGTCAAGGATTCAACTTCATCCTTCTATAATATTCGAGTTCTATGAACTAACTGCTGGAAATGAAACTTTATGACAAGAATGAGTGTATGGAAATAAAAAGTAAAACTCCTGCATCTTAGATGCCTACATCTTATTCTTGTCATAGACAAAATGGTTACTACAATATTCGTCTTAATTTTATTTCCTACATCCAACATCTGTTGCTAAAGACTGCAGTGCTGATGTTTGACCTCTCTTTTCATGCTTCACTACTGACACTATCCTGGTTGCAGCTATCATTTGGCAGATATCAGGCTGATGAGCAGGCGTGGATAGATACAATTAAATCTGTTTCCAGAGGAGGCACAGTTAGGATTAGTACCATGGACTGGCTGGGTCAGTCGCAGTATACTGAACAAAAAGTATACTGGTCGTCCCTTTCTTCTGCAGTATCAGAGGTATGTTATGTCTAAACATCATAGTATTGCTGCATATCTATAGCAAGTTGTGAGCTACTTAGCAATTGGTAATGTCCTGAAGGCATTCTATTAGTTATTTTGGGATGTTGTGCCTTACTTTTATTGTACAGGTGTTAAATTTAGGGTCTGCGGCTTTTGTTCTTGTCACCATTTTATTTCTAATGACTTGGGATAGGTAGTCTTCTCCAAGCACGCAAAAGTAAAGATAATAGTAGCATTCTGGGCACATTTTATCGACAACACAGATCAGTATTTGAAGTCTCTCCTCTACTCCAACGTCTTATGTGCATCTTCCAAGTACAACAACTGTTCCGGAAAAGTAGAGATCAAATACTACGTGATTCCAGGTTACAACGTGACGGGTCCCGCAAAGAGCAATGGCACTTGTACAGGGAACTTATATCCAGGGTACACAAGGGTCAACCACGGAAAATATGCAGTTAGTGATGTGCGAGCCCACATTGGAACAAGCAATCTTGTGTGGGATTATTTCTACACAACATCAGGTGTCGGGTTCGGGACATACAGCCCCGCCATTGTTTCACAACTCCAAACTGTTTTTGATGTTGACTGGAACTCGCCATACGTTGTCCAAGTTGAAGAGCTGGAGGAAAGTCATTCATATTCAAGTTGACGGAAGAGTCGAAGCACTCGAATTTGTTCCAAACTTTTGTAAGTAGTTACCACTCACCACCAGCCAAATAAATGAATCATCTTTAACAAACTTCTCCACGAATGGTTCAAATATTCAAGTACATCTCTCAACAAATATTAATATAGCTCCGATAATTGCAAAAGCCAATTATTAGTAACCCATTAAAGGAGAACTCATTCATCCGGTGGCTCCTAGTTAGGTGATCAAAGTAATTTATCGAAAGAACTAGCTTAGGCATTATTCAGCCCGTCGAAATAAGGAAGTTGTTTATCTTTCTTTTTCATATAGGAGGTGAGTTCCTTGCCAAAAATAAGTGTTGAGTTGAGTTTTGACAATGGATGAGGGGAGAAGTTCCAAGAAAGATTCTAAAAAGTCATTATGGTTGGAAAAAAAGAAGAAGATGATGATTATAGATAAGGGGTAGAGAAATTGATAGTCAGCAAAGGTTACATCATGATTTGATTATTTAGGGGTTTTACTTTATCAAAAATTTAATATTTGTTTAGGAAACTTGAGCAAGGGGAATTGAGTTTGTTGCTTGGTTTCTGTATTTATTATGAATTTTTTCATGCACAAAACAGAGGAAAAGTGTGGCATGTTCAAAACAAATCTTAGCTTCTTTGTTTATTGTGCCAGAGGTTAAATACTTATAATTTGCTGCTTTAATCAATTTTTTTTTTAGTATAAGGCAATAAACAAGCATAGAAGTATAAGTTTTTAGGAAGAGTACAAAAATACATTTATTGGCTTAATAGAAAATTATTCATCACATAATTACTCATCTCTTATTGTGTATTTTTTAGGTGTTTGTTGTATGTAAGTTTTAATAAATAACCCTCGATAATCTGCAAGTCCACAGTTCGTTAGCGTAATACCTAAAGTGTCGATTCCACGAGGAGGGATAATCTACTCCAAAAATCTAAGGTCAGAAACAAATACAAAAAATTCAAAAAGCAACTAACTAAAACGAAAATTCATTTCAATTCAATCAAATTAAATTAAGAATCAATCATGGAAATACTAATTACCAAGCAATTGCAACACACCCAAGAATCAAAGGAAATTACCATTTGAGAGAGAGAGAATTTTACTTATCCTTAATGCAAATCTAATTGATTATAAATTGCTGGATTGTTGGTTTTAGACAATTCTAAGGTTGATTACTTTATCTCAAGTTATAACCATCAACCCTAAATCATATACCCGATTATGGAGGTCGCAATCTCTTAATTTACAACTTATCCAAATCCCTAATTAGTTATGAAGTTCTCTAATAAACTATCAGAAACTTATGTAAGTTCTCTCTTCACACAATTTACCGATTTGATTTAATTCTAATTTCTATTATATCACCTAACTCTCATTCTCCCATTTTAATCATTTTTCATTCAATTCACCATTTTAGTTATTATCGAATGTTGCAATCACAAAATTGAATCACAACAAATCCAATGAACACATAAACAATCAGATTTCATTAATTCAAGAATTGAACTATGAAGTTGAGTTTAGAACATCTTTGACATTTTAGATTCTATCATCAACTATTTACTCCAATTCTATACAATGATAAAAATGAAAATAAATAGGAAATGCAATTGAAATAGAGGACAAAAGGCAATGATGTTAGGAAACTTGCTGATCTGGGAAGTACGTCGAGTCAACTTCTTCTCCTTTTCTCTCTTCCTTAATCTTTCGATGAATTCTCTCTAGGGTTTCTCAAGGTGACTGATGCAAAAGCCCCCCTCTGCCTCTTTTTCTTGTTTTTTTTATAAATATGTTTTGTGTTTTGAGCAGCCCTAGGGTTTTTTAAGGATTCGAAAGACCAAAAAAATTCCTCGAAACTTGATCTTTTTAAGTGTCTGCGGGTCTACCAGATGCAGGCCACGATTGTGGGCCACATCCGAGCCTTCTGTCACGATCGTGACATGCAAGCCACGATCGTGAGCTAACTCTAGTGTTTCTATCACGATCATGGCTTGAAACTTCTATTACGATCGTGGCTTATTGTTTCAGCCCAAATGTCTCCAAAACTTCACTGTTCTTTGATGTTGACCCTAAAATACTAGCAAACACATCAAGGTATCCTAAAAACATAATAATTAAGCTCAAAGACTTGTACTAATCCATAAAACACTTAAAAACAAATAATTAATAAACTAATACAATTCCAACCTAAACACATACTAAATGATTGAATTAACAACTAAACACATATCAAACTATGCCTTAAAACATTATCCAATTTACACTTATCATGTATGTACTAGATGCGCATTTTAGTAGTTATGTATTATACTGGTTTGTGTCATACATCTATATTTGTTTTGAAAAATTAAAAAAGGATTTCATTAGAATAATTGGAGAACTAGTAAATGCTTTGTAAAGAACTAACAATTGATTATGGACCTTTGGTATCATACAAATACCAAACAAATTGACAGTACTGAGTTAATAAACTTAGTGCATGTTAATCACTAGACTGAACATTCATAAATTCTTCATATCTCAAACCTTATCCTCTCAACATCCACAGAGCGTTAACCTTTTGCTTGTTGTTTTGTCTCTTTCCAAGCTTAGTCAAAACACATACTAGAGGCAAGTAGCTTCACTCGAATCAAGACATTCCACCAATCACATCCCTCAACTTTTTTAATAGATAGATGAGAATAAAGGGATTTGTCTTACAAACGTAAGGACATATGGTTAAAAAAATGTTTCCTAAAATGATAGGCCTTTAGCCAACTTCCTTTAAGGAGTTGTGGAGACCTAATAAAACAAGACAACGTTACTTAGTTATACACTCATAATAACCTTTCGAAATCTCTATTAAAAAAAGAATCAAATTAAGGATTCCAATCCCTTAGACCTTGTAGAGAGTCATGCCTCCTAGTCTGCTTAGCAGTTAAGAGTCTCATCACCTCTTGATTGAGCAGTTTTCTGGATTTGGATCTTAATCCTCTTATCCTTTTAGATAAGTTATGCAATCCATAGGAACAACTAAAAATATCACGAATAAACAAGTGTACAGAACTTCAAGAGGGATTATGAAGGGAATCATATGTAAAATCCCATGTTTAGGGCTAGACCCCAAAATAGTGAATTGAGTGTATTGTGAGAAATTAGAAATGCATTTCATACTCATGCATCATTGTATATTCACATACATGTGAATATTTATTTTTGATACATTAAAATAATTATACATGCATTCATTGACATTTTTCGGGTATAATTGATTGTTAAATTCGAATAAAATGTGAAATGTGAATTATTTGTGTTGAAAATTTATTTGAAGATTATTATTATTATCTCAAAAAATTTGGTGAATTTTAAGAAATTTTCAAAATTTTTGGAAATTTTAGAGTAGGAAAAATATTGAAATAATGGACCAATTATATTGTGACATGTGGCAGCTTATAGATGTGACAAATGGCTCACATGCATGGTGACATGTGGAGAGGTGTTATACATGCACGTGGTTATGTTTAGGCTAAAACAGAAATTACTATAGCTATTGTTATTTTCTCCACCTTTGTTCTTCATCGTATACATCGACACCAAAACTCTTCTTGTTCATCCAACTCATCACTGAATCAGCTAATTGCTTTTGGTTGTGTATTTGGCTTTGGATTTTGATATTAAAGTAAGAACTTCAATCTGAATCTTGTGTTGTTAGTCTTTATTTTCGTTATTTCCATCCATTGAAAGTGTTATGGGCTTTGTGAAGTATTTATGTTGATGATTTTTTAGTGCGTGGAAATAGATACATGCATGAGTGGGGGTAGGAAGAAGTAGTTTCAGTGATAATTAATGGGTTAGAAAAGATGCTGAAAGTGTGAAAAAGAATGAAAGTGCAAAAACTTTGATGAAATACGTGAATATAATTGTTGTTTTTGATGTTTATGTGATCTTGAATTTTGAGAGGTTTTGATAGTGAGCTTAATGTAAATGGGAGTGGAAAAGCATGATATAGGTTCTATTTAGGATTGTTGTTAAACATAAAAACAAAATTACCGTAGAGAGAGAAAGTAAAAACAAAAAATGGTGATATCTGTATATGATTTATGTTTTTGATGTTTGTGTTTACTGTTGAATTTTGAGTTGTTTTAGAGTAAGTTGACTTGGAATGAGAGTAGAAATGTGAGAGTATAAATTAGAGATGATGGGGTAAGTGGAAGAGAGGAAGAAAAGTGAAGAAATCTGCAGTTTACAGTGAAGAAGAAGGAACCTGCATTTTAGAGAGAGAAGAGAAGACTAGTTGCATCCGAAGGTTTTTCCAAAACCGAACTGTGTTGATTCTTTTAGCCACAACTTTGTCATCCGATCTCTAAATGACTTGGAACTTAAACCAATAGACTCTTAAGACATTGTTCTTGCTCTCCAAAAAACTTTAGAGCCATTGAATTGATTTGAAAAAGATTTATTGGATGAAAGTGAGGAAATGTGCTGGAATGTTATGAACTGGAGAATTTTCATTAAACATGCTTCAGTATTTTGATTATAACTTGATCCATAGAGCTCTAAATGAGATTATTTTTGATTCAAAATAAACTTGGCTACATATTTAAAAAAGAAAATTGAATTTTAATTCTATCCTTAAGGGTTTTGAAATTTAGCTTGAAAGTGAGTCTTAGCTTAAGCTGTAGCACTACCAGGGATAGAAATTATGTCCTGTTGTTATTGAATAAACCTTATTGATGTAGGCAGAATCAGACAAAGGTGTCTTCAAAAAAGTTATAGCTTATTCTCTTAGCTTTCAATTGATATAAAAGTTTGTAATTTTTGGTGGTTGTGAACCGCAAGTGCATGGTTGTCGAAGTAAGTAATAAATCGATAAGAATTGAGTCGTGCCTACAGGGATTATGCGAAAATTCAATTCTACGCTAGCTAGCGATATTTGAAATTAGGTTGGATGAAATTTTAGAAAATTAAAATTAATGTAATTTTTTTCTTTTTTAAAAACAAAATTAACTTAAATAAATTTCTAAACAACTACCCAATTCAATGTGACCAAAATAACTATGAATATGACAAATTAGTTCAGTAACTAATTAAGAAAAGATTGAAACAATTTGCTAATTAAATGTTTTAACAGTAAAGAGGAATGACTTTCTTTTAGGGAATGATATTTTTGTCAACCTTAATATTGAATTAGTTATTTTCCACAACCAAAATATTCCACCCTTGTAGGTGAATTTTAAGAGTAATTAATCCCCTTTTCTCAAAGATGAATTAATTTATCCACTCTAGACATCACTTAGTAATCCCTTACTTAAGTTTTTCCTAGAGTTTCTTAAATTCCAAAACTTTAATTTTCACCTCCTAAGTTTTTTGGGTCTCCCAACTCACAAGAAAATCTTAGTTAAATTTTCCTTTAATTTTCTAGCAAAAACTCTCTTCTCCCAAAGGCGAATTTATACCAAGACATTTTCCAATAGTCTAAAGGAATAACAAATGAATCTAAGGAAAAATCAACAAGCATATTAAATATCAGTCATGGATTCTAGAAAAATTTAATATTAAAGCATCAACAAAAATATCAAACCTTTAAGAGAAATTAAAGTTTTAGCCACAAATCATCATGCCAAACAATCCACAAACATACAACCTAAATAAACTCATGTTAGAATCAATTTAAAAATAAAGAACAAAGCTCCAAATATGCAGTAAAATAAAATGAGCTCTCCCCTCTCCTTGTGTGGAGTGCTTGCACGAAGAGCCGCGTTGTTGCTGCTGGTGAATGGAAGTTACTTGGAGAGTAGATGCAGGTTGCGTTGATGGCTTGGTGTGTGTGAAGAGTTTAGAGAATGGCTTGTGTGAGTGAGGATGGAGGTGCTGTTGGTGAAGAGTTTAGAGAATGGCTTGTGTGAGTGAGAATGGCTTGCGTTGATGGCTTGGTGTGTGTGAAGAGTTTAGAGAATGGCTTGTGTGAGTGAGGATGGAGGTGTGAAGAGTTTAAAGAATGACTTATATATGTGTTGCTTTTGTGAGTGAAATGGAAATATTGGCTGGAGCTTTGGTGAAATGGTGAAGTGTTTGAAGTTTTTTCTGCTGGAGATTAATGTGCACCAAAATAACAAAAATAATGGAGGCTTGCATTAGTTGGTGGAGGTTGGAAAGTGGAGGTGTGCTGCAGTAAAAAATGGTGGTTGTCTTGTTGGTTTATTGGATGGAAGCGTGAAAAATCAAGGTTCCATTTGCTCACCTACGTCGGATAACCTGTAATACACAATAAATGTAATTACCATCCAACATTTCCATAACTTTTCACGCTTAATATCACCACATAACTCTATAGATGCGAAACCATGCTCTGATACCAAAATGTAACACCCCATTTCCAACTGACATATGCACGTGTGTCCATCGGGTACACATGTACATGCCTGTTAGAAATGACATGTTAATTATCTTACCTTCACTGTACATAACATGGCATCATACACTAAACCATCAATCA
>JANZLX010000008.1:15684469-15700798 GCA_025531955.1 Erythroxylum orinocense
ATTGATACTGTTACTGATATGAGCTTTAAGCTCCCGCATATGTGGTTCGAGCCTATGGCTCGTTGTGATCAATGAGTTACTGACTAACTGACTGAGCCCGATAATTCGGGATACTATAACAGCACACAGTCACAACAAAATAAAAATGAATGTGAGTCTTATACATGTCGCATTCGCATATAATTTGAATTCATTGAATGATTTTCAAAGTTGTATAAATTTTGTTATATGATTGAACTATGTATCTGAGATATGATATATCTATGATAGTATTCGATACTTGTTAAGTGGAGTTGCGCTGTATGATTACATGCTATAATTGATCTCGTTTCATTTCATGAGGGAACCATCGAGGATGATTACTCTACTGAGTTCGCAAAACTCATCAAAATTGCACCGTTGCTTTTCAGGTTCGAGGGTGAGATGACCTAACTTCTAAGACTCCGTAGAAGCATATTTTTGTGCAACTGTGATAGTCAGATTTGGCTCAGAGGTCGGTCAGCTGAGATTGAGGACTTAGCTTTTGTTTTTCATGTTTATTGTACTTGGTGTGTATTGAGTTGTTTAAGCTCATAAGATAATGTTGTAAACCTTGGATGGTATTGTGTTGTATGAAATGATGTAAATTATGGATTTAAATTATGGAGTTTGACTAATGTGATAACATTTTGAGTTTAAAAAAAAGTGTGATTGATGGTTTAGTGTATGATGCCATGTTATGTACAGTGAAGGTAAGATAATTAACATGTCATTTCTAAAAGGCATGTACACGTGTACCCGATGGACACACGTGCATATGTCAGCTGAGAATGGGGTGTTACACACTATCCTCTGTCAAGAAGTTATTGAACCTAAAAGGACCTCTTCTTTTAGATTTCTGGAAGTGATTCTCCACTTGGATTAGGGAGTGATATGAGAATAAATGATCCATAAAGGTTGTCGCACTTTTAGGAAATTGGGTTATTCAGTCATGATTATCCAAGGACCGATCCAATTTTCTTCTTAATGACCATTTTCCACACTACTTACACATTGATGTGTAGTAGTGACCCTGAAACTTTATATCAAAAATGCCTAGCTTCCCTGTCACTGTAGTCAGGGGAGAAAATTTTCAGACTGAAATGACCATCTTATTCAGTTTTGAATAGAGTTGAATTGAAATCTCTAATTTATAACTAAGGCCTACTCACCCTTTTATGGAATTCTAGTAGGTTGTTCCATAACTCCTTTATTTGAAAAGCATGCTTTGCACCATAGATAACTAAAGACAAAATCTCAATCTTACCGTAAGTAAATCTCCATTTCAAGTAAATTACCTTCATTTCTATCTCAAAAACTTCAATATTCACAAAGGTAGGATCACATCGGTGATTATAAATAAATTTCTACCGAGTACCCAGTTTATTCAGCATCTTAAGATTCTCATATCTAATTTTATTTTTTAAAAAAATTAATAATCCATGACTTGGTATTAAAAGCAAAATCCCTAAAAGTTGTTAGTTTATTAGGGCAATTGATTCTCTTTACATTCCACGTAATAATATCATTAATTACTGAGTTTAATGGAGCCTTTGCTTTTGCTCCTCTTAGATTTCCTTTTGATCACTAATTGAAATTCCTCAATTAAGGTAACATCTTCTTTGCTTTCACCAGAGGAAGGAGAGTTAGTTTGAATCATTGTAGTTTTCCCCTCAATATTGAATGTAGAATTTTGTCCCTTTACATTCAAATCCATCTGCTCTTTCATTAAATTTGACTCCCCAACATTAATTACTAAAATTTTAGCTTGTTTTCTTCTCTGCATAGAGGAAGGAGCTGGCCCCTCTAAAGTGGAGGTTGACTCTTAGCCTGTATTAGTTTTCCTTTCTCCTGATAATTTCTCATGATCACCTCTTTGGAAAACCCTATGGTATCCATTTTCTACCTTAGGAACTAAGAGAGGGTTTCCATTGGTAATGGATGTACACATTATCTTCAAAAAGTGCTCCATCATGTCCTAACCTCATAATAGGGATACATTCAGGTAGATCCTTTGAAATCTCTATGTTAACACAATCTAGCATATCCTCGCCTTTTTCTTTTTGCTGTATTTTCATCCAAGCAAAGAGGTTTACCTAGGAAACTAACAATGATACTCATTCCTTTAGTTATTCAATATTCAAGGGGAACATTGAGCAAATTCACCCATATAGGAATAACTCTATGCCTGTTGGGCTCAAACTGAAATCCTAGCTGCCAAAGTTATAAGAAGAGAGGAAAGTTAAAAATATGCCATGGACCATCTTTTTGAGAGCCTGAGCTTTAGAGGAGAATATGAACATAATATCTTATCATCTACAATAAGCACCTCTATTAATCCTTTATTTTTCTAAGTTGATGTGGCTCATTTTTTAATTGCAAGAAAGACAGGTCTCTTGTCCTAAAAGGGCTCAACCAGGGAGTTCTCCCATGATTTGACCCCCTCTTTAAGAGTTTTTAGGTCCGGGGATAATATAACCCTCCCATTTTCAACCTTAAGAGGACAAAAGTGTAGAGAAAGTTAAACATTTCCTTCTAGCACCTGATTCCAAGTCTTTCTTTCACCATATTGTTGTGAGGGGGATAAGGGAGTGTAGGTTGAGTTTAAAGGAGGGATTAGATGTATCTAAGTTATGTCTGAAGATGCAAGGGGTGGAGGCAAATCTGATTGCTGGTTTGAGTGGCAAGTATGTTTGAAAGAAAATAATAACTTTAACAAAGGTAAAGCTATAGTTACCATAAATAGAAGACTTAAAGGTATAGAGGAGGGACCAAAATATCCACTACAAAGCTCTCTCCAAAAAGGAGCAAGTTTATAGAGGTAGATCAATATTGGAGAAAGATGAGTGCCGATTAATAATAAGTTCACAGGTTTTAACGATAGTAAGGAATGCAAGAAGAAAAATGAGGGAATAGTTAACGGTCAAAAAAAGAGGTGGGGGGTAAAATTATTGGTGAAAAGGTTAGAGAGAAGGTAGGGAAGTCTATCTCTCATAGAAGATAACCACCTTTCTTGCCTTTTTATCTTTTTTTTCGTACACCTACATTTGATAGTTGATCATTATAGGTTTTTAGTAAGAATAATGAATGATGAATCTTCCAAATCAATGAGGAGTCATAGTCAAAAGTAATGTAATGATTGGTTTTTTCTCAATGTAGAAGTCCAAGTCCTTTGATAACTTCTTGAACTAATGACAATCTTAAAAGAAGAATTTATGGATTCCTAATCATGAAGTAGGTAAGTTGTTAATAATAAAACAGTTATTATGTGATTATGACTATTTTCCATTACTACATTGTTGTAGGAAAGAATATGTACATTTCTATAGAGGTAGTTGGAGATTTTTATGAAAAAGTCAAATCTATTATAAATTAATTGAATGATGATAAAGGTTGAAGTTTGAGAATAAAAGAATTAAAAGATGATCAATTTATGGTGTGACATGCATAAGCTATACGATCAATTGACACAAGTATAATGATGAATATACAATTTGTGAAATAAGAAGATTGTAGAGGATAATATTTAATTATAAATTAGGTGTTATAATTACGACAAAAATTTTAATTCTATTAATTAAAACTTTTGAAAGATTTAAACTTCAACAAGTTTGATGTTGCAACATCATAATATTCTCTTGGAATTCTCTTAATATTTGTAGTAAGAGGAGGCTTTGCTATTATGTTGGCTCCATTATTATTGCTATGATTTTTATCAAGCTAGAATAACTGAGAGTTGAGAGTATTCCTTGTTCGATGACAATGTACATTAATGTGCTGTGACTTTGAGTGCGAATGTTGATTTTCATAAAAAATAAATGACATTTTATCTATGATTATGTCTCCAAATAGATGGTTCAATTAATAAAATAAAATATTGTGTCTAAATTTTTGTCCTGAAAAAGGGCATGATTTGATGGGATGCCACTCCCATACCTGACCTAAGATCAGAAGCGGTTGGTAATTCATATCTTCTAGGAAAATGGCTGTAACTAAAAGGGTGCTGTAGGTTTCCACATGCTCATTTTGATTCATCTCTATCTTATCTACTAAACAAGCAGCAATTCTACTCC
This sequence comes from Erythroxylum orinocense, assembly GCA_025531955.1. Classification (NCBI taxonomy): domain Eukaryota; kingdom Viridiplantae; phylum Streptophyta; class Magnoliopsida; order Malpighiales; family Erythroxylaceae; genus Erythroxylum; species Erythroxylum orinocense. The sequence goes on from JANZLX010000008.1 coordinate 15,688,561, forward strand.
ATTATTTACTAAAAGCAGAGAAATTTGGGAATTTGTGAGCCCAATGATTCAGTGAACAGCAAGAAAATTCCTGTCACTGTCAGCAATCTCTGATTCCAATTCTTATGCTGAGAAGTATTCGAGCTGAGTCTAGTGCCTTCTCACCTCCAAGTTCTAAGATCTCCTCATCCATATCCTCTTGGCCTGCTGAACACTCAGTTGAAGAGCCTTGACCAAGTAAACTTTCAGGGCCCCTGATGGTGTCAGCAGAGGAAACGGGCCCTGGACAACCTTTCAGGCAGCGCCGTCTCTTAGGTAGCGGAATGTCATGGTCGTGCTTCCCCAAATATGTGATTGTGGAGCCTCTTGAATCATCTTCAGTTGTCTCAACGTGCTTACGGGCAGGGCATCCTGTAGATGTGCATCTGTAATAGCTCCTAATATTCACAAATGCTAGATCAAAGTTAGAACCACAAATTGTGACAGGAACTGATGGAAATAAAAGTAAGGACATTAGGTTATCAGCAGAAATGAAAAGGACTTGTAACCGAAGCAGAAGATGATGATCACAATGAACAGTCAGTGGAAGAATTTAACAGAGAATTCGGGCCGCTTGCCATAGAATATTCAGATTTTAATTGTGAAATTTAATAATAAGAAAGCACAATTAATGTGCTTGAAACTCAGTCTCAGAATATAAATCATTGTCATGCATGAAAATGCAGATGCATAGCCTAAAAATTTGCACACTCGAGGGAAGTAGTCCTCTCGAGGCTTGGCTTGTTGGCACTTCCTAATGTAACAGGGTTGGAATCTTGATAGGTGCATGGGATGAAGTTTGTATTTCTACTTCCCAATGTACTAACAGAAAGTGTTATCAACTGGTAGAAGAATTGTCCAACAAATGCAAAGGTAAATATTAGAAAGCATATACCTCAACTGAGAATTGCCCTTCATAGTTTTTTGACCATATTTGCGCCACCTAAAACCATCATTTGAATTGCCCTCATCAGCACCAGTTTGCATACCAATTTTAGGATCCTTATATGTGTTCAAGTTGATTGCTGGACATACATATTTTCTTTCTTTTTCCCTGTTTCGGATCAACTGTTAATTGACAGATCAAAAAGACTACAAAAGAGGAGAGAGGGTGAGGACTAAAAGGCTAAAAGACATGCCTGTTTCCTGGTCCTATTTCAGCACCAAGCTTCTTCCTAATCTTACTGCCTGCAAACCCACAGGTTCCACTTTGGTTGGACCCTTCCCTATTTGAACAGATTCTGGGACATAATAATAACGTTGATCAATAAAATTGAATATAAAACCAAACAAAGAAAGTTGTCAAGAGAACCAAGTCCTTGGAATAACTTACGATTGTTTGAACTCTGGTTCTTGCTCCTCAACCTTAACAACACTGCCATTCGAACTGCTTGAACTTGGTTGTTCTGATTCAGGTATACAGAAAAACGATCGCTTAGCATCTGCATCTGCAACACACATTGACGTAATTGAACCATCTGACATTTCAACGGCAGGGTTGCCGCTGTCACCACCTATCTTATTCTTAGAGGATGATAGAAACCCTCTAGACCTGTTGCATTTTTCTTGAGGGGGACCATGATTATGCTGGCCAATATAAATGACATCAATGATACGATGGGAGTGATCACAATGTCGAGCTTTTTTCTTTGCATGGCAACTGAAATGTGTGCACCTGTAGTAACTTCTCGAGCAATAAGAACCTTTAATCGGCTTCTGACCATACTTCCTCCAGCTATACACATCAGTTACATTCTCCATACAGTTCTCGGGTTGATGTACATAATACTCTACGCCTTGTTGGTTCACCACTGTGCCAGCGAAACCACTTTCAAGTGTTTCTGATGGTAACTTGACAGAAGCTTCCCTACACTAGCAGTTATAAGCAGTCGTGTTAAACTTTTGGTTGTCTTAAGCAACAATCTTCACAAAACACACCAAGAAAATTGGATATCACGAACATAATCAAAAGCTCATATTTCAGACCAAGGACATAACCTTTTTCAGTCAGAAGAATATCAGAAACCAAAAAAAATGGGTCAAAGAAGAAGAAGAAGTGTTAACAGCCAACCAGTAAAGTTCGGACACATGGTCAAGTTCAACCTCGCTAAAAACAATTTAACTGCGATTCTTGTCTCTATCCAATCCCAAAACCTTTCAGAATAAACATCAATACCTTTACTATGGACATGAAAAATACAAATCGGTTGCAGATAAAACATATAACGATGGCAAAGAATTAAACATCTAAAACCTTTCGTCGAAAACCGAATGCAACGAGACCAAGTGAAAGCTAGCATAGCACCTGAAATCCAACAATTGATGGATCAGAACCTGCAACGTTGTAGAGGAGAAAGGGAAAACCGTCACATCCAGAACCAGTCTTCAAGTTCATGGCTGCCAAACAGTTATTCCTCCAGGGTAATACTCGGAGCTCTTATTCCCACAAAGCAGAAAGCTTGATAACTTTGATAAGAATCCAAGAAAAAGAAGCCTTTTTTATACTTTAGAGGAAAGACTTGAGACTAGTGTTGCATGGAGGGTTTTTCTTGCTCACGCCGTGTCTCACGAGGAAGAGAACTGAGATGCTCTAGACTCTAGAGAAAACCAGAGAAAAGGCAGGATTTTTATTTGACGTTTTGGGATTAGTTTATTATAGAAGAAGAGGAGAGAGAGACGTGGAGATTGGGACAGATGAGTTGAGAATAGAGGGACGTGTCTCTGTGTCAGACTATCTGGTGGGTCTTTTCTTTTGCTCCTTTTGACATAGGGTTGACCAACCGGATTGATATAGTTTCAGGAGCTTTATTCTTTTGACCATGACAGATGTTGTTTCCATATTTAGGCATTTCCTGTTTTCCACTGCTTTTACTTTGACCAGAATACGATGCTTTAGTTTTGTCTAATAATAATGCAACAAATAAAGTCTAAGAGCTTCTTGTACAGGATCATGGGCTAAGTACCCAAGAGTCGGCCTCCTTTCACCAGCCCTATTACTGGACGAGAAAACAAATTTAATCATCATCTGTCAAGTTGGAGTTTGAGGTCTTCTGTTTTCCAAATTTGATTTTACGAAAATGAAGCCAAGCCAGGCTACATCGATGGCCGTTGGACCATCTACAAACAAAAGAACAGGGAAGAACTTCTATACATAAACAGTTTCAACACCAAAAGACAACTGAATATAAAATCAAAACATCATGCGGCTGACATATACGCAAAAAACACAGCTACAAGTTGAAGTTACTTATGCGAAAGATCCAGATTTGCTCAACATAGACGGGTTTCGAACTTCAAACTTATACCCATACTGAAAAGCTCTTGGCACAAAAGCTTAGCCCCATATGGTACATTGACCCGAACAATGTCATCAGCAGATTCACAAGAGCGGCAATAGGGGCCTCTGATCTTCCGGCCACCTGGAACTGCTCTTTGAATTACATTTGCCATGTTCTGGCATCTCTGGCAAATATGCATCTGGGAAGAATCACTTAGAGTGAAAAGACGCTCATGCAGATTTGCGGATGCACCGTGAGCTATGAGGCAGTCACGCTCCATCTCACCAAACTTGATGCCACCAAATCGTTTACGGTCTGCAACAGGCTGTCTAGTAAGTGGGTGGACTGGACCAGTGTTGCGGAATTTTACCTTGTCTTCAGCCATGTGGATCAGTCGCTGATAGAACGTAGGTCCCATAAATATGAGAGACTGGACCACTTCACCAGTTCGACCATCATAAACTCTCTCGTTTCCCCATCTTGAAAACCCTGCCCTGTTGTGCATATTAAATACAATTTCAATCTTTAAATCATACAGAAGAACTAAATGCAATGCCAAAAGGGGGAACAATTTTAAGAAACGATCTATAGTTGGGGAAATATGTCATGCCTTTATCACATAAATACCCATGCTACTCAAAGTGGAAAGAATAACCCTTTTCTGGCCTCTTATTTCTAAGTGATTTTGGACAATTATTTGCAATACAACACCAAATCACTGCATACTGACATTAAGAAGCATCATCACCTATGAAGTTGGTCTGTAATGGCATCAACAGAGGGAGTGCAGAAAGGTGTGGCATATCTCATTGAGCCACCACAGGCAATTCCCTTTCCCAAAGCTGCCTCTAATAATTGACCAGGAGTTTGTCGTGAAGGAAATGCATGTGGGTTAATAACAATATCAGGAACTATTCCTTGAATTGTGAAAGGGAAATTCTCTTGTGCCTCCAGAAAGCCTAGGACTCCCTTCTGTCCATGCATACTTGAAAACTTATCCCCCAGACATGGAGAACGAATCTGCAGAGCCAGGAACAAATTGGAAAAATCAGGATAATTCTTGTTTGACGATATAATTGGATTTGATGATGATGGTAGAGACGAGCTCGACAAAGGAATTCCAAAGAGTTGTCACCAAGATACAAATGAAGATAAAGAGTTGCTATAGCACCAAAACGACCTCAAGAACCTTGGCTAATATTTATATGTGAATGAACCTTGCCTAAAAATTTCAAAATTAGGATATGAAAACCTTTTAATTCATTGTTTCAAATCCATATAAAGCATAGCAGCAAGAAGGTTCCACTAAACAAATTCTCAATTGTTCCAACTATATGTACACTGTGAATGTATCTGAACTGAACCTACTGGGAAGCAAAAGACACCACAAATGCATAAGCTAGCTCTACCAATTCCTTCTCCCACAATAATAAAGCGGCTACAGGAAGGCATAAGTCTAAGTTCCCAACATAATCTGATGGTTACGTTTTGTATACAGTAGGTAGCAACTCAAATGAACATTTTATTGTCTGGTTGCAAATCATCCATGATCTCCAATATATCAAACAGCAGTCCACATGTACATACCTTACATGGATAAGTAAATTTCCAGTGATAGGGCATGATGAATTGATGTCTGTATTGCATTAAAATGTAAGAAAGTAGATTTACCTGTCTCAGAGACACCACAGCAAAATTTTTTCCTTCATCGTTAGAAGATAATACAACTTTCTGCACCATACCTCTTTCAGTGTGCTTTAACTTGATACTATGATCAGCACCTGATTCTGCACATCTACCAATAACAATGTCTCCACTCTGCAGACTAGCACCAATGAAAGGAAAGCCATCATCGTCAAGGCTGTCAACACGTCCAATCTTACTCTGTATCTTTCCAAAATTCACACAATCCTCCAACTTCCGCTTCTTATCCAAAAGTTCCTTGTTGTCAACCTCAGTCTTGTAACTTCTGATATGCTCAGATCGAAACATACCACGCTCTAAAGAGGCACGGTTCATTACCAAGGAATCTTCTTGATTGTATCCTAGATGAACATTGACCGCTACAATAGCATTCTGGCCATTGAAGAACTGTGGCTTTGGCAGTACTCGATTATGACCTATTAAATATCTAGGGTTTCCAAAACAGTCAGAAGTCATTGTTCTGAAAAGTGGCTTTTGGGGGTAGAACAATTGATGAGACAAAGTGTCCACTCTGATATTGGGATTTGTTGTGGAAAAACCAATTGCTTGTTGAGAATGTTTTTGAGCCTGGTAGAGAACCCTTCTTGCATGATCATGATTAGCAAAGGGAATAATTCCACAGCTTAAGCCTAGTAAGAAGGACATGTCAAGTTCACAATGCGTATACATTAATGGTTGCTTATTCCTAATATCTGCCAAAAGATACGTGATACCCCAAGCAGTACGGCAGTCTTCTTCTTCTTCAGTTCCAATAAGCTCAATAATACCTTCATCCAGAAGATATTGGAAGGTATAATTTTCTACTTTAGACTCTTTAATCTTAGCCAAGTTCTCAATAACTATAAGAGGACGCAAAATCCTTCCAGCATCAGAAAAAATGCGCACTTCTCTTTGATGTTCATCTCTTTTGATTTCCACCTGCGCGAGAAAAAGATTTGAAATGTCACAAAAAAGCATAAAATTGTTTAAACAAATTTAAAGTAGGGAACGTTGGTTTGCATACTCATTGAAATTCCAAAATAAGAGTAGAGCCATATTTAATAAGAATTGTTGTTATTCCTCAATAGACTTGAATGCTAAACGTATGAGGACAAATTAAAATAGAACTGCTTTCCTCTATTAATGAGGAAAGTTAGCATAAGTTTTATTCTGCATCAATGGCCCTATAAAGTATTAGGAGTTTAGTAAAATATGACACAGTTGAAAACTGAGACAAGAATAACCTGATGCGGTAACTCTTTCCTTCGTCGCATCCGTCTTAGCTCAGAGGCAAACATAAGAGAATTTTCACAAACTCCAACCCATTCTCCATTTAGAAATACTTTATCTTTCCTGCCCAGTTTACTGCACGTATCATCAATGAGCTTCTCCATTCCAAAGTCGAATAATCTGTCAGTTAGAGGTTCTGATATCTTTGTGCTGACAACCCCTGTGACAGCCAAATTCTTTACAAGCCCACAATTTTCACCATCTGGAGTAGAGAGAAAGCATACCCTACCCCAGTGAGAAGGATGCCTGCAAGCAGAAAACTATATTAGAAAGTGACAACCACCTCATCTCTCATTTGATCTGCAATAGATGCTCAAAAAGTCCTACTTGGATGAAGAATGTACACAAGTTAAAATCTAAATCCTGGAAAAGACGTTTCAGAGTCAATTAAATATATATTTTTTATATCAATAGTTTTAAGCTCTTCTGTGAAGTCAACATTGCAACTACTGTTGTAGCAAGCAGGTGCATCGTGGCCAGAAAAAGAATATAACCATAAGAGGAGACAAATGAAAAGACAAATAGAAACAATCATTAGATATAGAAATACAAACATTGACATTGAGGATTTGTAGAATAAAGAATTTTTTTTTGTAACAATTAATAAAGAGAATTTTGTGTGTCTGACTTACGGATATCTGGCATCCCCAACCTTCCCAGTGTATTGGACATGCTGCCTAGTTTTTCGCATGTCCACCACCGTTTGCAAGGGATTTGTACGCCCAAGATTTGCCACAACACCAGAAATCCTTTCTGTCCTCTTGAAAGGATGAGACCAAGCTCCAGTTGAGAATGCCCTTGACAGACCATTAGTGACTATTGAAGCATCTAGATAATGCTCAATTGGGCGCACAACTCGATCTCCATCCAGGTCTCTCCGTAAGACCTTTTCCATGCGTTTCCGAGCATGTCCAATATGCACTTTCAGCTCTCGCTCAAGTAACTCACCAGCTAATTCAAACCTTTTGTTTCTAAAACTATCCCTGTTTTCACATTTTCTGCGGCCAGAATAGGCCTCTAAAAGGCACTTCAACATATATCCAAGAAATCGAGCCTTTTGTGAAGTGCTATGGAGACTAGGAAACAAGTACTTGTTAATGCACTCTTGTACAGATTCTTCCGGAGGAAATCTGGTTCCTTTTATCAGCTTACCAACATAAGTCAAGGCCTCACCAGTCCTGCGGAAGCCCTCACATTTATCATTAGCATTAAGAACTGTGGCAAACAGTATGTTTGTAATGCCAGTGTCTTCAATGTCATAATCAATCAAATCTATAATTTCTTTGTCAGATTTGACATTAAGTGCAAAAAACAAAATCCAGACAGGGATCTCTGTTGACAAGAAATAAATAATAAGGCCTTTCTTCTCCCATTTGACATCGTCAACCTTAGAAAGATCCACAAGTCTAATAATTAATCTATTTCTCTTAACTTCTGATTTGTACGAGACAGTCCAACCTTGATTATTTGAAATCCAAAGTCTCTTCATACAAATTTGCTCTTGTGCAATGAAAACCTGAAATAATCGGGACATGACTTCATGTTATCACTGCAGAAATAAATTCTAGATACCCAAAATGGAGAGCACATGCAAAAGAAATCAACAATCCAGAAAAAAAAAAGAGATCAATAATAAATGAAGAAACAGGAAATACAAAAAGAATACAACATCATTTGATCCAGTATTACAATGCCAAAGAAGAAAAATATACCAGTTAGTGAATCAAGTGCAGTACAATACAGGAACAAGGCTCCAACTAGCACCAAAAAATTTTGCAAGTCTACCTGTTCTAAAAGAATTGTTTTACATCCAAGTTTTGAAATTTGTAAACAACAAGAGTTTATCCCATTTGAGAATCAAACAACACTACATTAACCTAATTTTCATCTTCAGAATAATAAACTTGACCAAAGGATCTGAAAACAAAAATTAAGTCACCTTCTCTGCACCCTTTACTAAAAAGTAGCCTCCATGATCAAAATCACAATCACCATTTTCAACTGTTTTCATCCAGCAGAGCTCAGACATCACCATTACAGGGATCCTTCCAATTATGATATCCCTGCTCTCTGTGCTAAGGATATCTTTTTCCAGAAATTGCTCTTTTCCAGTTTTGAACTTGTCACTTCCAGAAAGTCTTGGAGTGAATATCTGAAACAATTGCAGGTTCTTATCAACATCAAATAAGTATTTCATGTTGGACTAGGATAGAATGCCACAATAACATAGAATTATTTTCCTTTTTCCTCAAATGTATAAAGCCTATATAAATGAATGCCTTAATACGAAGATCCCAACCACAACACTCACAACTCTCTATTATCTAGGATTTGTCTCAACTAAATAAGATACATTTCCAGAGCGCTCAATCACTCTATCCTATAGACAACCAGAAAAAGTCCAAAAGATTAAGAACTTATCCACATGGATTAATTTAAAGTTAAAAGCAAAATGCTTAAAGACATTTCAATCTTCAAGCATTTGAGCCAACATAAACACATTCCAAAATGATCAGCTCTGCAGAATTTTGTTGCCATTACCACCACAGGTAAGTGCCATCTCATCTAAAAGCTTATTGCAATAAAATTCCTCTTCCTACCAAATCCTAAAATTATCCATGATTTTGCCCAACAAATACCAGCTTGTTGCTTTGAGATAAAAAAATGTAGTTGAACAAAAGTCTATTGAAAGATACTAATGGCATTGCAGATAAGATACAATAATATGAAACTATTGTCCAGATCCAGTGTTTCAAGATTGTCAAGAAACCAAAAACAGCATCAGTATAAACACCAATGGAATCCCAAATAACAAGCTTGTCGTAAGAAGTCAAACTCTGAAGAAAAGGAAGCATAACAATACTCGCCTGAAGAGTTACATTCAACTTCATTCTTGCAGAATAGGTCATATTTTGTAGCCTGGCATACCTAGGAAGCATCTTATGTTCACTGTTTTCTGTACCACCCCAGAAGCTTGGTCGATCAAGAGTAACATTTCCAAATTTTACTGAAGCATATCTCCATCCATTCTCTCCCTTCCTTGATGGATCAAAACTAGGATGAACGGTCAGCTCACCGAAAGAATCAAAGACTCTTTGAAGGCCATTGTTAATGAAGTAATTATAAGAGTTAATTTGGTGACTTATCAGGCCGTACTCATCAAAAAAAGATGTTGCTGCCTTTCTACAGAAATTCTTTAAAAATCCTTCACCCAAATTGCATATGCTAGCTACATCAACAATCTCATCATCATCCGTATCCATGAAAAGATCTTCAACGGCATCAGATGACATTCCCATTTAATCCAAAATCTAAAACAAAATTAAAAAATAAAAATATCAACAACGAGTCATAATAGCAAATGGATCAGTTAACATTCAGACCCTCCTACCAGTCTAAGTATGGCAGATAAAAGAAGACAATCTGCATATTTGAGGCACCAAAGAATGAAACGGGAACCATTATAGCCAGCAGAGAAATTTTCTCAGCACCACGTCATTATTTGTAAAATTAAAATACCTCTCTCAGTTATATTTGTCTGCCGTTTGTGTTTGATTATAATCTACCTTTCCTTAGAAATGCTGCTTATTGCTTACTTAGAAAACCAATGTAATTACATGATTTTGAATTTTTTTGCAATAATTTAAAAATGACGGATATGGTCAAGCCTCTCGGATCATCCAGAAACTTAAATTGCAACACAAACACATCAAGAATGATGTGGTCGAGAACAAATCATTTTCTTGCAGTTTGAGTTAACACTTGCAAAGCCTAAAAGCAAATGCACACTACGTGATTTATAAAAATAGGAGTATCTTCGTAACAACTGAAAGTTTAAGCAACTGACCAACTGAAAAGGGTGGGCAAAGCTCTCAATCATTCTCACAAATTCAATTCGCAATTAATTTGAGACCGTGAACAAAAGTACCAGGACATGCATGAAAGGATAACCCCCGTCTGTGACCCAGCAATCCAAACTTGTCCTCAGAAAACCACTCAAAACAACCAACTCAAAACCCTTAAAAGGATTGAACTTACTGTGACCATCAATCAAAGAAACAAACAGGAAACACAGTGGAGTTTGTTTGTGGGTTTTTGAACAGAAATTGAACAATTTTTAAGTTAGAAAAAACAATACCCAGTGAAAATAGTTTAACAAGAACGAACTTCGCCCTTTCCTCTCATGTCTATTTGATATGACCAGAGTATATACAAAAACAGTAGCAGATTAGAGGGGTTTTAATAGAATCAACACAGAAATGCAGGTACATGAAGCAAGGCTAAACACAAACTATGAATGAAAAAGTTTAACCTTTAAACTTCTTCAGAATGTATTATACACTGAAGAGAAAGAAGTCAAAACCCGCAAACCGCTTCTGAATAAGACTGGCCTCTTTCCCTGCCAGAAAACTCCCAGTTTAAGACGACTATGAACTCATCTTCACACAATGCAGGCTAGATTCTTCACTCACCGAGTGTCTCTCTCTTTATGGGAGACTGGACCGACACGACTCGTCGAGTCCCTGATCGTAACAGGTAAAAGACAATTAGCCTCTTTGAAGTTTTATTTTATTAAAAATATAAGATTACAAATATTATAATTTTTTAAAAATTAAAATATTATAATTTTAATATAAACATAAAATTATTTTTTAACAGATACGTGTAAGTAAATAGTGATATATTATCCATAAAAGCAAATTCTTTTACAACTTAAAAATATTATAAATTTGTAAAACAAAACCTTAAATTTAAGTATTGTTAAATTTAAATTTGAAAAGAAATTTTTTTCATGCAAGTACACTAAAAGAGATTTTAATCTTTATAATTTTCATGATAATAAAATATATTGCTATAGATAAATGTATTTTTGGTGATATTAGTAGCTTTATTATAATGAAATTAGGTGAATAATGAAGTTTAAAAGAATAGCAAATTGAGTAATAGAGTTTATTGAATAATTAACTATCAATGATTGTATAAAATGAGCATATATGCAATTCTAAGTTAAGTGTAAGGAGGAATCAAACATATTAAGACTTATTCAAATCATTACAATTCTTTTTGTTACTCTCTTTAGCTAGCATTGTTAGTTCCTTATTACATTGGTTTTATAGCTAATTATGTTATAACTCTTGGGGGTGTTATCCAATTTTTATTTAATTTTCAAGAAACTTTAACATTAATAATTTCCCTACACTTTATAAACGACTCATCACATTTAAAAGATAAAATTGCTTAATTATTATCAACTCATATAAGCAAAAAACTTTTAGATTTTAAATAATACAACAATACTTTCTTAACTAGAGTAATGCTGACTCAAATCATCCTTTTTGGGGAAAAAAATAGTTCTTAACAGGATTTCCTCTTCTATTAACAAAAAAATTATAATGATCAAATTCCTTATAATAAATTACTCTATGGAGAATTATTAATTTATACTAAAAAGAAGGTTTAAACTTATGATAAGATATGAAATTACAAAATAACTAAAATGTGAAATACTTGAAATTAAAAATAATTAAGATAATTTTGTCTAAATTTTGACATCACTTATAATAAGAGTAAAATATATAGACCTCCCTTGTTGTTAAAAAAATTTTGGAAAAATTATGTGAACTTTAAAATTTTTTTAAAAGTCTTATTTTCAGTTTTTCAGAAAAATCCTTCTAATTAGTATTTGCTTAAAAATAGTAATGAAACTAGATCTGGCAAAACAGGCGGGTCACCCGTTTACCCGCCTGTACCCGCCCTAATAGTCCGGGTATGGGTTGGTATGTTTTTTTACCCGATTCATATTTACCCGTACCCGACCCACCCGTTGATTTTGCAGGTGGGTCGGGTCCAACCCTCAGGTACCCGTGGGTATCCGCAAAATTATTTATATATATATATATATATATATATGTAAGTTATTAGGCACACAAAATTATTTAAAAAAACTGAAATAAAGAAAGAAAACATAA
>JANZLX010000008.1:15700898-15717271 GCA_025531955.1 Erythroxylum orinocense
GAAAATTTAAACTTGTTGAATAAGTTTATTAATTGAAATTTAAAAAATGAAAAATAAAAAATATATAGCGGGTAACCTGCGGGTCTAACCATACCCGCTGGGCAGGGTATGGATTTTCAAAATCATTACCCGTTTCCACTGGGCAGGGTATGGATTTTCAAAATTATTACCCATACCCGTGAGACCCATACCCATATCCGGACCACCCGCCCGTTTGTCAGGTCTAAATGAAACACACTTAACATGAATATGAAAAATAGACTAATCAAATGTCAATAATATAATAACATAACTTAGTTTTTAAACTCGACCCTAATAAATTAAGCTGTACTTAGATTAAAAATTTAAGATAATTATATTAGTTAAAATTATACTTAATTAATTCTGTTCGAATTTAAGAATCGAGTTAAATCATCACATTAATAACACTAGATTATTTAATATCTAATGTTCAATTGTCATTATTTTTTATTAAAATTCTAAAAGAAAATATTTTTCTGAAAAACTAAAGACTAGAATGAATATTTGGGAGAATTTTAAAGATTAAATAATTTTTCTAAAATTTCGTAAACTAAATGAGAAATTTTTATCTTTTACCCCTATAATAATAACCTTACAACCTGTAAAGAACGAAGCACAAAACTTGTAAGCAATGTAGTAAAACCCAAAATAACGATATTGAAAAAAGAATGAGAATGATCCCTTTGTTTTTTTTTTTCGATGATTCACAGGGAAGAAAACCAAGAATTTTCGTTAAAAGTATTCGAATAAAACATATAAAAATGAACCTCAATGATCGGGGAATTAATACGGATTGCTTACAATGACATTTAAAGGCCAATAACATAAGATTGAGTTCTATCTAAATAATTATAAGAATCCAATGTTTTGAGCGGTGGAATAAATGCCGTGTCCATGTGAACAGTAAGAATAGCTAATTTAAGGAGGTCTCAATCCAATCGTCGGAGGAGGTACTCAACCTGAACGAACTTGGTAAATGGCATAACCCATTCGTCGAAAAGGCGCACCACTACGGCAGGATCAACCTTGAAGTTTCCGAGGTGGTCGTTGTTCCCAACTGTCACTTCTTGTCCGAACACTCTTGCCTTCTTCTCAACCCTCTTCTTCACCATCTCTTCTACTTTCTCAAATGTCAACAACTTCATCAAAGCATCCCTGTCCTGGAATCTCAAGAGTCATCAAGATTCAGAAACTTTTAGATGCTCTTTACAAGCAAAAGATGCTAGGTTGATCAGATAATGTCGTATTAACTTTGTGTTTTACATGATATCAAAAGTTATCAAAGTTACAAGTAAAAATATATTTATCACTGGAAACTGACATCAAAAGCTATCAAAGTTATAAGTAAAAATATATTTATCACTGGAAACTGACTATAACTTCCTATAATCATGTAACTGATAGAATGAGGAATGTAATTACTTGAAGAAAACTGATACAACCAATGACTTCACTATCTCAATCCCCATTACGTAAGCTAGCACTTGTACATGCCTACATATACTATACACTGTATTCAGCAGCAGTATCATTTTGCGGCATATCTAAGTCATGAACCTGATCTCACTATGTAGAAAACTTGCACTTTTACATGCCTATATATGGTAAACACTTTATTAAGCTGAGCAATAATTGACATGGAAGGAAAAATAGGGTTACCTTCTTAAAAGCCTACGATCATGATTAACTTATCTACCCAACCTTACGTCAAGAGCATCTCTCAATCATACCTTAGAGCGAATTGCAGCAGCATATTCTTGTGGAGCATCCCGGAATTTAATCTCAGCAACAAACTTCCCATAGTGAATTCTTCTAGAGAGGGCCTACAGATAATTCAATACCAGTAAATGGAGAGTATGTGTAGCAGAAACATTGATTAGTAAAAGGATTCTCCTAATCCCTACAATTATGTTATGTTCAAAGGGATTCTCCTAATTCCTACAATTATGTTATGTTCAAAGCACTCTACCTGCAAACAATCAAGGTCACTGGCAGCAGTAGATGCAAAGTTAGCATCATCACCATGACGAACAAACAATGGAAGCAGTTCGTTGAAATACATTTCCCATATTTTCTTGCTGACGCTGACAGAGGCAGCTGGAGGATGCAAAACCTATAACTGGGATAAGATATACAAGCAACAATGTTGTAACAACATCTATTGAAATTAGTACAAGTAATTACCTGAGGATATTTGTTGGACACAATTGGAGGAGGAAGATTTTCCGGAAAGAATGCATTTTCTTCTGGATTCTCATATCTTCCAGCCTGTAACAAAACCAGAACCAATTGATGTCTCTGCCAATGGATTATGTTAAAATAACTAATGAATGAATAAAGAAATAGAGTGGTCTATATATGAAAAAAAAAAATCACAACTCATTACCTCAAGGCTTTGAATTAAAATATGAGTTTTTTTCTTATATATAAGCCACTCCTCTTCTGATATATAAAAATAGGCTTTGAACAATCTGAACAAATGGTTTAAATTAATTACAAACAATAAATAAAATTGTTTTGAGCAAGATACCTGAGTAAAATATCCTTATAGGTTGAGAGTAGGATGTGACTCCTTACTTAGACTAAAAACTTAGTTTAAGTAAGATAATTTATAAAACACTGTCAGATTGGTCAAATAAAATGAGACGAAGATGAAGATGTTACTCTATAATTATACTAAAATATAGTCAAATATTCAATTTAGAAAATGGTGTTCGACTTAAAAATGAGGTTGCAGTAGGATGTAAAGTTTGCAATTAGGCAAAAGTTTTGGTCCAACAAAATACTCAACCTATAAAATGGTGTTCAATAGGTAAAATATTCCATGCAAGGGTAGTGTTAAAATAATTAATAAATCTCACATTGGAAATGAACAAAGGAACATAGTGGTTTATACATGCAAAGAATTCCTAACACATTGTTATAAGTTTTGAATTAAGATAGGAGTCTGCTAGTATATAAATCATCCCTTTCTTAAAATAAAAATAAATGTAAGATTTCACAAATTTCAATTGTCGTACATTTTCTTCCAACTCCCAATTGGAACAACCACTGTGTAATACTAATAAGTGATAACAACAAAGAGAATTTTTATGCATCATGGCTTATGAACCTCCTAAACTCGTATCTTTGAAAAGCAAAAAGCTAAACATATCAGAAGTGCATTTCTTGTATCAATAAAACTAGTTGACTTACCTTGGCTTGAATGGCCTCTGTTTCCTGGATTATGAATTGAACCAAAGAACCAGAAAACCCAGTAACCAAATCCAAAGAATCATTGTATAGTCGAGAATTGCTGGGAAATCGTGCTCTCTCTATCAAACAGAAAACAATTGTATCTTCTTGTCTTATCAAAGCCTTTCTGATTGAGTCAAGGTTAAACTCGTTCCCAGCCTCAGACGAAGAATTCCCATCTGCCATTGCCGAGTTATGTCTACTGAGAGTAGTTAAAATAATGATTAGTCCAAACAACACACGCTTGCCACCACAAAACATGGGGAATGGAGACCAAACAAGAGAAATGTTCATCTGGGTATAGCAATAAGTGGCTTATATTTGACAAAGGCATTGACTAACGGCTGTTGACTAAATTTCAATGCAAAACGTGATAATAGAAGAGAGAGAGAAGAAGAAGAAGAAGAAGAAGAAGAAGAAAGAACCAACACCATTTTATTGTATCAGATAAGAGATAAAGCGTGAATGGACAAGAAACGTAAGAAAGTTAACGATTTGCTAAAAATGTGCATATCTATCCAAACTATTAAGAAATTTTTTTGAGTTTCTTGTTACGTTTCAATGGTCCCCGCTAGAGAAACTGGAAAAGGAAAAAGGCAAATGGAAGTAATTAACTTTTTAGATATTATAACAACTCCAGAGCCCTTACCTGCCGATAACAATGGAGACCACGGACAGTTCCCTTTCTCCCCTGCCCCCTTCAAATCTCTTGGAAACCAAACAGAAAATCAGTAGTTAATCACGGACCTGCAAGCGAATGCTCCGTTGGCCAATCGATAGCAAGGGGGGAGAGAGAGAGAGATGGGCTTGCAAGCAACTAGTACTAAGAAAACGGAGGGAAGGGCACAGACTAGTAAAGTTGTGGAGTGCAGCTTTTTTTTTATGTTATTAACGGGAAGCAAAATATGCTACAGATCACAAAATAGGGCCGGTACTGTGCCCCGACAAATCCTCTAAGAGGAGACGTTGGCATCTTAGGGGTGCATTAGGAAAAAAAGTAACACCAAAATTAGAAGGATTTGCTTGTATGGCAAGCCAGTCGGCACAAGTGTTGTTCTTTCGGTAGATATGATGATGAACAACCATCCAGTTCCTTGGAAAAAGCTCATGGATGCCTTGGACTATGGGGTTGAGCACCATGGATCTGTTGACTGAGGAAGACAGGAGCTGGTGTGCTGCGAGGGAGTCCACTTCCAGTTCTATGCGTAGGAAGCCCAACCTCCAAGCGAGCGAGAGGCCGGTAAAGACACCCCAAAGTTCGGCAATCAGTGGAGCACACCAAGCGAGGTTCTGGGTGAAACCTCCTAACGAATTGCCATGGCTATCTCGGAGAAGGCTCCCTGCAGAAGCCGAGAATCGGGAGCGATTGCTTGCCCCATCCGTGCTTAACTTGACCCAGCCAGGGGGCGGTGTGCACCAACCGAGGGGTAGGTCTGGTCAGGGCCGTATACTAGGGGTAAGCTCTGCTACGTCAACCTGCAGCCTTGCGAATTTGATCTGCATAAGACAAAATGAGAGAGTTAGGAGCATAAGGCTAAGAGAAAGATGCATCAAAGATAGACTGATTACGCCATGTCCATAAGAATCAACATGTTGTTCCAAACAGAATCGTCCAGTCAGGCCCCTAGGCCTGCTAGTGTTGTTGGAGGTTTTTGTGAATCCAACCTCGCAACGGCAGAGAGAAGAAGTCCGAATCAGGTAGGAGTGGCGAGAGGGAATCCCACACCTGACGAGCCTTGGTGCAATCACGAATCGTATGGAGAGCTAACTCCTCGATGGGACAATGGTGACATGAACCGTCAGTGGTGAGGTGTTTTCGCACCCGCTGTTGATTGGTGAGTAACCGGTCATGCGCTAAAATCCATAGGAAAGACCGGATATGTTGTGGTCCCGGCCAGTTCCAAATAGCCTTCCAAACCCCGTGAGTTGGCTCGTCATGCAGGGCCATAAGCATGGAATAGGTGGTAGCGATGGTGAAGAGGCTTTATTCCAAGGCTCCCCACACCACCTTGTCCGGCCTAAGGAATTGCTTAGGCGGGAAAGTGATACCGATTAAGTGACACAACGACGTTGGGAGGAAGGATTGGAAAGAAGCCTAGTTCCAGTTGCTCGAAGCGTCCACAAAGTGGTGGACACTAAGGTTGACGGTAGGCTCCGGAATAGGGGAAGTGGAGTGTGAAAGAAGCGATCCTACTCCCGCGATCCAAGGGGCAAGCCAAAAGCGCTCGCTGGTGCCATCACCAATCATCCATTTCATACCTTGGGTAACGATGTGCTAGGTGGCCTTGATGATTCGTCAAACCATTGAACCCCCTGTTGTGGTAATAGAGGTGGGGATGTGAGCGGCGTCAAAATTATATTTGCCTGAGAGGACTTAGACCCATAGCACACGAGGTTTGGCAGTCAAGGTCCAACCAAGCTTAGCTAGAAAGGCATCGTTAGTTTCACGAATACGCCTAAGGCTAAGTCTGCCCAGCTCCTTAGGTTTACACACGTCCTTCCAACTAACCAGGTGGACTCTTTTTAGATCTGGCTTCGAACACCACAAAAATTACCGCATGGCTTTCTCTAGTGCATCACACAGACTGCGAGGTAATCGGACTGTCTGCATGGTGTAACTCGGGATAGCCACTAAAACCGTTTGAGTTAGAGTGATACGGCCAGTGAAGGACAGAAGTTTGGCTGACCAGCCAGCAAGGCATTGATGAACCTGATCCAAAATATATTGATACGTCCTTGTGGTGACCCGTTGGTGCAAAAGTGGGACGCTGAGGTATCGACTGAGGTCAGTGGTTTGAGGGAAGCTTAGCTCGCGGCTTAAACGATGCTGCCTATCGGGAGGCATATTTTTGGAGAAATAACATTTGGAGAGAGGGGGTCCCCCTGGCGAATACCTCGGGAGGGGGTAAAGGCATCGCTTAAGTCCCCGTTCCAGTTAACATAAAGGAAACAGAGGTGATGCACTTCATGATTAGGCGAATCAGAGAAACAGGTAGGCCAGTATCGATCAGGGTGTCTTGAATGAAGTCCCAAGCCAAGCGATCATAGGCTTTCTCCAGGTCAACTTTGATGGCCATAACTCCCGTGCGCCCAGTTTTCCTCCTCATGGAATGGAGGACCTCCTGGGTGATGATGATGTTTTCGATAATCACGCCCCCCGGAACAAAACTACACTGGGTGGGGCCAACGAGGTCGTCGAGGTAGGGCTTAATAAAACGTTGGCTTTGCTTATAGGTTAAGTGCGCTCAAAATTATGATACTTGCGCTCAAAATGTGTTCATTAACAAAAAATAATAATTGCAATTGAATTATAAGTAATATCGGCACCGTTAAAGAAAAAGGAATTTTTATTATAATAATTTTTAATTTTGAAAATAAAATAATACTATCATAATTATAATTATAAATTATAAATAAATGACTTTTTGATATTAATAATATTTTATAAATTAATTAATTAACAATCTATTAAATTTTAGTCAATAATTTAAATTTTACAATATACAATTTATATCAAATTTTACAATTTTTTTTAAAATATATAAAAATAATGAAAAGAAATCCATAAAAATGAAGCACATGTATAAACCTATATTGTGTACTATGTACTCTATATTGTCATACACCATATTTAAAACAATAAAACCTTAAAATATTTATAGGATATAAAATGACACGTTGCTTAAGCCTCTTTATATTTTAAACACTTAAACTCCATAATTGCTTCTCTTTGTGCTTCTGTAGTCTATAACTCTTATGTTTTTCTTCCTCTTCTACATGTCATAAATACTCTAATTTCTCTCAATTTACTGAGCTTGTGCTCCAACTATAAGAACTTCCGAGGCTTACCAATCACGCCTCCAATTGAAACTATGTTATATGCTCAACCTTGTTTACTTTGTTTGTGATAAACAACAATGGCAATATAGAGATAGAGCAGTGGCAACGATGGAGGGGCAATTCAATAGAGAAGCAGCATTGGTGGACAACAATGAGGAAGACACTGACAAATGGATGGCAAGAGAGAGTGAGAGCTATGATTTAAGAGAGAGGAGGCCAAAATGGTGAAGGGTAGAGTGAGGAAGGAGGATACAACTAGGGTTAATTTTTTTTCAATTTAGTCCTATAGTTTTAATTTTTTATTTTTATCGTTATTTAATAAGTATTCAAGATCGACTAGTACTAACTGAAAAGGTCAGTATAGACCGATGCCAAAAACCATTATAGTACTATTAGTTTCAGTATCATTTTTACAGTGTGAAACACAAAACATTGGATGGTTTAGTACCCCCGTCACCTATTGAAGAAAAATGATAAAGGGCTGTGTATGTCTTTTAGGATGCACTTAGACACGTAAAGGAATTTTATTCCAGAGGTAGAGCCAAGGTCTGGAGGTTGATCCAAATTGTGCATTATTATAATTAATTTTAAGACAATCTACAAATTAATTGTAAATAAGTTTTAAGTGATGAACTTTTTGTAAATCATATGTCAAGGGCTCAAGTTGACCATTAGGTGCTTGGGGACTTTCTCAACACTTAGTTCTATACAAAATGCATAATTATTTGCATGTTTCAAACACTATAGATGACAAAACAACTCAAATTTGGCCCTATATATATATGTGTGTTAAAGAAGTGCTTTAAAGGCAACCACCTTTAGCACTTATTGTACAAATCATTTTATGATTAATAAAGACATGTTTCATTATTTTGATATTCATACGTTTATGGATTTGATGTTGGTCTTAAATTGATTTAATAATGTCCTTGATACAAAACAAAGCATGGAGGAAATCACGATGAGAACATGATAATGAGATTCCTATCATATGTAATTATGTTAGTATCTAAAGTTTCCCTAGTCATAGGATTAATGAGATGGGATATCATTAATCTAGATAAACTAGCACATGTTATACTCCTTGATTAGGTCAAGCAGTAGATCTCATAAGTGGTAGACATGAGTTGTTTAGAGTTAACATATGGATGCTTACTAAGAGTAATAAGTACATTGGATTGACCTACTATGAGACAATCATATGGATATTCTATTCCAATGTCAATAATAGTCTTATTATAGCAATAGTATAAGTATCCTTTGACTTGAGGTACTCAAGGATATCTCGGATACTGATTTTGTGCTTTGACTCCATTCACTGGTGCCTTTCAGGGGTTACTCATAGGGTGGTGATTAGGTACAGCTTGAGGTATTCGGAGGTAATTAAGTAGCCAATAAAGGATTCACCACTTATGATAGAAGGAGATGATACCCACAGCCTCTTGTTGGGGTCATTACTTAGGAGTCTCTAGCCAGAGCAAATATGTGTTATGAAGAGAGTCTTCAATGATATATAGAGTAATTCGATCCTCAGTATAAGATCTAATATCACTTCGACTGGATGTGACATAGTCAGTCTAGTTGACACTTTGGCCACACTTTGAACCAAGTGGGGTATAAATGGTTAAATGACGAATTGCATGGCAACATTGTGTATGGCAGGGTTCATAGTCAAACCACTGACTTTTTTGTTAATTGAAGGTCATGACGTGTTGTTAGATACCACTCTTGACTTACTTAAATTAAGCGTTAATTCAAATGGCCAACATAATCGGGAACCTAATAGGTCACACACATAGGAGATCCAAAGGATGAGAAAAATGATCTTGAATGGTGATTTAAGATATGACAGAGCATTTCAGGATTGTATCACGATGTGATCGTAGTAGAAAACGCTGCATGGAATGGATTAGAAACAAGTGTTGTTGGCTGCCAATTTAGCCATTAACTTCCCAAACTTCCATTAATACGTGTTATTCATGGTCATTAACTTCTCATAACTTCCATTAATGTATGTTATTCATGATCATTAACTTCCCATAACTCTTCATTAGTGATGGGGGTTATGGAAGGCCAAATGGAGCAAAAAATATATATGATTTTTATGCATCTTGTGTAAGACACAAAAGATAGAAAGGTTATTTCTCTCACACACACTCTTTTTCTCTCTAACTGTCACAAGAGTTCTTGTTTTTGCTAGCACAAAGAAAGAATTCTAGCCATCTCTTAGTGAGGTTTCATCCCTCTATCTTCGTATGGACTTTCATTAGAGACAGTCTACGTTGATCATTGTGGTTTACGACAATCCAACGCAAAGAAGATTAAAGAATGAAGGAGATTGTCGGAAAAGTTTGTAAACATCTTATATTTCATGTTTTTGTTTTCTATATCTGTATGTATGAGTATATCTGTTTTTTTAGGTTCTATTTTATTTTTATCTACATATATTTGATATATATTATGTATAAGATGCATGTTCGGAACCTTATAGTGATGTCAAAGTCATCTTGTGCCTTGTTAGATGTAGAATACATGACATGTGAAAATTGTTTTCATAGTTGTGATAGGTTAGAGTCCAATAATGTTTTGTTCGAAACTAATTATAGAAAAATGGTTTTAACAATTTTCTTTCACCAATCTGTTCATAAGATGTATTTTAATGATTTAGTGTGATTGAAAATATTTTTAATTTCATTAAAATATTTAATTTCAAATTTACAAGAACATGCATGAAATATGTCTTTCTACTGGGCATGTGATGCCTATTGGCTAAATTGATGAGGTTACATACGATTTTCATGGAATTTAATTCTGGGAAAATTATGTGAACATATTTGGGATGTGTTTATGCCTCTGTAAGTTTTCTAGAATTATAAAAAAAATTAATAATTTTATCAAACAATTTTCTAGATTTGGACAGTTTTTTAGAAATTGTAGGATTTGTTTTTTTTGATGTTTTTGTATATTCATATTTCGGTTCCAGAACCTTAAAAATATTTTTATGCAATAAAAATGTGTTAATTTTATGTTTGATATATTACTAAATGATTTTTCTTGAAATTTGATTTCCAAAACAATTTTAGAAGTCATATTTGTCGTTTTTGCTGTCTTATCAGTGTTTCAATGATCATAATAATTTTTGAGTGATTATTAAATTATTTTGATCATCATGAAACGTCCTAGAGATGCTTGGAATTATGATTTAATGTTCTGAAAATTTTGGAAAATTATAGAAATTAATTTTGAATTAATTTTAGTAGAGTAATAGATTTTCTAGTAAGGCTAGAAAAATTGGCATGCATGACAAAATTGAAGTTGTTTAAGAATTATTTTCTATAATTAGGTATTCGTGTTAATTAGATTAATATTAATTCCAAATGAAATACCATACAATAGTAATTTTAGCCAAGTTAGTAAAAGATAGATAGTAAATCTAAGTATTGGATACTTAGATCCAAGTGTTGGATTGGGCCTTTCATACTAAGATCTATAAGATGTCATAACCAAAATGATGTTTTTACATATATGCATTAGAGAATGCATGGTTATGAGATGTGTGGGCTTGCATGATAGATGGTTATGGGCTTAGACCCAATTTGATTGGGTAGTCCATATCATATCATGTAGTTATAGTAACTGTGTGTGTGTGTGTATAAGACCATCTAAGTTAGATGAGATCTTAGTAAAACCCCTTACTTAGAATATTAAAACTAACGCCTTCCTTTAATATGGCAAGAACCAAAGTCCTTTTAAAGTTATGATTGTTGGGCAAACCTAAACCCGCTTTATGTTCGAACTATAGAAATAGGATTTCTGGATTAATGGGTCAATTTTAACTAAAAGCGTTGGTTTGTTAGGCAAACCCAAGATCAATATGAACAGAGGCAAAGTTGGGTAATGTACATTAGATGTACACGTGTCAAGAATTGATAGCCCAATGAGTGTTCACACATCAACAGTTGATAGCACTAGATTCAATAATTGCATTGGAGATGCAATTGGTATGATTGATACCTACCGATTGAACTAAGGTAGCTTATTGGGTAAACCTAAGGTCATTCTTAGGGATATTGGATATCGACCGACTAGGAGAATTTCTCTACGAGTTCTCTCAGATCTATATAAATTTGTGAAAAATAGTGGGAGCCAAAATACATGTTATTAAAGTCCTTATAAACATGCATTTAAGTATATTCTAATTTTTTCTCTTTGATGAAAAGTTGCTATTGCCCAAGTCAACACCATGAGTACTAGTGTGAATCTAAGATCATTGATGGAAGCTAATAAGTTGACTAGACCAAAATTCCTTGATTGGATCAAGAACTTGAGAATAGTTCTCAAGTCTGAGAAGCTTGGGTATATCTTGGAAGAACCACTTCCCGATCCCCCTGCTGTTGATGCATCTGATGATGATCGGAAGGCATATAGGAAGCTTCTCGATGATAGCGAGATAGCTAGTTGTATTATGCTAGCCATTATGTCACCGGAGTTGCAAAAGTAGCGCGAGGTTATGGATGCTCATACCATAGTCTATCATCTTAGGGAGCTCTTTGATGAGTAAGTAAGATTCGAGATTTCGTGATTGCTCTTCCGCTCCAAGATGGTTGAAGGGACATCTCTAGTGCAGGATACACTAAAGATGAATGGCTACTAATACACTCATATTTTAATATATCTTTAGGACTTAATTTAGATTCATTTAGATTCATTTTACATTCACCTGTAGCTAGTTTATCATGTTTTAGCATTATTCAAGGTCCGTTGACGTAAAATGCATAAATGAAACAAATAGACTCGAATTGCACTGTTTTTGGGTTTTTGGCAGGCTTGACCTTTAGTCATTGTGGGATTTTTATCTCGAGATTGGTTTAGCCAAAAATTCTTAAATTTCATACTTAAATTCTTGAATCTTTAAAAGATTTTTTGGGACTAATTGTAGATTTTTCAAAGCTGAAATTCAGGAGAAATAAATTCCCAAACATGCGTCAGATTTTTAGATTGCCAAAATGACCTTTTGATGATGTTTCAATCATAATTTTTGACTCGGATGGTGGAATTTAGTGATTCAAGTCTCAGATTGAAACTAACTCAAATAAAAAGCTACTGATAAATTTTGAGCTCCTAAATCTTCAATTTTTAGTTTTTATACGCTATCAAAATTTACCCTGAAAAATTGGCAGGAACATGTTTCATTGTATATCTCTAAATTAGGTCAGCCACCTCATCATTGTGAAAAAACCGATTTTTATCTCTAGGTTTAGGGTTAGCCTCCTCTGGGTTTTTCTCTCAACTCTTAGCCGAAATTCTTCTTCTCTTCTTTTCAATTTTAGACACAAATTCCTTGGAGGATTGAGTGGTAGATTCATTTTACAAGGTATGTGTGGCTAAGTGTTTAATTCAATTGTAAAGGTTAATACCCTTCGAACTTATATTAATTCATGAGGATTTAATCTTAATCAATTCTTGTGTTCGTGATTTGCAATCATATGTTGAATTCTGGCACTTTAATGACTAAATTGAACTCATAAATCTTAAAATCCAGAATTAAGATTTATAAGGGATTTTTGGACGATATTTGATTAATCAATGGTAGTAGTTGTTAGATTAATTGATTTTATAGCTAGGTTGTTGATAGTAGTTATCAAAACTACCTTCAGAGAATTCAAACTTTGTCTTAAATTGATGATAGTAGATGTCGAGGATTTCAAGGCAAGATCATTAAACTGACTATAGTAACGATCGTACGCGACATAGGTGGATTAGTAGTTATGAACCCTATGATTGTTTGCGAAGATTTGTTTTCTTAGTAGTTAGGAAGTATAAAATCCATAAGTTGGTGATCCTTTGATTATGCAAACACGATGCGTGAATAATTCTTATAGTCTGATGAATGAATTAATTGGTTTCATTGGCTAAATCCTTTGTAATTAAAGTTTCCACAATTTTGTTTTTATTCTAATCTTTCAATTCTGATTTCTTTCGAATTTTGATTTAGAACTTGTTTAATTTCGTGTTCTTTAAATTCTAAATTACCGAGATCAAAACCCCCAATTTACTTATTTTCATGCATTGGTTTGAGTTTGGTTTATTTGAATTCGTTGAGTCTTGTTTTCACCAAATCCAATTCTGTTCGCGTCAGATTATCTTTTGATTTCTGTTTTCCGTTAGCTGTTTCTATTTTCTGGTTTAGTTAATGGCTTACATTCGATACTGAATCATTTAGGTTAGATTGTATTTTAGATTTTTGTTTCATTTTTTTTTTGTATCTGTTTTCGTTTACTGAAATTTCATTGACAAGTTTGATGATAGTTAGCATTCCATAATCAGATCTTCGAGGGAACAATCCCTACTCTCATATACTACTTGTTATTCATGTAGGGTTAATTTGCAAGGGTAACAACACCTTGTCAAATTTTGGCGTCATTGTCGAGGATCTATCTAACGGTTTGCTAACGTATTTTTCAGCTAGTTTTCATAAATGAAGTTGAGAAACAACTTGGGAGAAGTATTAAATCAATTGGATCGAGGTGGTGAATACTTAAGCTGAGAGTTTTTAGATTATCTTAGGGATAATGAAATATTGTCCCAGTGGACTCCACCTTACACACCACAACATAATGGTGTGGTTGAGAGGAGAAACTGAGCCTTGTTAGACATGGTGAGGTTTGTGACGGGTCTAGAGAATTTACCAAAATTCTTTTAGGGGTATGCACTCGAAACTTCTGTTTATGTATTAAACAGAGTCTCATCCCAGTCAGTTGATGTTGCTTCATATAATATATGGACTAACAAGAAACCCTGTCTTTCTCATATGAAAGTTTGGGGTTGTCCTGCTTATGTGAAGCAGATTTAGCCAGATAAGCTTGAAGCTAAATCTGACAAGTGTCTATTTGTAGGATATCCTAAGGAAATTATAGGATATCAGTTCTACTATGTTTCAGAACAAAAGATGTTTGTTTCAAAACATGTTGCCTTTAAAAAAAAAGTTTCTTCTAAGAGAAGATAATGGGAGCAAAATTGAACTTGTGAAAGTTCAAGATGCTCAAACAAACGCAGATCAACTGCCTGGACATGAGATGTTCATAAAGATGAAACAATAGTTCAAATTTCTAACACAAGAAGTTCGCAAGTTAGGTAAGATAAGTCATGTTTCCGAAAGATACGGATTTCTCATAAGTGAACTTAACGATGTATTGCTTATAGAAGATGAACCTACTACCTATAAAAAGGTTCTGAAGAGCTCAGAATTTGACAAATGGCTTCAAGCTATGAAATTTGAAATGGATTCTATATATGAAAACAAAGTATGGGCTTTGGTTGACCTACCCGAAGGGATAAAACCCATAAGGTACAAATGGGTTTTCAAGAAGAAAACTGACATGGAGGGTAATTTAGTTGCCCATAAAGCTAGGCTTGTAGCTAAAAGTTATCGTCAAAGGCAAGGTGTTGACTATGAGGAAACATTTAGCCTAGTAGATATGCTTAAATCCATTAGGATTGTAGCGCCCCCTTATCGCAGAGTACGCACCGGGATGCCCAGAGGTCACTCCGGTATATATCCCACGATAAAGGCACGCTACGCTCAAAACTACACTAACTCCACCTGGCATCATATCAATAATTTCGTATAAAGCATCAATATGAAATCCACAATAATTTGAAACCAATTGTTTCCTCATTTCATTACTCAAAAACAATACTATACATTGTGATTTCAAGTCTTACTACATAGTCATTTACCAAGCCTAATACAAAAGTACTACAATGCTGAGGAAACTAAGTATACAAACTAACTATGCATTTGTGTATGAAATGCACATGCCCAATTTAACAGTCAATAGAAAATAATCTACCACAGTAGAGGCAACAAAATGAAGCACAATATAGCAAGCAATGGATCACAGTATAGCAATTGACCACAGTATAATCATTGATCACAGTATAGAAATTGCTCACAGTATAGCAATTGATCACAGTATAGCAATTGATCACAGTATAGTCATTGATCACAGTATCTCACAGTGGTAGCAAACAATTCACAATTAACATATCAAGACACTTCTATGTCATGAGACCCCATACATCGGGCCCTCCTCCTGGAAGTCACAGTCAGAAATAAACGCAATCCTAATCCCTCCATTATTCCTCACATTAAACATATACTATTGAAAGAACCATCTAGGTTACTCACCTGTACTTCCGAGCAAATACATGGAATTTTCAGGAACACTGGAGGATTGACGCTCCAAAAGTGCCTCTATAACAGTTACAGTATAGAAATATTACCAAAAGCTCACTCAGAACTATTTAATGATGCACATGTAGTCATTAGCAGGTGCACAATGCATGTTCATGAAATTCCCGGCCCTAATCTAAAATTTTCCTTCATAAAAGTTCGTCCAAAAATTAGAAATCTAATGGCGCTGACGGTACTCAATTCGGACCTCTATAGGTCCAAAAATAAATAAAACAGAACCCTTACCCAGACACCCTTCAATTTCCCGTCCAAAAAATTCCAATTTCTCATAAAATAAAATTCAGTATTCTACGAATCCGATGCCTCAAGAATTAGGTGAATCGGACGTCGGACAGACAAGATATGAGCAAAAGAAGTTAAAAATATTTTTTAAAAAAAGAAAAACCAATCTCGCACTCGCGAGGCGTCGCCCTCGCGAGTGGGCGCCGAAAATGGTGGGGTTGCACTCGCGATGCGACCGCCGGCTAAAACCAGCCGCTCTCGACCGCGACCAGCTCACGATCGCGAGCTAACACACCCATTCCAGTCGTTCGCACCCGTGAGCTGTTACTCAAACCGATCAGCTCGCGATCGCAAGATGCTCACAACCGCGAGCCACTGTCTTCTTCCTTCACCTTTTTCCCATTTTTTAAACCGAATTTCAAACAGTCATAATTCTTTGCACACAATTCAGAAAATTACAAACCATATCTCGTTGGAAAGATCATGAAAAACTCTACAAGTTTTATGAAGACCATAAAAATCAATTTCACCCCGAAGGGTGTCAAAAATCCAGTCGAAGCTACTGCCTAGTCATAGGGTTTCAAAACAGTGCAGTCTTTTCCAAAATTCATAACTTCTCATTTCCTTTGCTAAAAATTACCAAATAAATACCAATTGAAAGGTCAGAATGTGTCCTACAACTTCCATGAACAAAATGAAAGCAAATTCAATTGCTAACTAGATCAAACAATTCCATGAACGATTCTGCCCACTAAACCACCTGAACTGAACAGTCATTTTCAAAACAGCATAACTCCTT
>JANZLX010000008.1:15717371-15732284 GCA_025531955.1 Erythroxylum orinocense
CATATTAAATAAGCTTATCTTAAAAAAAAAAGCGGGTAAATGGGTACCCGATGAGGGTCAAACCTTCAACGGGTACAGGTATGAGGGTGTCAAAAAAATCCCCAACGGGGATAGGAGCAAGTATGAGAGTGGGGGTAGGTTCATGAGACGGGTACGGAGGATAGCATACCCGCCCTGTTGCTATCCCTACAAACGAGTGAAAAGGATTACTGCTGTGAGGATTAAAAAAGTCTATCTTTATGTTTATTTGTACAAGAATATTCAAATTTTAAGGAAAACTGTGTATATACTTTCCAAAATAAATTATCATAACATCTTTATACTAATTATATTAATGCTATTATGAAAAATTAAAAGAATTAAAGGATCCGTCGCTTTCTTCAAATCATCATAGATGTTACATATGATGCTCAAGATCGGTGTTTTGAATTTTATACTTTTACTGGTTGATATCGATTATATTAGCCAAAAAATAATATCAATTTTTTTTATACTATATCGAATTTGAATAATAAAAAATATTTAGTCGGTATCGCACAAATACTAAAAAATATCATATCAAACTTTTAAACTAAGAAAAAATAAAGTTACAAACATATTTTTATGTTTAAATGTTTTAAAACATGAGAGATATTTTTAAATATTTATTATGTATAAAAATTATTTTATGTTAATTTTAAATAGAAATATTGAGTTAAAATTTTTAAAATTTTCAAGTTTTAATTATAATATAGAACTAAATTTTAATAGGAAACTAAATTTTCATATAATTAACATTTTCATCCTTCGAATTTTTTAAATATTTTTAAATGATTTTTATTTTCTAATATAAGAATGTAAGTTTAATTTATTTTAATATCATATAAAATTATTGTACTTTTAAAATATTTTTTATTAAATAAATAAAAATTATTTGATATTAATTACTGCCAAAATATAGAGTTAACATAAAATATTTTATAAATTAAAAGATTCAAATTTATTTTAAATAATATTTAGTATCTATCGATTAGTATAGTATTTTATGTCAATCTCAAATTCAATACAAATTTTGATACAGTATTTCTAATATCAGTCAAAACTCCTCTAAGTGAAGGGTGAAGGGAGTTTATAAATACTCTTGATTTTTATTTTTTGGTATAAACTATAACCTAAAGAAAGAAAGAAAGAAAGGTCTGGCACCTGTGCAATGCATGAATTAAAAAGGAAAGTCTAGATCTTTTGTCCAATTTTTATTATCTCTTTAGTGAATCTTAGTTATTTATTTATGCGAGTTCTATATTTATTTATATGAAATTTATATGGGATTCACATAAATAAATAACTGAGATTTATTATACACAATAAAATATTATAAAACAGAACAGACAATTTTGTTCCTGAGAAGGGTTGGATCAAAATAATTTTATCGTATCCAGAGAAGGGACATGTTCATGTGGTGGGCCAAGCGAGGGCGATTTCTGGCCTTTGTCGATACGCACCAATATTTTGTGCTCCCTCCCAATCCATGTCCCACCCACATCTCCATCTATTCTCACGTCACATGCCGTTACCGTCGTTTAATCTTCCTTCTTAAGATTGATCACCTTTTAAAAACAAATTACACTTTCAAGGTTATACTCAACAAACATATTCCATTATTATCTGAAGAAATATTTGCATCAGTTGATTTAATTCCTGTCTTTGGTAATGCAAACACATGCACTAGTGGCAGTACTAGCGGCCAAGCAAAAGCATAAAGATGCGGACTCTAAACCTTCTTTCGGGACAACGGAAAGAGAACATTAATAACACCTGAATGAACACAATTTACGGACAACAAACTAAAAACAAACACCTCAGAGAGTCAAGGAGGACAGACAAACCTAGTACAGTATTCTTGGATCTTTCTTACATTCTCTTACTAACTAACTCTACCAAATCTCTGCCATTGTCTCTGTCTCTCTCTATCAAAAAACTACAGGAATATTCCTAACCTCTCAACCGTCAGAGTCTGTTGATTGAAAGCAAAGTCTTTTCTGATGAGACTAAGGCAACAAAGTGTGACTCTGAAGACAACAACAACGCCACAAAAGGGTATCGTAAAGTCCCAGCAAGATCCATGCTTTCCTCTGCTTTCTGACTATACACTCTCCCAGACCATCATTGAGATTTCTCTCAAAAACCACTATATGTGCTGATGTGAGAGTGTGACAGAGAGTTGCATTTTCAGTCGCAATGTGGCTTCAATTGGTGCACTGACAAGGTTGCCTTGGTGACTGCTTGAGTGTGGGAGCTAATGGCTTTGTTTAGAAAGTTCATCTGTCGGAAGCCTCCTGATGGGCTCCTAGAGATCTCTGAAAGAGTTTATGGTATGCTTTGAGGAAACATTGTTGCTTAACTTAGTACGCTTTCTGCTTATCTATTCGTTTAGTGTGTGTGTTTGTGCTTTGAATGCATCCGTCAGAATATACCTTTCTTTCTTTGCTGTTTTTGCCTCTTTAACTTCACTAGCTTATTTCAATGCCAGTAATGGGTGCGTGGAGTACCAGGATGTACTTTATTTCGCGCACAAAATGTTTGTCAAAGAAAACCATTGAAAATATGAAATAAACAAATACATAAATCTCGGTAAAAAAATCTCAAGAATGATTAGTTCAGAAGACAGAATAATAACCCCAGCCGAAGTGTTAGGACATTCGGAGTGCCTTACAGGAACAGAACATTGGTAAAGATGGACTTCTTTTCTTTTTCATTTTCATGTTTCTTCTTTTCGTCGAGATACTTTTAGGCGGGAAACAGGAGTCTACTGTGACTGCTGGTGCCAAAAATTGTCAACCATACTAATGATGTTTAACCCGTGGGACTGTATTGCCTACACCATCACACTTGCAAACTCGAGCAATAGCACGTGTCCTTGCATTACATTAACTAGGTAGTTTCTGCATATTATTGGTTTGACGCTCATGTATACAGAAACTGGATATCTTTGCTAAGTAGTCAAGATCATACTTTTCTAGCGTGATAAACCATGTTGTTTTGTTTAGAGAACTTGATTTTATTCTACATTCCTGTGAACAATAATATCTATTTCTTCCATACATTGTCTGGTCAGAATTTTCTGTGTGACTCACTTTTAGGAATAATGTTGATGCTTTGCTGCAGTCTTTACTTGCTGCATTACTATGGACATTTTGGGAGATGATAAATACAAAGGTCAAATAGCAGATACAATAGTTCAGCTTCGAAACAACTTCCCTGAAGCTTCATTCATGGTGTTTAATTTCCGTGATGAAGAGAATCCAAGCCAGGTAGCTAGCATATTGTCCAACTATGATATAATTGTAATGGACTATCCTCGTCAGTACGAACGTTGTCCATTGCTCACATTGGAGATAATCCATCACTTTCTGAGGTCGAGTGAGAGCTGGTTGTTGCTGGGGCAACAAAATGCTCTCTTGATGCATTGTGAACAAGGTGGGTGGCCACTTATGGCTTTCATGCTTAGTGCACTGTTGATATATAGTAACCAATCTGCTAGTGAACAGAAAACTCTGGACATGATCTACAAGCAAGCACCTCGAGAGCTTTTGCAGATGATATCACCCCTTAATCCATTGCCTTCACAGTTGAGATATCTACAGTATATATCAAGAAAGGATTTGGACTTAAGATGGCCACCCCTTGATAGGGCACTTAGGTTGGACTGTGTTATTCTTAGAGTTATTCCTACTCTGGATGGAAAGGGGCCTTGCTGTCCAATATTCAAGATATATGGACCAGACCCTTCTATAGCTGCTGATCGGACTCCCAAGGTCCTTTATGAAACACCAAAAAGGAGAAAACTTCTTCGTAACTACATGCAGGTATCAAGATATTTGAATTTGTGCTATTGCTTAGTCAATTTAATGAACTTTCTAATGAAAGCATTTTTGTCGATAGTACATGACTGAGATATTCTTCCTCAGATCTTAGTAGGCCCCATAAGTAATGGAGGTTGTATTTTCCAATTAGAATGCTGCCAACAGATTGTTTCACTGTTGTTGATGCTATTTCTGAGCTGTAAGTTTAAGTATTGCATGGAAAGAGTCTTCCACTGGTGTCAAATTTGAGGAAATTCAATAGGCATAAGATCCGAGTTGTTTACATATCATTAGAGTTGAAACCTGTTGCATTATATAAATTTGATCCCTATTAATTTGCTGCAACCATAGGCAAGCTTGGCATGTATGGATCACAATGATGTTGAATCACTTTGTCCAAATGTTAGAGGCTTCTAAATTGAGGCCAAAAAAAAAATCTATTCTATATGTTGACTATGCCTGTTACCTGTGATTACGGTTTGGATAGTAGGCAATATTATCGAGACATAAGCTCAGGAGACATTGGTGAATCCTTTTGTAAGGTACAAGAGTATCATCTTTTCATATGTTCTTATTGCAATTGTAGGCGTCTGAGCTGCAAGCATAAACTAATTTTAGATAATAATATAACTTAATTTGAAATTTTGCTTCTTGAAATCAGGCTCCTGTATCTTATTTGGTAGTCAAGGAACTGCATTTATGCCTATTGTCAAAAATTGTAAATTTG
The DNA here is from genome assembly GCA_025531955.1 of Erythroxylum orinocense. Taxonomy (NCBI): domain Eukaryota; kingdom Viridiplantae; phylum Streptophyta; class Magnoliopsida; order Malpighiales; family Erythroxylaceae; genus Erythroxylum; species Erythroxylum orinocense. The sequence goes on from JANZLX010000008.1 coordinate 15,721,941, forward strand.
TGTTCAACTTAGTTTCTTCATATCTTCTGCAGGAAGTTAAAATAGACATTGGTCTTCATGTTCAAGGTGATGTGGTTTTGGAGTGTATCAGTTTATATGGTGAACAGGAAACAGAACTGATGATGTTTCGGGTCATGTTTAATACAGCTTTTATAAGATCAAATATCTTGATACTTACTTGCAATGAAATTGACACTTTATGGAAGTTCAAGGATCAATTTCCCAAAGAATTCAGAGCAGAGGTACCAATTTATCTTTGCAATACTAGAATATTTATAGTTGAATGACAATTTCATGGTAATTAATTCTTGTGTATGGATGAAGATTCTCTTTTCAGAGGTGGATTCTGCTACTTCCATTGCGTCATTCAACATGCTTTCTTTGGAGAAGCAATATTGCCTTACTGTGGGAGATTTTACTAAAGTTCAAAGCGGTATGGAGTCGTTAGATACAACTGCAAAAAATGATGTAGCAGCAGCACCTACCATGCTTCAATATATCACTGCACCTCAAGAACATTTGGATGATGATTCACATCATAAAGTAGATATTAGAAATGTGCTGGTGGACTCAACTCTTGAGAAAGTTCAAACTGAACCAGAACCAAAGGACGTGAGCGTTGAGTTCGGTTCCACATCCATTATCCTGGATGAACAATGCATGTCCTATTCTAAGGCATTGTTAGATAACAATTCAAGTAGAGAGAAGGTCGAATGCCTGGAACAAAAGGTTCTTCCTCCTTCAATGATCTTTAAACCATTTTCAAATATGAACGTAAATAGGGAGAAAATTATGACACCAAATTCTCCCCTATCTATGCCCACAAGTATGTCTTCTGATGAAAAACTGACGAGAGAAAAGGTTGAACCTCATGAAGCAATGGTTGTTCGTCAAACCATCAATTTACCGTCACTTGATGCCAGTTCTACTCAATGGAAGGCCCGCCTGCAGGATTCTCAGATTGGTCTCCAACGACCTTTTGCATCTAAGATCATATCTCAGAGAGCCCCTCCAACTTCTTTATCATCTCCAGTTTCACATTGCAGTTCCTTGCAAGGATCACTGCTGCCTACATCAAGGTACCATAAAACAGCAGGAGCGATTGGTATTACCGCTCTTTTGCATGATCATGCTTCATATAGTGCCGATGAAGCTTTGAGTCCAGTGACATTATCTCTACCTTCATCAACAATCCCGTCTCCTGTCACTAATGCACCAAAAGTGGTGAAACTCAGCCGCCTATCTAGTCTGATGCGACAAACATTAACTCCTTCACCTCCTGCCCCAGTGGAATCATCTGTTGTGGCTCTCACAACTGCAAGAACAGTGCATTCACATCCTCTTCCTCTTCATCAGGCACCTTCAGAAGCTGCAGATCCCTCATCCAAGCACTATCCTGTGCTATTGGCAGATAGAGTCCAATCCGTGCAAGTTCCCAGTCCCCCTCCTTCAATTCCCTCTCTTTTTGAACCATCTGCTTCTACTTACAAGTGTCCGTCTTCAATCCCCCCTCCTCCGCCCCCTCCTTTACCCATTTCTTTCTCTAGGGCATCATTATCAGTCAAAACATCATCCTCATCTCCTCTTACGTCCCCTCCACCCCTTACAACTCAGTTTTTTCCAAGAACATCTCCATCTTTGTCTGTTAGTAAACTATGTACAACTACCCCTTCTCCTCCAGTTGACTTATCAGCTACCATATCTCCACAGCTGCCTGCTTCAAACAATGTAGTAACATCTGCACCTCACATAGCATCACCTCCTCCTCCCCAAATGACTGGGTGTGTCCTGACTACTGCAACTTCATTGCCACAACTACCTCAATCTTCTTGCTCTTCTCAAAAGGATTCTTCATCTAGGGCCTCTGCTCTGTGTTCCAAAATTCCTCCGGTGCCACCACCTCCTTTTCCTTTTCCCAAGGGGTTACCAAAAGCTGGTGATGCAAGGCCGTTTTCTCATTTTGGAGTTGGTAGTCACAACGTGCCTGCAGTTCCTGCTCTACCTTCTGGTGCGTCATTTGGTGCTAAGGGAAGGGGCGTACGTTCAAGTTTAAGAAATCAGGTGCAACAAAGAAAGGCCAACTTGAAGCCGTATCATTGGCTAAAAATAACTAGGGCCTTGCAAGGAAGTCTATGGGCTGAGGCACAGAAATCTGATGAAGCTTCTGGGTATGCATGCCTGTTGTCTCTGTTGTTGAATTTATCAGTATATATTTGTTCTGAATTTAGTATTAATCCATTCGATTTGACAGGACTCCTGAATTCGACATTTCAGAACTTGAGAGTCTTTTCTCAGCGTCTAATACAAATTCTGATAATAGGAACACTAATGGCAAGCCGAAGCGGTGCATGCCAGGACCTAAATCTGACAAAGTCCAGCTGGTAATAGTGTGTCTTTAATTAAGTGCCATTGATTGCTGATTCTATTATTGCAAAAACTCCGATTTTTTTTTTTAATCGGTTAGGTTAGAATTTCCTTAGGCTTGCCTCGTCCCTATTAATCCCGCTACAGTTATATCTTTTATCAGCCTAAGATTTAGCCATGCTGCATTTTGCTCATTGTATGTCTTACCAATACATGGTTTATCATTATGTGATTTGATCATCTTCTGCCTTTTCCTTAGTGATGCTAGCCCACACTTTATTTATTAATATCCGATGATCACTTTATGTATTACCATCAGATGATCCTATGAATAAGCATCATAAGTTTTCCAATAATCATAAGAGTAGCACCTTTCGCAGGACATGCTTGCTTGAATTAATTTCCTTCTCATTTTTCACTTTTGATTCCTGTTTTGAGTTTTATTGTCTCCTTTGAATGCAACGAAGCAAATCAGACTTGGATTGCTTTTAAATGTCTTCTGAAACTAAAGAGACAGAGTACTATGTGCAAATTAAACATGCAATTATGCTTAACTTTACATGGATAAAGAAGTTGATAGGTTGATGGAATTCTTTTACTTTGTACAATTATATCTTGTCTTTTTCTCACATTCCTACTTTTGTCATCCTGTAGCCAAAACAATGACTGATTATCAGCGTATGGCTATCTCACAAGTTACTGGTACTGCAGATTGATCTTAGACGGGCATATAACTGTGAGATCATGCTTTCAAAGGTTAAAATTCCTCTGTCTGACCTGATGGTAAGCTGAATCCCATGCTGTTATCTTACATAACTACTGGTCTGTTGTGGATTTTGGATAAAGTTCTTGTTTTCACCATATTTTATGAGACTATCAGCATGGGTATAAATATTATAGTAATGCTTATAAGTTCAATTTTTTTGATTTGGTTTTGTGGTTAAATTATGAAGTACCTAATGTTTAAGGACTCCAATATAAGAAACCAAACATGAGTGGATGCAAAGCATGATAGTTAATGAACTAACTGTCGGTGGCAATTGATGTTAATAGTTTATACATATCTTTTAAAGTTTGTCATTAGTCCACCTAATGGTTTCAATCCTATTTACTTCCTGGAAAATTTTGTTATGCTTTAGATGTCATGTTATATGTGATCCACTCGATGAGCATATCTAACTTCAATTCATTACTCCAATTCTAACGTCTAACGGAGAGGTCACCATAGTGAGTATGCTATTTAGTCAGTGCTGACTTAGTATTTATTGAATTTTCTTTAATGTTTTCCCATCGTATTCGTACGCTATGTCCAAGTAAGAAGTAACAATCATTTGAGAAGCAAGTTTCCCCTTCTCCACTTTAGTTGTGTATTGAGTAGTTTAATGTGGTAACCATTTATTCTTGTTTTAACCCATTCAGAAGTTTTTGGGCGATACTCTTACATTTTACTTGCTTTCAAACTTTGAACAGAGTTTTGTCCTTGCCTTCGATGATTCAGCATTGGATGGTGATCAGGTTGATAACCTTATTAAGTTCTGTCCAACCAAGGAAGAGATGGAATTGCTCAAGGTATTCAAGTATATATTCTGCGCTTGCCGCATTCTCTATATGACGATAGCTTTACTCTGTCACCAGCAATTATTAATATCCCAAGAAGACAACATTTTCAGTCTCAAGTAAAAGTAAAGTTTCTATAAAAATGTGTATAGGAAAGCTACCTTGTGGGTAAATAATTGTATGATGAAAATGTCTCTCTCCTTTCCGTGTGCTTACAAATACTACAATTTCAGGGTTATAGTGGCGATAAAGAAAACTTGGGAAAATGTGAACAGGTTAGTGAATAATTTTTGTCAATGTCCTTTCCTTTGTGTTTACAACTTGCTTCACTAGCTTTAATTTTACCAAGCAGAATTGTAAGTAATCGGATTATTCATTTGTCTTGACCTTAATTGAGCAATGTGTCCTTGATAAACCAATTGAGAAATGTAAAAGATGGTACTCATGATTATTTGTCATACAACTAGTGGAAGCATCAAGTCCATCCATACATGAGTTCATAGTAGGATGATCAATTGAATATTCATATATTTTTTCATTTCTCTAATACATCCTGATCAAGAAGCCGATACAAAATCACAGTTCTTCTTGGAATGCATGAAAGTGCCACGTGTGGAATCAAAGCTGAGAATTCTTTCCTTTAAGCTACAGTTCCATCCTCAGGTCAGTGGACAGACAACTGAGGCTAACAAGTTTTTATGATGCTTTCAGAATTTATTATTGATATGGGATTTTCCCTGGACTCATTTAGGTTTCTGACCTCAGAAACAAGTTGAACGTCATAAACTCAGCTTCCGAAGAGGCAAGTCAAATCTTCTTTAAATTTCTATTGATTAATTCAGAAAAAGTATATTTTTGTTCTTTCCTCTCATGGGACGTGATAAAGATTATTTGATCAGATCAGGAGCTCAGTGAGGTTGAAAAGGATCATGCAAAGCATTCTCTCCTTGGGTAATGCTTTGAACCATGGAACTGCAAGGGGTGAGTGGTAATAGTCATGTGTCTCTATTATTACCTCATTTGCAAGTGTCATAGTTCCATCTTGGCTGATTCCAACGGTGTTTCATTTGTATTGCTTTCCCTTCAGGTTCTGCTATTGGTTTTCGGTTAGATAGCCTTCTCAAACTTACTGATACACGAGCCTGTGACAGCAAGATGACCCTTATGCATTATCTCTGTAAGGTAAAACTATATGTATGTCTGATGTTTACTCATTGTTTAAGTTAGTTTGGTAGCCAGTTGACTGAACTTATTCCCTGTCGCTGGAATTCATTGGTCTCTAATTTCTATTTTTAACTATTCAGTTCGTATCACTCTTGAGTTCATGATTTAGTTAGATTGTTATCAACATCCGCTAAGCTAACTCCTCTCAGATTCATCTTTATTATTTGTGCTCAACTAGGCCCCAAGACTATAAATACCATCCTAACTCAAAACTATATACGTAGTGATTTCCTGCACCAATGTTTCTTCCAACTATATTTCTTACAAAGCATACCAGAGCATAACAAATTATTGATAGGGAGAGAGAAGAAAGTACTGGTCCATAACATTTTAGGATGCCTAAGCTGGATCAAGTCATTGGTGCAAGATAGTTTATTTAGTCTGTAATGAGGATAGCTTGTCCTCTTCGTGATTGTTTCTTCTTGGACACATCTTATTTTGTCCACAAGAGAAAACAAAAAGAAAAAGAGATCCACAAGCATATGTGCGTAGGTATTAATAGGATTTTAGAGACCAAAATCTATAATTTGGTTCCTATGCTTAACTCAGTATTCTGATTTGGTCCCATTATTGAAAGTTTCTCTTTTTGTCTCTTAAACCGAAAAGTAACTCAGATTTGGTTCCTAAATTAGTAATATTAAGATTACTGAATAAGAACCAGTTTTTAAATAAGGGACCAAAACGGAAACTTTGGAACTATGGGGATGAAAATATTTTTACAAAGGGCCTTATATACGGGCCAAATTATGACTTCAGTTTATTCTAAATATTGTAGACATTTACAAGTGATGTCTGTAGCAAAACACTTGTGGTTACAGGTACTTGCTGACAAGTTCCCAGAATTGTTGGATTTTCCGAAGGACCTTGTGAATTTGGAGGCTGCAACAAAAGTACGTTTCTTTTCCTCTCTGCTTATTATCTGAAGCTTCAATTAATATAGAACTATCCTGAACTATGCGGTCTCTTTTGCAGATACAACTGAAAAATTTGGCAGAAGAAATGCAAGCCGTAAATAAAGGAATCGAGAAACTTATGCAGGAATTGACAGCCTCGGAGACTGATGGTCCTTTGTCTGCAACATTTTACAAAGTAAGAATTTACTTATCCACTGCTACTATTCATATTTGTCAGTGAAGTTTATCAAAAATGTTTCCTAGGAAGTGCACTACTTTTCGAGCATGCTCTGATTTAGGCTATTTCTGACTTTAATCATTTAATTATTCTAGTTGGATATGTGTTTCAGTTGATTCTAAACCACCGAAGCACTAAACTGTTGTTTGAAGGCATGCTTTTGAAAATGGTCGTCAGGGGTCTTAAGTTTCTTGTGTTAAATCTTTACAATTGTTTTACATTTAATGGCCCATCTCTAAATTTTGCTTGCGTCTTTTAATGCTTAAGATATCATGAAGGAAAATGGTATATTTCTTTATTGTTTTACTAGTGCCAAAACTGATTTTGTTAAAATTAGATAATGTTCACATGCACAAGAGCTGACACTGGTATTATACTCATTTGATGAAATTGTTCAGACCCTAAAGTTGTTTCTGAGTTGTGTTGAAACTGAAGCAGCATCTTTGGCCTCACTTTATTCTACTGCGGTAAGTACTGGTTTCTGTTTTCAATAGCTTTAAAGTTTAAAATGTGCTTAAAAATGGACTGGATGGTTTCAGGGTAGAAATGCAGATGCATTAGCTCTTTATTTTGGAGAAGATCCAGCACGTTGTCCATTTGAACAAGGTGAGATTCAATGTCCATTTAAGACTTAAGGTCACCATCACTCTGCTGCAAACCTGTGCATGTGGCAATTATTGTCTCAAACTCTTTTCTTCATTATCAGTTGTCTCTACTCTACTCAACTTTGTGAGGATTTTTATCCAAGCACACAAGGAAAACTGCAAGCAGCAAGAGATAGAAAAGAAAAAAGCGGAGAAGGATGCAGGACAAAATGAAAAACTAAAAAAGATTGCTTCCAAAAAGGAGTCTCATAAAGTCATTGGCGTTAAGACCAAATGAAGGCTTCAAGTCTTGTGATCGGTGAAGGAGCTGGCCTGATACAGATAAATGTTTTAGTAGTTAAGTGTTGAAGGTGCCGAAACAAATGAAGAGGATGCATTAAGAATAAGAAGTCGGAAGAAAAATTAACATATGACTTACTGTCAGAGGAACCAAAGCAAGACATCTTAACCATGATTTTGTAGTAGAAATGTAGTATCTCATGCAGTTTCTCTGTTTTCATACAATTTCTAGATGTATTATTATTAATCATAAGCCGTATTTCTGTTAATTATGCAAATTTCAAGATCATTTGTACAGGATTCCCAATGGAATTTTATCTTATTATAGTTATAACTATTTTTGGATCATTGGAAACGGAAAGTATAATAACTAACAATGATATAGAAAAATACATATATATATATATATCACCTTGCTATTAGCCTACAAGGCCAAATTGATAGTATCACTTGTACTTTAAAATAAAGAAAAAAAATCAATGAGATAAAATAGTTTGAGTTTAGATCTCCAATTATTTCATAGATAGTTGTTAAATATAATATGAACTATATAAAGATAAAGATAGTTGAATGATCAATATATGATTTATTATCCTAGAATGATTAAGAAGAATATTCAGTTATTTTAAATTAGTATTCATTCGAAAAATCCTTAGCCAACCTAAAATGACTATTTGAAAATAGCTTTCATATATCATTACTTACTAATGGTTGAGAACTAACATGATTGGACTTAAATAAAAATATTAATTTCATATTCTATATCTAATCGAAATATTATGTCATGAAATGAAAATTAAAACTTTATTTTAATAAATTACTAAAATGTCTAAATTTTATTATAAATAGATTTAGAATTTAAAGAAGTTAACACTTCTTGCCTATCCCTCTCTACACTAGTTATAGAATTTTTTTCGATACATTCATGAGGATATTATTAGATGTCGAACAAGTATCTAGTTACGGTGATTGTGATGAACTAATTTTAGAAATGGCTGAAGGCAAACAACAAGAAAAAGATTAAGTTTCATAACAAAGTGCAAATTATAATTCATGAATCACTACAAGAAACAAAGAGTTTACCGACGGTTGAAACTGTCGCTAAATCCAAAGAATCCGATTATTTCGACGGACAGCGACGTCGTGAATACGGGCGTAGGTAATTATAATGATGGAAGTTTCATGTTGTATTCTGTCAGGAAAACATACCAACGGACACCGTGACTGTCGATAAACCGTGGTAAATATACCGACAGATTAATAAGAACGGTCGGTAAATACAACAAAAAATTTACTGACGGTATAGTATATTTCGTTAGTAATATTGAAACAATTTTGCGACGATTTTCTATATTCTGTTGGTAATATTCATACATTTTTGCAACAATTGCCTGTAGTCCGTCAGTAATTAGAAGTTAGAAAATTTTTTAAAAATTTCCCAACATTAAATTTTATTTGATGATCTTATGGAAAATTCATAATTTCAATAGTTGTGAATTATCTATGCATAATAAATTTATTTGTCTATATATTTAATTTGTTTAAACAGAAGTTGATTGATGATATAAGGGTCAAATTTTCTTAATTGATAATAAAAACATTACAGTGTACATAATAAGTCTTTATAATTGAAAGCAAATGACTACAACAATCTTAATGTCCTAATGATGGCGGTGATAAGGATACTTGACTAGGATATGTTTGAATGGTTCAAACATTATCCTAAGACTTAGTTTGTTATTAGTTTGTTGTTTACTTAATCAAACTTCTGTTGTAACAAATCCTGAAGATTAGAATCTTCAGTTCAGATTTTCCTGTATTTATTTAGCTCTTGTATTTGATCGTAATACAATACAACAATCATCACATTCATTTCTGATAACGACTGAACCTCTTTATGGTATCAAAGCTAAACGCTTAAAGGAACTTATTATTATCATTATTTTTTTCATCTTTCATTCATGGCACCAGATGCAACGCCAATCGCTGATGGAAATTCCAGTATAGTCGCACTAAATATGCAATCCGGAGTGAAGCTAACAGGTTCTAACTTTCCTGCCTGGAAAGTCCAGCTCTCATCACTGCTCATCGGTTATGATCTGATGGGTTATGTAGACGGCAGCCTTCCTTGTCCTCCTGAAACCAATCCCGCATATAAGCATTGGATACGGCAAGACAAACTCATCCTTCATGCAATAACAATCTCTGTTGATGAAACGATCATTAACACACTGGGCTCGATGATCTCTTCCTCCCAAGCCTGGGCGTTTTTAAACAAGATGTATGCCAATCGGTCTAAGACTCGTATCATGTCATTAAAAGAGCAACTCACCACCGCTTCCAAAGGCGATTTATCAATGACTCAATATCTACAACATATAAAAGGAATAGCGGATGAATTAGCTGTAATAAACGGCCCAATTGACGATGAAGATTTAGTTATTCACACCTTAAATAGTTTATCACCAGAATATAAAGAAATCTGTGCAGCCATTCGCACTAGAGACACTGCCATTTCTTTCGATGAATTGTTTGATAAGCTTGTTGATCATGAAGGGTATCTATCTAGGCAAGGACGGCTTCATGGTTCCTCTGTTCTCACCGCCAATGCAGCTGCTAGAGTCTGGAATGGCTCGCAACAACATCTGTCCAAACAACACTTCCATTCACAGCACCATCGAGCTGGACAAGGAGCACCACTGCCAAAATCATTGGTTATTGAAATATGGTGTGCCAATTTTGTGAAAAGCCGGGACACACTGCCAAGGTCTGCCGAAAGCTTCAGAGAAAATGAGGGGGACAACTGTTGGGAATCGGAACCCAATCGGAAAACGAAAACGGAAACGAAACAAACAGAATCGAAAGCAGAAATCGAAAGAATGGATTTCTTAACGAATTCGAAGCGGAACAAAACGGAAGCAAATGTCGACATCTGAAAGCGCAAATCTTAGGAAACGAAAATTTGCATTGGAACCTTAGACTAAGCCAAACCGAAATCTGGTATAAATTTTTTTCTTTTTCTTTTTCTTTTCCTTTTCTTAATATTTTTCAATCATTTTCTCATCTTATTCATCTTAATTCTATTTTCATACGAATCAAAACCATACCGTTTTCCCTTTCTAGGAAACTATTCCTCATGCAAATCTCAATTCACTTAATTCTTCTTAATCATGCAATAACTCAA
>JANZLX010000008.1:15750854-15767008 GCA_025531955.1 Erythroxylum orinocense
AATTATCATTAAATAAAATACATGTACAATTAAACATTTCAAATTATCAAACTCAATCTCAATTCTCAAATTCAATTACTAAAACTCAAATTCAATTTCATTGATCAATAATTCAACAATTCAATATTAATACAATAATGCCAACATCCAATTCCAATTCCAAATTTAATTTACAATCTAATTCCAAATTCTAATTTCAATTTCAAATTTAATTTCCAATCCAAATCATACAATTTCAATTTCAATTTCAATTTCAATTCTAAATTTAATTTACAATCTAATTCTAAAATTCAATTCTAATTCCAATTCCAAATTTAATTTTCAATCCAAATCATATCATTCCAATTTTAAATTTAATTTTTAATCCAATTCTAATTCCAATTCAAATTTTGATAAAAAGCTAAAAGCAATGGAAGACAAAGATGACAGGTGCATGATTCGTAAGTCTCTTCTACTTTCATAACCTACTTTTTAGTAGGCTTTAAATCTTGTTCTATTCCTTTTGTACCTAACCACGCACGTGGCATGACAAGCTTGGCTGGAAATCTTGAATCAGAAAATACTAGTACTTGAGAGTTGAGACTAGAATCCAAGTCGTGGTGGAGCATAAGTTCCATTATCAATAATAAAATATATCAGTGAAATTGAAAGAATGAAAAACATTTTTGTGCTTATGGAAAACTAGTGCCTCCATCGTCATCTTCTTCACGATTCTCTGCAACACAAAGGAGCTCCACAACTTTACATTTTTGTGCTTTAAGAGGAGCAGCGACTGGCGACGAGGAGGACGAGCGAAGGCGGCGACGAGGAGGACCGGGCGAGGAGAAGACGAGACGAGATCCAACAACCACCGGTCGAAGACGAAGGAGGAGGAGAACACGTCGACGGCCAGGAGGACGGCCAGGAGACGGCGGCGAGACGAGATGCGAGGAGGGAGAGCATCGCCGAGGAGAAGAAGGAGAACCGAAGAAGAGAGAAGATTCCAGAGAACGTCGGAGAAGAAGGAGAACCGAAGAAGGGTTAGATAATTTTTTTTAATTTTCAAACTAGTCCCTCAAAATTTTAAAATTTACGGAATGGTCCCGAAAAATTCTAGTATTGGCGGTACAGGCCGGTACCCACCGGAATCGACCGGTACCGAGCGGAATTTATACCCGGTACCACAAAGGCCGTTCCGGTACCGTTTTTCGACCGGTACGGAACGTTCCGGCCGGTACCGACCGGAACGGTACGAAACTCTAAACACTGCTTAAAACACAAATAATTAACAAACTAACACAATTCTAACCTAAACACCTAACAAATGATCGAATTAACGGCTAAACACATATCAAATTATGCCTTAAAACACGATGCAATTTAAACTTATCAACATGCTAACTACTGCAATGTGTTTCAACTTTGGGAGAGTTCGTTGAGAATACAGCCATTGAATAACGCTGAAAAATGTATTAGCTTGTATTGGATAGATATATCTCATTTTAATTGCTTACCATATATGGTTGGCGATCTCACACATAAAGAATAAGTGATCTTTTGTTTCTTCCTCTACTGAATAAAAAGGACATAAAGGGTCAACATTAAAATACGTGATTCTATCTATTGTGTTAAGTCAATTTTGAATAGTTAGCCACAGGAGAAAGGAAGTTTTAGGTGGTATGATCCTATTCTAGATAGTTCTATACCACTCCACTGCTGGTTTCTTCAACCTTAAGTAGTCTCTCGTGAGTTTATTAGAAACATGATGAGTAGGTCGATTATGCTAGAAGAAGATGTCTTGATTAAGAGGATTGGGAGAGTATTAAGGTTGCAAATGACTAATGCTTACAAGGAACTGCCAACTGCTCCCATTGATGAGTGAGTCCATTTTTGTGTGAAGTGGGAGATTGATAGAATTCCTTAGTTCACTTGAGGAGTTAATGAGAGCTCCCTGACCTAACCAGTTATCAAACCACAAGGATATTAGTTTCCTATTACCGATGGAGCAAGATATATAATTTTGGACAAGATTTTTCATTTAGAGAAATTGGTTAAAAAATAAGGAGTCGGATGCTTTCTTGCTGACTTCCCCATATGTGTAACATCCCATTACTTATGGGAAGGTTAAATTAGTAAATGTGAGTGATCTATGGGAGTTAGAGATGTATTTTGTGTTCATGCTTCCTTATGCTCATGCATATTATGCCTTACACATATCTGCACATGAAAAAAATTGTACATGGATTCATGAATAATTCCGAGTATAATTGGATTGATTTGTGAATTTTTGAAAAATATGAATGTTTTTACATTGGAAATATTAGGGATTAGTGGAAATATCGTATTTGGGAATGTTAGTGAATTTAGGAGTTATCTGTGGAGTATTGTGAAAGAAAAAATATATATATGTATACTAGGGAACAAGAAATCAAAAGATATTTGAAGTTGATTGGTTTGTAAAGATGGGAATTAATGAGTTTGGTTCAAAAGGGAACTTGGTTAGAGCCTTGGCCATAGGAAAATGACAAGTGTCACTTAGGCTTTTGGTATTTTTGCTAGAAGTAGGTTATTGTTCTTTAAAAGTTGACAGGTTAAGTGTAGGACCTCGCGCCCACCCGCTTGCAAATATTGTCCGCTTTGGGCCTAAGCCTCACGCCCGCATGGTTTTGCTTTTCCCCTTCTAACCCATAAGAAAGGGATGAAAAGTTTCCACAGGACTTCCCAGAAGGTCACCCATCTTGGTACTGCTCTAGCCCTAGCACGTTTAACTTTGAAGTTCTGATGGGATCCGGTGCATTAAGGCATGAAAAACGCGTCTATAAGGGAGAGATTTCCACATCCTTATAAGGCATGCTTCGTTCTTCTCTCCAGTCGATATGGGATGCCTATGGCGCATCCTCCCCCCTCAGGAGGGCCAAACGTCCTCGCTGGCACATCGCTCAGGTACTGGCTTTGATACCAATTGTACGATCTCAGCCTCTCGGGCCTTGCATCCACAGGGCCTTGGCCTCTCGGACCTCGCGCCTACCCGCTTGTAGATATTGTCCGCTTTGGGCTTCGGCTTCTAGGGCCTCGCGCCCGCACGGTTTTGCTTTTCCCCTTCTGACCTGTAGGGAAGGGATGAAAAATTTCCACAGGACTTCCCAAAAGGTCACCCATCCTGGTATTGCTCTGGCCCTAGCACGTTTAACTTCGGAGTTCTGATGGGATCCGGTACATTAGGGCATGAAAAACGCGTCTACAAGGGAAAGGTTTCCACATCCTTATAAGGCATGCTTTGTTCTCCTCTCCAGTTGATATGGGATGCCTATGGCACATCGGTATCAAAGCCAAGTTTCGATCCTGGGATGCAAATGTGAGTGATGCATTCCATCTCATGAATGCATGAAATATAATGGTAGTTGTGACCAGAGTAGCCAACGATCAGAGCTTAAAGCTCAACGAGTGAAATGAGCTCCGAGCTCAAAAGTGATTCAGAGCCTCAGGCTCAACGATTAATGAGCCCTATATGGGACAGATATTAATGAGCCCTACATGGGACAGTTTAGGCACTCGGTCACAACAAAATAATAAATGAAAAGTGAGTCTCATGTGCACTGCATCTGCATAAAATAAGTGATTATATTGTATTGAACGAGAAGTACAAAATGTGTAATGTTTTGTGATATGTGTTATGTGATTAGGTGAGCCATCGATGATGGTCACTCACTGAGTTCGCAAAACTCACCCCAAATTTGCAATTATTTTTCAGGCTTTGAAGAGTACCCCGTTAGACAAACGAGAGTATGTCTACTACATGCAAGTGAAAGATAGAGGTCGGGATCAGTTGCATCTGCATTCAGTATTTTATTATTTATGTAAATTTATATTCCGCAATTTCTGGAAAAAAAATAGTGTTTTGTAATTATAGTGGACCCCAATTGGCTATTGAAATTCGATTGATTGTAATGTATTGATGTATTGATTAAGGATGTTTATGAATGAAAGTGGGCCTCAAATTGATCACTGATTTCCGTATATTATGTTTGTGATTGTGCTTAAAAAAACATTTTGTATTGAGTTTGGTCTAATTGAGCGTTCTAGCACGCCACCTTCGCAAGCACGAACTTGGATATCACCACCGATATCGGGTTCGGGTCTTGCGGGAGTAGGGTGTTACATTATAGTGTCAACATAAATGAGCAGGGCAATAAAATTAGAGCCATTAAATTGAAGGAACAAAAAGGAATTAACATGGGCCTGTTGAAACCCTCTGTATATTTTTTTGTAGATTTTAGGTTGTTCACAAAACAAGTTCCATAAAAGCATAAATATCCTCCATGGTTTACTTTTGGATTTAAGCCAAGGCAATTGCTCAACTATATAAAGGCAAATCAAGTTTAAAAGCTCCTATAAGAAAAAAGAGAATTCAGTTAGGCTGATTGAAGAATTGAACTCTTTTAATAGTTCTTTTAGACAAGATATCAATCAATCATTAGTTTCAATCACTCCTAATTTTGCTTTTATTAAAAAGCAATATCAAAGGCTTTTAACTCTCATTCAGCCCTAATCATCAACAGTAACTACTATATTTAGTGTTTTAACTCTTAATTTTAACTTTCATAAGCTTGGTAAGATTTTACTAGTAGATGTTCATCTGTCATAATTAACCCTATGAGTTATACTTAGATTAAAGATTTAGGAGCCATAGATCATATTTATTGATCATTAGCTTCATTATTTTCTTATCATCTAATGTATAATTATTTTATTAAATTACTAAACAATTTAACTCTTCCAATTACACATATTGGCAATGTTACTTTTAGTTCTACTTTCTTACTGATCAACGTCTTGTTTGTTCCACAATTTACTTTCAATTTAATATTTGCTACAAAACTTCCTTCCATTCTCAATTTTTGCTTACTTATGTTATATGATCACTGCTTTGTTTAGGATCTCCATACTTGGATTGTATTAGCCACTTCATTTATAGATAATATCAATTACTTCGAACAAATGATTGGCTCTCTAACTATTCTTAAACCTTTGACATATGGCATTATCGACTTAGACATCCTTCTCCATCCAAAATTCATCAATTTAACAAATCAAATCAAGCTTTTTTATATCCAATAACTTAGTATGTGACATTTGTCCTTTAGCTACACAATATAAGTTACCTTCCCTTTAAGCAAAACTGTTGCTGGATTTTGTTTTCAAAAAATCAATGTAGACATCTAAGGACCTATTATTATCTTTATACATGTTCATAATATTTCTTCATCATTATTGATGATTATAGTAGGTTCACTTTGTATTTTTTAATACAATTAAAGTATAAAGATATAGTTCTTTTACAAAACGTTTGTTCCTATATTTCTAATCAGTTTAATAAAAAACGTCAAATTATTCATTTGACAATGGTGTAGAATTTGTTATCCCTTTCTTTTATCTCTCTAATGGTATAATTCAATAATCTTCTTGTGTTAAAACTCTACAACATAAATAGTGTTATGGAGCGTTAGCACCAACACATCCTCAATGTTACTTAGTCCCTTAAATTTCAAAGCTATCTCCCTTTGTCCTATTGGTCTGAGCACATACTGTACATAATAGATTACCTTCTCCACTCATTTCCAATCACAGCCTATTTAAGTTACTATTCCAATATAAGCCTGATTATAGCCAACTCCATGTATTTGATTCTTTGCCTCTACTTTATCTCAGGGAACATCAAAATTTGATCATAATGCTGCTAAGTGTATTTTCCTCGGTTTTAAAATAAGATCAAAAGGTTTTAAAGTTATGGATTTAAATATTAAATGAATTTTTATTTCTCAAAATGTTGTATTTCACTAACACATTTTTTACATGCATCTTTAAATCAATAGCAACAACAACTTGTGCTTACAATTCCTTTAAATGATGTACCAGAATACTTGTAACTATTACGTACAACTCCTTTACAAAATCATGTACCATCTTCTTTAATCCAAACACCATCACCTTTACCTTCATATTTACCCATGCCCAATTCATCTTAACCTTTAAAGTGCTTTCAAATAATACGTTAGCTACCTCTTCTTACAGGACTACCATCATCAGCTAATAAATCCATAAAGTGTATGGTCAATTCTTTCATCCTATTCTTAACTACAGTTATCAAATACTCCTCATCATCTTTCTTATATTCTATCTTATTCTAGACTTTCTCATAATCACAACATTTTTCCATATTACTCTCTACCATAACATAACCTAAAACTTATAAATGGGCAGTTAAATCATTAAATGGGTAGTTGTCACGGAAGCTGAAATTCAAGCTCTTGAAACTAATAACACTTGGGAGTTAATTACTTTACCACTTAATAAACAACCATTAGGCTGGAAATGGGTTTATAAGATCAAGCATAAAGCTAATAGCTCCTTTAAGAGACTTAAAGCACGTCTTGTATCCAAGCGATACAACAACATGGTGAGGACTATCTTGATACGTTTAGTCTTGTGGCTAAAATGACAAAATTGTGCATGTTATATACACCTGTCGCTATTTATAACTGAAATATTGAATAACTTGACACAGATAAGACCTTTTTTCATGACCTCTTGGTTTTTTAGCTCAATCTCTCAAGTTTGTAAGGTTAAGAAATCTCTTTATAGCCTTAAGCAAGCCAGTCGAAAACGGTATTCAAATTTATCAACTACAATTTTTACAAAGGATTTCAACAAGCCAATGATAATTCCTCTTTCTTCCTTCAATTTAATGGCTCTAATTTTATTGCCCTGCTCATTTATGTTGACACTTTAATCTTAGCCACCAATAAGTTTGAGCTTATAAAAGACATGAAGGTTATTGAACCAACGCAGGTTCCAATTGGTGTTTTAATGATAACAAAACATAATTACTACTAATGAGTTTATTATTTTGACTAAAAAAAGCAATATAAGAACAAAATGAAGTCATAAACTCAAAAAGATATCTTATAAAGTTGATAGAGAGAACTTGAAGTTTACAACCGTTGAAATGAAGATCAAACTAAAGGAAAAACAAGTTCAAGGTCATTCTTTAGTTTGTAATATTTATGGTAATCACAGTTTGTTAATTTTATGCTTTAAAAGGCTCACCATACATTAAACAAAATTATTTCACTTTATTGCATGAGTCTTTATATTCATCAAGAGGCACTAAAGCTTTTGATTTTAATAGGACAACCTCTTGATATTTCAAATACTCTTTAATGAAAATTTTGGGAAGTTTTATAAATCATAATTGGATTTAAAAATTAATTTTGAGCATTTGAGTTTTTTAAAATCATGTTTTTAGAGGTTATTGGTTGATCTATATGATTTAATGGTCGACCAATATAAGTTAAAATTATTAAATTTGATGTAGTGTGAGTTTGTATTGGTTGATGTATTAGTAAATCAATATGTCATATTGGTCACTAGTAAGCATATTGATCGACCAATATGCTTACTAATTGACCATTGCTCCAACAACTATTAAATTTAGTGTTGTTAATACAAAATAAGTTGATCAATGTGCTATATTGGTCGACAAGTGTTCTACATTTAATTGTTGTAATGGCTAATATCTAGCTCCAATGGCTTTAAAGGGACCTAAAACACTATAAATAGATGTTTTCTCATTGGTTCTAGCATTGTGAAGGTTTTGGTTATCATATACACACATTTCAAAGTGCTTTTTAACATTTGAGCATCATTGTTTCATATTTATGTGGTTGAGCCGTTTTGGACTTATCAAGTGATAAAGTGAGGAACTTGAGTTATAATATTTAGCTTGGTGAATATATCATTGTACTTGGGGGTGATACAAGTGAGATTAAGGTTCCTCTTCACCTTAGAAGATGATTGTAATAAGGGTTTCTCTTTACCTATAAAGATTGTACAAAGGTTTTTATTCGCCTTAAAAGAAGAATTATACTAAAATTCTAAAAAGATCTTTAGGAGTGGATGCAGGCAAGGGTTGTTTGATAAACAAGTATAAATCAATTTGCATTCTCTCTTCCCTTTTTAATTATTTTTCAATTGTTTAATTGATTTATATTAAGAAACTTCTTCATCCTCATCTATATAATTGTTGGTAATTGAGTAAATTGGTTAGAAAATTGAGTGTCATTAAGGACTAACAAGTAGTATTAAAGTGGGTCTATTAGACTAGTATTTCTAAAATTGATGAATGTATATACCTTGTCAAATGGTAATGTGTATACCTTGTCAAATGGTAATGTGTATACCTTGTCAAATGGTCCCTTTATTCCTACGTAAATAGTAGATAACAAAAAGGTGCCCAAATTAAAGGAAGAATGGGAACCTCAAGGTAAGAGATTAGTTTTCTTGAATAATAGGGGCATACACATCCTATTTTATGTTTTATGAAGAATTAAATTCAATAAGGTCTCTATGTGTAAAATGACTTATAACTTTTGACATGTATTAGAAATTACAAATGAGAGCACAAATCAAGTTAAGGAGAACAAAGTAAGCATACTAACACATTAAATGAATTGTTTCAAATTAAGTATGATGAAAGTATATTTAGCATGTGTACTACAGTTATTGATATTATCAATGATATCAAAGCTCTTTGAAATACCTACACTAATGTTAAAATTGTAAGGAAGTTGTTTAGGTCACTTTCAAAGATATGGGAAACTAAAGTGACAACTGTATATGAAGCTAAAGATCTAACATCACTACTATTAGAGGAGTTTATTGGATCTCTTTTTACAATTAAAATTAGACTTTAAGAAACACAAGAAGAAACAACGCTTCCAAAGTAAAAGAATTTAGCTTTTAAAGCCTAAAGAATCAAACAATAAGGAAAAGACATCAACTAGTGGAAGTAAAGAAGGAGACACTTACTTACTCACTAGAAAAATCAAGAAGTTCTTAAGGAAGAAATTCTCTAAAAGAAAGGAATTCAAGGAAGGTAAAGATGATTGAAAACATAAATCCTTTAACATTATTTGCTTTGAATTTAGAAAATCCAGTCATATAAAGTGATAATATCCTTTACATAAAGATAATAAGTATCAGAGAAAATATAAAAAGGAGAATAAGACAAAAGAAAAGCACTTAAAGCATCAACTTGGGATGACAAAAGTGACTCTAAAAGAGAGCATTCAGAAGAAGAGGTAGTTCATATATGCATTACCACTATAGACGATGATAAGTAACATCTAACCCTAATTTTTATGATAATGATATTGATGTTAATTTAACATATAATGAATTGGTTAAGAGCCTTAAAATCGTGAGTATGAAAAAGAAAAAGATATCCTTCAAATTTAAAGAGGCTCAAAAGTACTTAAATGCATGCATAAGTGAGAATGAAAAGATGAAAATTAAATTGAATAGCATTAAAGCATCTAAAAATATGATAATTGATGAAAATCATGACTTAAATGCATTAACATGTGGGAATGAAACATCTTAATGCACCAATTCCAATATCTTTATCTTCCTTATAATCTTTTCTTGAAAGAGATTATATATTGCTTTCCTGTCAAACAATGATTGCAATGATTAACTGGTAGGGTATTTTTGAATGGTATAAAGAATTTACCAGCCAGTAACTTTAATCTCTTCTCACACATATGCTCCCATCTTTGATGTCACATATTTGGAGAAGTTATTTCCTTTTCAACTGTGTATACTTCTCCACCACCACACACCTTTTAGGATGTTTTGTACAACGTGCAGCATAACAATCTTTGAGCAACATTCATTGCTCTCTTAGATATTTCCACTTCCTATCCTCAAAAGTGTGTTAGAATCCTTCTTGATCTAACACATTTGTCAATAACAAATTTAGCCTTAAATCGACGATGTGTCATCCATGTCTCAAAGTCAATAAACATTCAACATTTGTTTGAACTCAGATATCACCTATACTGACAATCTTAGCAGAACTTTGATTACCCATCTATATGCTCCCAAAGTCTCCACTCTTATATTTTAAGAAGTATTATATTTTTGGAACACCGTAATATAAAGCTCTAATGTCAATCAACCACTCAAAACCTAAATCACTGACATGGAGACATTCATTTGTTGCATAAACTAGGGACACCTCATCATCTATGCTTGTAGTAGTTGTGACTGTATTCTTATCATCTTTATCATTTTGATGATTTTTTTTCTTATTCCTCTTCCATTTGTAACAGAACCTCTTGATGTGTCTTATCTTGTCATAGCGGTGGCATGTCTTCATCTCTTTGTCACCTCTAGACTTTGATTGGTTATTATACTTGCCATGCCATTTAGGACCTCTACTATTGCTCCTTCTCCTACTTTCTATCATGAAAGCCTGCATGTTTAGGGATGTCAAAAAGGGCCCGACTTGACCTGACCCAACCTGGCCTGATTTTGGTCTAGGTTGATCGGGCCAAGGTCGGACGAGCCACAAGCTAGCTCAACCCTATAAAACTACTTCGTTTTTGACATTTTTCTTAAAAAAAGGTTATAAGGGGCTAAGCCACGGGCCACCGTAGCCCAGGACCTAACCCGACCCGACCTATTGATATCTTTAGGCATATTGTCTTCTCTCATCTCTTTTCTTTTAATTTGTTCATTAAAATACTCTCTGTAACTATTGAACACACCTTTAGGAACTAAGTTGTTAATTGTCACCACTAATGTCTCCCAATTATCTGATAACGAACTTGACGTCAAAAATGATCTTCATTATTGTAAGTTTATTGATTATATCCTAGAAATTACTTAGATGCCCTAGCATAGACTTCTCAGCTTTCAACTTCAAGTTTACTAGCCTTTTAATCAGAGAGGCCTTATTATGGGTATTCTTTCTTTTATAGAGACCTTTTAGCTTTTCCCACAACTCAAAAGGAACAGTTTCTTAAGACACATAATTAAATATACTAGTATAATAACAATCCATTGTTGATTCGTTCCCAGAGTTTTTTTCTTCCTCTTTTCTCATTCTCTATCTAACATCTTCTCAAGTTTTGAAAGAACGTCATCATTAACACCTTTGTCCACATCAATAAGATTGACGAGATCCTTACAGTGTAGAAGATTCCTCATCATAGGCCTCCAAATAGAGTAGTTTGTTAAAGTCAACTTGACCATAGAGCATTCTACCTTCCATCACGTCGGCTTGTTGGGTGTCAATAACACAACTCTATAAAAAATCAACCAAAGATTAACAACAAAAACACTCTTAAACTTAACTAACAAATCAATATGAGAATAAGAAACTTAATAACAAAACAAACACCAAGATTTACTTGGAAAACCCTCTAGTATAGAGAGAAAAATTACAGGCTAAACTGACAAGTAAATCTACTAAATTCAAACAAGAATTTACAAAGTTTAATTTCAAGCAATTGGCCTTTGCTTGAAACAATATCTCACCCCACAAACACATGTTGTCTCACCAAGTTTCAAAATTGAAACTAAAGTTGGCAATCCAAAAAATAATTAAAAAAAGATGAGAATACCTTTTTACCTTATCTCTCTCTTTTTCCTAACTTTTTTTATGTTTTGGATGCACACCCTATTTAAACCTACTTTTTTTTCTCTTTTATATTCCAAAATAAGTTTTTTTCACTGTACATGATCACATACACGACTGTGTAAGTAATTGTATCTCTTTTAACATTGCCTAACTCACAGATATACACGGTTATAGAAAGTTACACGATCGTTATACATGGTCATGTATGTTATGAACATGAGCTTGTACACAGCTGTGTATGTTCTCCCCCTTCACGTCCTTTTTTTTATTATTTTAGAGACTTACATGGTTGATACACATGGTCATATAAATAAAGGACACAAGCTTGTAGCAACCAACACAATTATGTCTCCATAAAAGAGCTTCATCCAAATGTCACGTGTCTTAACTCCACTCAGTCGTCATTCTTATGAATTATAAAAGTGTCAACAATCACCAAAAATCTTAAAATAGGATTGAATACTCAACATAGTTGCGTTTAAAGTCACCAACTTGTGATATTATGCTCCATGGCACACCAATTTGTTAACATAGGTTCCAATGCCTAATAAGAGGCAAACTTGTAGTCTTCTAACCGATAAGTTACACATCTGCAAACATGTAGTCTCACACTCAATAAGAAGCACAACCGCAGACATATGGTCTCATGCTCAACCTGATATAAAATAAGACTTTCATCCATGAGCTTGATAAAATGAGAGAGACAATCTTGCAATATCACATTTGATAAGATACAAACACACATACATATGGTCTCATATCCTATACGATGTACAATCATAGACTTGTCACATACTTGTGATATTTCGCTTGTTAAGATGGATAAAATACATCCTATGTTTTAGGCCTTAAAATACGATAATAATTAAATCTATAGATCACGACCTAAATCCAATAAAGGATTATGAATTTTACTAACGTCACTGACCGATATGAGTAACTAAATATCTTATTGTTGATTGATTATTTATTATTATTTGCCTCCTCAGTACTTTCACATGAAAAAGTAAATCAATTTATTATATATCATTTTCACTTTAGACAGCAAAATTCTGCTTATTTTAGTGTTTTTCTTTTGCTAAATTATATTTGAGGATGTTACTTAACAATTGTGTTTTGTTTGACATAAACCTTTAAGTATTGACAAGGCCGTAATTACGAGTAATAGCTTCTCTAGCAAGGTATTCGCACTCAGCGATCCTCTTTCGGCAAATTTATTTCTTGAATATTTCTTGCAGATCGAAAATCTTTGAAACGGTATTTGCTGTCTTCGAATGCTTTGATGATTTGCTCACTCTGTGTCTCAAGTTTCTCGTCAATTGCCTGCCTGGTTTTTTTTTTTTTCAGTAACTGCAATTATCCATTTTACTTTCAGCTAGATCAAAATCACGCATCTGTTACACAGAATGGAGAAGAAGAAACTCCTTTTGTTTTTTTTGTTTGTTTGTTTTGGCCTTAGTTTCAATCGCTTATGTACATGCAAGTGTGAGGTGCTCTAAGATCTATATATCAAATTTGCAAGAACTCATACAGTACAACTTCTATGCGTTCAACATATTTCTACGTCCAGGCATGGTTTAATCTTCCTGAAAGAGCTGTTGCAAGTGCTTCAGCGAAATTTGGATCTCTCTTCAATGAAGAAGCCATATGTTGCAACAATATTTGCTGTACTGTTGGGGTTTCTATTTCTTGGGCAGTCATTTTAGCATTATTTGAAATTCCAGCTTGACTCAAATCTAGATTTATACTATTTCCACCTGTAACTGCCATAGATGTTGGAGCAGGAACTAGAACAGGGTCGCAGGTTGTGGAGCTAAATTTTAGTGCAACTTGAGTATGGTGTTTTTGATTGTGATTGTGCTGTCCTTCATAGCTAGCGACTAAGATGGAAGGATCATCAGCACTTCTTTGGACCTGTAGATGAAAATTGAAATTAACATCAACCTTTATAAATATATAGATATAATGGCACCATTAATTAGGACAAAAGAGAAACTGGGTTTACCTTCTTTTTAACCGGGCAACTTGGAGCATGGGAGCATCTAAAGTAAGCCCTAGGAAAAGGGTTGTCTCTGGTGACTTTTTGGCCATATTTCCTCCATTGATATCCATCTTTCACAACCTAAAGCAAATCCAGTTGCTTTATCAATAGTAATTTAGGAGTGATACAAGGATCCCTATCTATAATTCCTAACGACAAACAAATTCATAAACATGTAGAAGAAGAATATCAGTATGTTTCTCACGATCAAAATAAGTGGCAAATACAGTCGGGATCCCCCGGTGGTCATCCAGGAGCTTCTCCATCTTGACGCGCAGGGGGTCGTGTACCCCGGCATCGGTGATAACTAGTTTGCTTTTTCCCGTGTATTCAAAAAATAAATAAATAAATAAGTGGCAAGTACAGTCAAGCTACTTACAAGGCTGGTATCGGATGGATCAGTATTCCGAAAATAAATCGTTGAGTTCTTTATTCTGATATTTTCCCTTGGCGTTTTGCAAGCCTCCTCGTCACTAAAGCTGCTTTCTGTATTCTTATTAATTCCAGTCAGGTTGTTATAGTAGTCCTCACTCTCAGCTTTTCTCTTCCTTGACATTACATGTTCTTTCTCCGAACTCTTGCTTCTCAAATCATTGATTTGTCTCTGCAAAGCATCGTATCGTTGGTAAGCCAAGGTAACCATATCAGTTAGCTTCTTGTTCTCAGTCGCCATCCGATTCAACTCCTCCACCAAAACGCCCGTGATCTGTTAGAACCGAATTTAAAATTATCACAGACATCTCGAGGCTGATTCTAATGTTCAAAGATATCAGGAAACTGAAGTGAATTATAGCCTGCATATCATTAATGAAGATGTCACTAGGTAATTTATAAGTTATATCCTAAAGTTTTTATTCGTTTGCTCTCCAGTATATGGAATGTGGACTAAACAGCTATGATGGTCCTCAAATCTACAGGTCCATATCATGTAAAGGAATTGTAAACCATGCATTTCGTTTCAATTTGGAAAGCAAACTGAAACTTGAAATCTTATGCACCTCTTCATTAGTAAAATCTCACTCTCGAAGTAATTTTACAAGAAGAGTTAGGAACGAAAGAAGGAACAAGCATGTTGAAGCAAATTGAGCAGCCAGAAAGAGGACTTGCAAGTTGCAGCAAAAGAATAAGAACTCACTTCATCTTTAACTGGGAGATCCTGTTCCAACTGGCTAACTTCTTTAAACTCTCTCTTCTGAATACATAAAATTTGTAAATAACTGAAAATATAAAGCAAGCGAGATATGGAAAGATTTTTAAAACGGAAAACGAACAGTTATGATGCTAGAACACTTACTGGAGTTGGATTGATATCCTTGAAAGGATTGAGGTTGAGGTCAAGCCAAGTGTTCCCCCTTTTAGAGTCCATCAGTAGATATTTGGAGCTCTGAAACAAACTGTACGCAACTTGGTGTAGGGAAATGAGAGTGTGGTAAAAGATGTCTGAAATTGGTCAAGTGGATGGGAGAAAGTCTTCGATAATACGATCGATTATATAGACGTGAGAAGGAGGGAGGTACCTGCCAATGAATTGACTGGTAATTAGGAAAGTGCGAGGAAGTAACACGAAATATGATATGAAATAGAATTAAATAGCCGTCAGCTGTGGGGCATCTTCTAGCAAGCGCTATTTCATTTTACATATAGAAATGAAAAATATGAATGCGTAGTATGATAGCTTAATTAGAAAGGTTTCTTACTTGTCAGCACACAAAAGTAGATAACTTTGAAATTCGACCGAGGTCAAGACTTGTGGGCCAAGTTAACTTGCATAATCAACATCAAATGCCCACGGACCATATTATGAACAACATGCAATGTTCTTTTTTTTATTTTTCATGTTACATATATGCATACATCACACTCACATACACAGAAAAGATCGAGTTCAACCTGTAACTTTATTTAAGTACCTGCTACGTTAAGTTACTGCTCCAACTATCCATGAATATGTTTCTAATCAGACTTGCTAGAAAAACATCCGTATTAACATATCACTCTGTTGGGGTACGTTTGAATTCGATAACACTGAATGATGTCGGCCTCGGTCATTTACTTGTCCATCTAACAACAGCTATTTAGTCTTTCCGTCAGGTTCCCATTTAACTAATAGCTAACAACAATAAGACTTGGAATGTCTTGTATTAGTTCATCCCCACAAATTAAAAAACGTCATAAAATGCACCGACTCTAAGGGCGAACCTTTGGAAGACGAAAATTTTTTGGTCATACGAAATCTTCAAATTAAAAGATAACGCGACGTTATATAAATTCTAAGTATTTTCAGTTAACTCGAATTCACGCTTTGTTGGTAAATTTTTATTTGACACTGTGACACCCATAATCCAGGTCATTTTTAACTTATTCCTATAAATTTTGTTCCATCGTAGTGGTGTAATTGCATCAGTAAAGTATGATTGCAATTGCTTGCTTTGTTGCTATAATTATAAGGTAAGTCCCAACATTTGAGAAAGTATCCATTTTAACGAGTTAATAATGTAACACATAACGATACCTTAGTTACGTATGTTAATATCAGAAGCTAGTATATATGTAAACTGAATAATCTCACATATAATTCAATAAAAACAGTGGCTACTTATAGCCTTACAACAACTGGAAATAAAACTGACTTTACGCATAATAAGCGTA
>JANZLX010000008.1:15772674-15797471 GCA_025531955.1 Erythroxylum orinocense
TTGAGTTTAACATATTAGATTATTCTTTGATGGATTTTATATGCATACTTTTATGAATAATTTGTATTTGTTTTCACCAATTATTTTTATAATTTTTTTGCCATATATATTGATATAAATAGATTCTAGTTACCCTGAGAATCGAATAGGTTAACCGATCCTATAGGTTCTTTAGGTTCAAGTTTGTGAAATTGCCGAACCAGACATTCAGGTTTAGGTTCAGGTTATTTGTGAACGGATCAGGTTACCCTACTATGAACACTCCTAACTACATCCTCATCAATACTAAAAAAGACCACAAATATAAGGAATACATGCTTATATTATCCTCACATTCTTTATGGGCATATAGTATGTGACAATGTAACATCAATAAATGCACAAAAAAACCCAAATGCATAGTCTCATTGTCACACACTCATGCTAAAGGCATTCTTTGAAAACTTCATTTGAGACTTTCGTAACGGAAAAATCTCATTAGAATGATTATCGTGCATCACTGAACACTGAAACAACAGCTCAAGATATGAGAACTTCATATATCTCCCTTATGGCAAGTTCGTTGCAAAAAAATTCACTAAAAATGGCTTTAAAATGTTTTAATTCCTTTTTTTGAGTAATTATCATGCAATCCCAAACACTGAACATGAAACCTTAGACACAAAAACTTGAAATATCTCCCTCATGTGATGTCTGAAGCATGAAAATTCACCTGAAATCGGATTCAGAACGCTTTATTCCTTTTCTGTAGTTAAACTTTAATTTATTTCTAATGTAATAAATCCAGAAAAATGGAAATTTTCACTTTGTAAATTTCTTAGACCCAAAACTGACCCAAAACACCTCAGGACACTCTTACGAGAAATCTGAAATTTTTATGTGCGTTTTTTAAATTTACTGTAGCAAATTTGTACGACTGACTCAACCGACGCGTCAGTCGCACGTCAACACGAGAGGTGTGTGTCAGACACATGCCAGTGCAGGCGTGCCCATAAATGCTGGTGTGTGCGTTACACGCATCCGATCAGTATTTCTCCACGTATCTGGTGCGTGTATCATCCACGCTAGTCACGACACCCGCACCCGTGGCGCCCGAAGGTGAGGCACTCCTTCGCTAGAAAAGTGCAAGTTTCATGTCAAATTTTTGAGCTCTCAGGCTCATTTTAATCCCATTTCTCAATGCTAAACACATGTATACTACTTTCATGCAATAAAAAGCAAGAAAAACCAAGAAACTGAAGTTAAATATCTGAAAACCTTGTGGACGAAAAACCGAAATATCTTCATTTTAAAACACCGTTCACATCACTGCTTTGATACCACGTGTAACACGTAACGATACCTTAATTACGTATCTCGTATTAAATGTGAAATGCCAATAAACAAAGAAATGCAGAAAATACCTTATTTCGATTCCATAACTTCAAAATAGCTTTCCGAAGTCAAAACGAAACAAATTCACCGCCACCTTAATGGGAATTGATCACCAGAATGTGGTCAACGTCTTTCTATAGTTTTCTCAAGACGTAAGCTCTCTTAATGTGTCTGGGAATCTTTATGTTTACGAATGATATGAGCAACTGTATGAGATATTAACCTTTATATACAGAATTTAGATCAGGCGTCTTCATTACAGACCTGATATGGGTCCAGTCTATACTGATCGGGATCTATTTTTACCCAAACTTTCACCATTGATTTAGATTATTTATTGAGTCAGTTTATTATCTTTATCTATATCAAATTACGTAACTTAACTGATAAGTTATTGAAAAACTAAAAATGCAATTAAATATTTTCCAATTTTGTGTGAAAAGTAAAACATGTCCAACAAATAGCAGAACGTGTATAAACCAAATAAACAAAATGCATGTTTGGTACATTTTATATAGATTCTAACGTATATAGCAACTTGAATGCTTGCAACATCTTACTAACGATGTGAATCAGTATCAACCCCATGTTGCTGTAATTTAAATAAGATTTAGCAATTCATCTAAAGTCTTGCAGGAATTTGCAAAAAACCAAGAAGTCATCTAAAGTCTTGCAGGAATGTGTGAAAAACCAAGAAGTTGTCGCTATACTTTTTATTTGCATGTAGTCAACTACGCATAACTTTTCACGTCCATGATTTGTAAGAACTAGAACTATTACGAATGAAGATCTGTTCCTATATCCTTCCAATCAGGCAAGTAAAATAAAGGACAAATGTGCTTATTTTGTCAATGAATTGGTATGTCATTTACAGTGCGTAAAAGAAAAGTAAAACTTTTCGCTGAATATTCAATGTTGGGTAAATTTAAGGTTAACTGGCGTGGAGGATCCGTGTCTTGTCTTTCCTTTTTTTTTTTTTGGGTTAACCGGCGTTTCGGGTAGCCCGAACATTCTGTGTTTTGTCTTATGTTTTGAGAAGATATTTCGATACAATGTCCAAAGGATGTGTTCGTCTTCTCAATCTTCGTAGGCACGTCAAACGCGGTATTGAATTGAAACGGTGAGACCCCAATATTCAACTGAAGTTTGTTTTTTCAATTGGCTTGAAGGGGGACTTTTGGTACCTTTTGCTTGCCGACTTCCACCATCTTCTTTTTTATTTGAACTTTTTAGTTTTTAATGTCATTGATACGGTTGTGGTGTTAATTACGACGCCTGAAAGGTTTTACGACCATGCTAATCCTTTTGCATTAAAAAAAGGAGGATTTATTTCTTATATCAAAATTCGAATTTAATTATAATCATAAAGAAGAAGAGACTTTAAGTTGCCATAACAATCAAAGTAAGTCAACAAGACAATAATTTCAGGTTTCACTATCATGGCTGGCAGATATCATAAAATTCCATCGAGTTCAACAAAATCGGTTGTAAATTGTTTAGAAATGGCAGGTATCATAACATTTTCTCTAGAGACGCGTGAAGAAAGGATCTCGATTGTTCACACTAGAAAGAATGATTAGTAGCTTTCGTCGTCATGAAACGTAATATCTAGTACCAACTAACAAAGGAATAGTCATCAACTCATCATATACAGTTTAACCTAATCCAAACGGATGTCCATTGAGAGTCCTTGACCATTCCTTGGCCCGAAGACCTTGACCTATTGACCTAATCCGTGTGTTAAACTTGAAGCCAACGGGCTCTCAACAGATGTGAAAAATAAAATAAAATCGTAGCAACATTTCACATTCATAGGAAAATGTTACGATTTTTATCATGAATCTTCTTGGCAAATGCTAGTAAATTTATAATTAAAAACAAACAATCTCTTACATCAAAGTAAAGCAACCTTATCAATCCAAACCAAGATACATATCAGCTTAATCTTTACGAAATCTTATTCGCATAATATCCAAAAAAAAGTGAAAATGTAATAATGTGTTGAGTGATATTTATATACCAAATCTTCATAAATAAACTGGCATATGATCAAAGTGTGAACTAAGCAGGTGTTTAAAGATTAGAGACTTTGAAATGGTTGGATTAGAATTATCATCATGAAAGTGATCGAGTTTGGATATTGGGAAGACCACAAATTTATTTCGAAAGACAATTAGCTCCTTATCAAATTGATGAAGAGTATATCTTTAGTCCATTGCTAGACTGTTAAGGCACGTTATTATGGTTTCGGAAAGCAACATTCTGTGGGAATTCGAACAAA
This sequence comes from Erythroxylum orinocense, assembly GCA_025531955.1. Classification (NCBI taxonomy): domain Eukaryota; kingdom Viridiplantae; phylum Streptophyta; class Magnoliopsida; order Malpighiales; family Erythroxylaceae; genus Erythroxylum; species Erythroxylum orinocense. Next base: position 15,776,330 of record JANZLX010000008.1, read on the forward strand.
ATTAGATCTGGCTTGTCATTTATTGTAAATTTGTTTAGGAAACGTAAGTGACTAGCCCAAATAACGTTCATGTCGTCATAGCTTGAAAACTAGATGTGAACCCGTACGTAAAAGTTGGAATTGAATCACTATCTAAATACGTGTATGGACTGAGGCCACGGAATTTGACGTGTCCATGATCAAGTGATTCCAGAATCTTGATGCTAACAGCTAGGAATGGGACAAATTTAAGAGTAGATATATTGACTCCAGTCGCAACCAGGCCTTGACAAAGTTGTAGACGTCCTAGCTAGGCTCCCATAATTTCTGCTTTCCTGGTAAGTACAACTGAAACATGATATAATGTATTCTTGACGCAAGCTTGAAATTAATCAGCCATATCACACCAGGATGAAAGGGTAACCTACCAAATAAGTCCTGCCATGTAATATACAAAGACTATAGTTCAACTCACAAGTATCTAGGAAATTGTATTTGTATCAAAAGATATTTTAAGCCGTGTGGAGTCTGCGTGGAAGTTGGAAGTCAGTTTTAAAAACTAGTTAATGAATTTCAAGAAAGTATGCCCTTTTTAATACAAGCTGTCGTTGTCTTCTTCTTTTCTTGGTTCTGTCTTTGTTACTCTTCTCCTTTTAAATTTCAGTGAAAGTGAGTATACTTCTAATAAGTTATTGATAGTATCTAGAAAATGGTCAGATGTAATAATGCAATAAATGGACATGTTACTGTTCTTTCGTATGAATTAAAAATAAATAAATGAATAGGAATGAAATAAAAACAAAAAACAAGCGATTGTTTAGGAGCGACATTTGTGGGGTTTAGCACAGAAACGGAGGCAAGAAACACATGAGATTTTTGATGGTTACTCTTCCAGTAAGATTAATGTCAGACGTGGAATCATTGGTAGCGCCCTTCAATAAAGTTTCAGTTTCTCATCTTGCTTTCTTGGCCACACGCTGAGGTGCCTAGTTAAGGAATTTAATGAATGTACCGCTTTTTTCGACATTTTCTACTTGTTTTAACAAGATAGGTAGCGTCTCCATCGACTAAGCATATGCCGCGCTAACCATACATTCAATATGCAGATCGCAGAACGTGCCACTATAAACATATTCATGTACTTGAATGAACTAATATAACTGAAGCCCCAACATTGGCTGAAATATAAATTCATCTACTTGGGTTATCAATAGAATACGGTGTCAAAAAGGCACAAAGCGCAGCTCTCTCGTATTATAACGTACAGTTATAAGTAATTATGTTCCACCAAACAGTGCCACGTTCAATGATATTAAATCCTTTGATTAAAAAGCCACAAATTCAAATAATATGCAGCTATACTTCAATTTTTATTTTTTTTTGAATTAGCTATACTTCAATGTTACAATCTAAAATTCAGTTTCAGCATAAATAATTAAATATAATGTCCTAAAGTGCATATATGTCCAAAAGCAGGATGCAGTTTCTCAACATTTTGTGTTCAATGAACTGACATCACTTAACATGGATATTAAGTTTAATGGACTTTAACGTGCCACGACATCTTTGAATCATACATGATTTTTTGAATTCAGAAGCTTTATTCTGAAATAGTACAATAATAATAATAATAATAATTTAATAAAAATCTTGGTGATACGTATTATTTGAAAAAATCTAATTAATAATATACATTTTTACCCTTAATTAATAAGAAGATTGTTTTTAAATTAAGCTTAAAGAGTACAATGATAGAATTATATATATGAATCACTCTCGGACCTTACATGTAACAAGTTGTATAATGTCCTGATATAAGCAAGCATCACCTTCATAAATTACTGCGAAAAAGTGAGGAACTATAACTTCGACTCTGTTACTCGTAGTAATAGCTAGCTTGATGCTTTAACCTAGATAGGAGCACAATTATGAAGGGGTGAACAATAAGAAGTTGAAAAAAATAGCCTACTTGTTTGAGTTCAAAATCTTAATTGGATGGAATGAGATTTTACAACATTGCGAATTAGTATTATTGTAGGTGAATGAAGGACTGGCTTACATTATCCTCTGTTCTCATTAGCCTATTTTAACCTTATTTTTGTTTTAATACGACGTTATTTTATGTAAATTTAAGTATAAAATGACATCGTACTGAGACCAAAATAAGGATGAAACAAAGAATTTGAACTCTTACCAAAATTTAGGCATAAAATAGCATCGTATTAAGGCAAAAAAAAAGGTTGAAACTTGCTAATGGAACAGAAGATTTCATACCCTTTATAGACCTCGCAAACGAAGAATTCCAAGTTTTGAATAGTACGATACTATGGTCATTTTTCTCATCAATGCTGCTTTTTTTTTTTTTTTAATCATTGTCCTTCATGGTACATATCTTTCATTCTCATTAGCCTTTTCTAACCCTTATCTCTACTCCAATACGACGTATGAGCCAAATGGTATGAAAGCAATATCATATTGGAGCAGAAACATAGTTAGAACAGTCTAATAGAAATAGAATATTTGAACTCCTACCAAAGCCCGAAAGCACATCGATAGGGTTACAACTTCCAAAAGGATAGGCTCTGAATTATCCTGCCTAGTAACGGGCAAGAAATGGAAAATGAATATGATCAACATTATCACCCACGTGTGTCTCACTTCCCAGTTCCTGTCGTACCTACCTGAACTCTAAATTCACATTACTTCGTTATATTATAAGCCCACTTGAATATTATAACTTCCAAACCTAGTTAAGTTTATTAATAGACTTCCCAACTACCAATAATTGAGATTTGATGAATTTTTTTAATGCATTGTGACGCGATAAAGTTTTGTGGGGATATAGTCAAAAAGCTCATCTCCAAGGTATGCATGTTCTGGTTTTGCTGGCAACATTCCCCGTTCTCATGTAAGCAGTTCGATTTCGAGTTACCATTAATTTTCACAGGAAAAGGGTTCGACATTTGATTTTGGTGGTTGTGGAAGCTCAACTGTCTATCATTCTTTTGAGTATTTACATTACAAAAGAAGTGAATTTGGTAATAGTCTTTCAAATCATTTAAACTTGTAGTTTTGTGTTAATGATTAATATCCATGGTGAACACAATGCAGAATTTTATACAGACAAAAAAATTTAATTACTGTTATTTGATAGTTATTAGTACTCATCACTATCATAAATAATAAAATATTTTAATAAAATAAACATTTTCTTATTTAATACTAATAATCACTAAATAATGATTATATCATTGGGTTTATTTTATACTTCTTGTTTGCAAGCATGTCCGAGAGTGCATGAACTAAGAGACTAATGTCCAAAGGCATAGTAGAGTTATGAAATTCAACCATCAATAATTTGATCTAAAGGTGTTTACACACCATTTGGCTCGTATTAACAACTATTTTATATACATTTTTTAAATATAGTTTGAAATACGAGTGCATGTCTGATAACCTAGTAGGGTAAATTATTTTATCAGCATATAATTTAGTAATTAATGTTAGATCCATTCCGCTAAACACATCACCTACGTACAACACGATAAAAATTTACCTAATACGCGGAAGCCGAGAAAAACGTTGTTAAGCGACTGTTTAATATACTTGTTAACGCTATGGGACATGGATACTTGTGGTCACAATCTTACCACGATGCAATATATGCCTTTGCGATGTTTCTCGTGTCCCTCAACTAACCAAGAAGTTGGACATTGCATCTACTTTATCATATATTCATATCTCGGGATCGTTTGATTCCACTTCTGTTTTTCTGTTGTTATTTTTTAATTCTATTTCTTGTTTTTAGTTTCTATTTTTTTCTTTAAAAAACGAAAACCTGTTTGATTGAGATTTGTAATATAAAAACTGAAAACAAAAACTTATTTAATTGAAATTTTTAATAAAAATCTGAAAACAAAAACTTGTTTAAAGACGAAGACAGTGAAAAAACTATTTTAGAGTAGAAGAAAAATTGTTGCGAAAAATTAAGAAAACGTAATTTTTTAGCTTTCATAGATTCGTTGTAGTTTTTAAAATTTTTAAAACGCCGCAACACAACAAAAAAAACCAAACGTGATTTAATAGATGGTTTCCTTTTTAATAAAAACCACAACTAAAAACAACAAAAGAAAAATGAAAACAAACGGGCTCTAAAATTTCGGCTTTTGCGTTTTCCTTAAAACGAAAAATATGTCTCCTATAATCACCCGTTATAAGTTTTTCCATAAGAGGTTTGATCATATTAATTAAATTTTACTTTCTATTAAACTAAATTATGAATTATTAAAGTTAAGTTTGTACTAAACATCACGTTGAAAAAATTTAAAATATTAATGTAACTACATGAACTTTGATGGAAATAAATTCAAACCATAATTTTTTTCATAAAGTACGGTTAAATTATGCAAGAACTTTCATGGAATTAACCCTATTTTCTATACTATAAAAAAAAAGAGTCATTAAAACTTAAAACTTTTGCATTAATTAAAATTTCTTATCTAAACTCATCGGTATATGGGTCACACTCATTTTACTTCAACCTCTAAATGCTAATTTGGAATGCATACTAGTCAAAAAGAAGGTGTTAATCAACTTATTTGAAGAACTTGTATGTACGTAGTTGAGTTTATGGGTTCAATCACGCGGGTTTAGCTTCTTTGTCTAATATTATGGTATCTTATTGTGTCCAATAAATCTCAGTCATTTATTTATATGAGTCCTGTATGAGACCCACGTGAGACCCACAAAATAAATGGCTGAGATTTCATAAGACAGAATAAGACAGAGTAAAACTGGACAAAAAATTTGGTCCCAATCATGCATACCACTTTTGTCTTTTTTTATTCCTTCAAGAAAGACTGCAAGTTTGCAGAATCTCCGGGATCATGGCCAAGTCAATGAAAATATGATGATTATGTTCACTTGAAACTTTTACCCAACTTGTATTTTATGTCTAAGCAAGTGCACAGTACAAATCGAAATGAAAATACAAGCTTCAACCTCATACTCCATGCAATATAGTGGCAAAACTGTTAAGAGCCTTTTAAAAAAAAAAAAAAAAGGTGACCAGAAGCGTAGACCTTGCCCTGCTCGACTGGGAGCAGATCTACAGACCATAGATGGTTAGGATATCAAAGGCATAGTGGGCACAGCACAGCACTATGGACACAACAGATCTGCGACTATTCTCTTCTCGTGAGAAGAGGGGCGGCTGAGGGGGACTTCTCAACCACTCAAGTAATTCATTCCCCGTGCCAATATGATTAAAGCAAGAGAAGCACGGCATGGAGTTAGCCTGTCAATATTCACCGCACCTAAAGGTGACGAAGTCTTGAAACATGTTGCTGATGGTGTGATGGTTGCGTCATCTGCCACAAGCCACTCCTCGTCATCTTTAAACTACCACCAGATGAGATATTTTCTTAAGAGCATACAACGTTAAATTCCACTTTGTATTTGGCAGGCTAATAGCACTTCAATTAATTAAATTATTTACTGATGTATAAAAAGATATTTTATTATAATAACTATGGAGTTTTCAAATGGTACAACATAATTACTTGTTATACGTCGCATCAAATCCTCTATTTCATTTATTTTATTCTAACCATATTTTATTAAATCTTATTCATACATTTTTGTGAGGTCCACGTAAATGTGTTGATAAGATTTAATGAAACATAATAAGAACATTATAATCAGAATAGATGATTTGATCCCGTTAGGTACCTACAAATAATTAAAAGAGTGACTTTCTATAATCCATTGATAGGTAATCCTGAGAGGATGTTGTACTTATCCTAGCTAGTAGTCGTACTACTTAGTATACTAATTTTTTTTTAATGATATATCAACCATGATTATTGTGAAGCGGCACGGGCTATTTTATTCTTAATCAAAGTCTTAAGTTCGAGTTTTAAAAATGAAGTCATTTTAAATCTTGTAAGGGAGAGCTTTGCAGTCAGTAAAGATCTTACCCGATTCGAATCTGAATTAGTCGATTGCTTATGTGATGTCAGGTTGTTTAACAAAAAAGAAAAGGGCAAATAATTATGACTTAAATTTGAAGTTCATCTTAGATAACTTCATATGTGATTAATTAGTCTGAGAAACCGCCAATCCACAAGGTCTAACGACTCTAGGTACCCAACTTCTGCTTCTTCCACAACTTTTGTTATTTGTGAAAAGTAAACACAAGCAGGACAAAAAAAATGGGGCTCAAACTGCTGGTCCAGTGCGTGCTGGAATATGCGGAGGAGGAGGACTTTAGTTGCGGAGTCAACAGGAAAAAGTTTGATGAGGAAGTCGATAAACCTACCACTTGGAATCAGATTTTGGTGGTAATCCATGACATCAACACCCATGCGTGTCACTCGTGATGCAAACCTGAAGGAATTCCCACAATCAATTGTTATCAAAAGAAGAAGAAGAAGACCAATTGCCAAGTGTTATGACCAATTGATTGCTGGACTATTGCATTTGTGTTCGTGTTTCGTGTTTCTTGTTTTTGTTCGCCTGCGTAATTAAAGGTTCCCCTAATTTTCTTTCGAAAGTGTTTTTCGGGTCTTGTCTTTTCGACATAAGGATTTGCCCACGTATAAGGTACATGATCAAATCCTTTAAAAAGACAACATTGAGAGAGCCTCTTTAAGTTATAAAAAGAGGGCCTTCTCACATTTATCAAAATATCCCAAAAATGCCTCTTTTTTTTTATAAATATTTCACTTATATTTTTTTAAAAATAATATAATAATAATTTAAAAATAAGTATAATTGGCTGAACTTCGTTAATTTCTGTTGTTTTTTATTTGTCTATTTAATAGCTATTGTCAAGTATAGTTGTAGTTAATTATTATGCTACTAAATTATATATCTAAAAAATTTTTGTCTAGAAAATTAAGTTTTAAGTAGGATCATTTGTGATCCTTTCAATCTTTTATAAGAATTTACATGATACAATTGTTTATACGTTATTCACTTAAATAACAGTGCTGACGGTGAATTTATTATTATTAATGAAAATTAACCGAGTTTCTCTAGAGAGTGGGTGAGACTAGCACCAATTTTCCATCTTGTTTGTCTTCTATCTATCCTTGTGCGTGGAATATTATTCTTGATAACCTGACTAACGCGTACGCACCTCTCTGATGACATAGTTGGAGTGACCTCATGCATGAGTTACACACTCGCACTATAGGCCGTTGAAGAGGGAGATTTTTTCTGACTCAGCTTCGCTGGAGGCTGGGGCCCATATGTAGATACCTAACCCGACAATTTCACGGAAGGATAGACTAGAGAGCCTCAGTGCAGTTTCGTCAATGCCAAGACTTGGCACCGTTTCACTTGTGAAGTAGAAAACCTAACTAATTCTTTCTAGTTTCTCCTCTTTGAAATTACCCATTAGTTATCAGGTTTTCCTTCCCTTCCACTCAAACTAGAATATTAAGAATTTGATTATAAACTCTTTTTTAACATTTAGAGCCTAAAACTATAGGTGTGAAAATTTTAAAATAATTTATCAAACATTGAGTAGTTTTGTAAAGAGTTGAAACTTTTAGAACTACAACTTTTTTCTCTTATCCTATAAAAGATAATAATACCTTTTTTTAAAAAGAATTTGATGAGAATCGAAACCTCAACGTTATGTGTTATATATTTGCATATTTTATTCCAATTCAACAAAGTAAATTTGACGTTAGAATCTACGATCCATCATTAGCGCTCTATAATGAGAGCAAAAAGGACTTATTTGAGGTTCAATTCTACCCTTGAATACGGCTGCTAGTCAGTCAACTTCGGCTTTCAACGTACTTAAAAGAAGCACCAACGTCCTTTAGGATTGGTATAATTGATGGGTTGAGTCTTGTAAAAGGGGGTTGAAAATTGAATGTTAATTTTTTTAAAATTAAAAGTGTAAAATAATGTATATTTTTAATTTAGTTCGAGTTTGAAATACCCAAGTTTTATATTAAAATAATTAGATCCTGAGTTAGTCGGTCTAACCTATTATTATCCCTAACTAAAAAAGTTTCAATTTTAAGGTGTAGTAGTAAAGGAGCTTATAACTTAATTAAAAATATTCAAGTGATAGCTAGTCACCCGTGGATACTTATGTGTCTTTAATTAAATATTTAATCAAATGATTTTTAGATCTTATAACGTAAGAGCATTGGAAAAGTTAAACAAATGTTACCGAGGTAAAAGTATGAGTAGTAAAATATGTTCGCCGCATTATTAAGCGGCGGGTATACCTAACTTTAATAACGTTAAATGTGTTTTCTGACAATAGGAATCGTGTGTTTTTTGTCCCACACACTTTAACGTGCTCTTTAAAGTGCATGAGAATAAAGTGTTAACGAAAAGCGTAACTAAGAATTAATGGATCATGGATGCAATGAAGCAATCTTTATGGCCAACACCTTACATCAAATTGATAAGTTAGTTGTACACGTGAAACTCGCCTTGCTATGAAGATTATCATAAATCGTTTTATGCTTTGGCGTCGAGAACCAATTTAATGGATCAAAAGTTGTGCACAATACATGTTTCACGTAGGAAAAGAACATTATCACCCTGACGTTGATCAATTAAACAACTCATGGACTCGCTCACAGAATTTTGGGCTTGGGCCCAAATTCTTAAAAATTAATAAAAGAAATATATGAAATCCATCCTTGGGCCGTTACCCATGCAAATGCAACGGTAGTTTGTGAAGTATTTGAGCCTGGTCGTTGCATAAAAATTGGGCCTGATTAAGGTTGGTTCAACCTCAACGGATACACAAATATAGGTCTTTCAAGAGAGGGGAAAAGTGGTGTGCGTATGTTTTGAAGACGAAGAAGCAGGACGATGGACGAAGAACAAATTGTCAAGTTTGTGGAGACATACCTGAGGAAAAAGGGTTTCAAGCAAGCCGAGCTTGCTTTTCAAGACGAGCTGCACAATAACAACAACTCCTCCAATTCTCATTCTCTCGACATCCCTTCCGATCCCGACCTCTCCGCTCTCCTCCTCTCGCTCTACCAGTTAAAGCTCTCTATTCTCTTCTTCAATCCACATTCTTCTTTTGATTTTCACATATTTATTTCCTTCCAGGTCAGAGGATACTCCTGCAAAGTACCACGATGAGTACAGTAAACTACGGTCTTGGGCGTATAGTTCACTTGATTTGTACAAGGTTACGTTTACTCCTATGTTTTTTAAACCTTTTTTGAACTCTAAACTGTTTTCTTTTTGTTCTCCATATCTTGCTGAATTGCTTTGTGTTTCAACAAACTATGCAGCACGAGTTGCTTCGGGTGCTCTATCCAGTTTTTATCCACAGTTACATTGATATGGTAGCTAAAGGATACGTCCAAGAGGGTAATTGCTCTTGTGTCTCTACTCTTTTCTACTATTATTGCAACCGAATATGTGGCCTTGTTTACTGATTTTGTCCCCAGCTAGAACATTTTTCAATACCTTCCGCGAGGACCACGAAATGATGCACTCACGAGACCTTCAGAAATTGGAAGGAGTTCTTTCTCCCTCTCACCTCGAGGTTAAAGAACTCTTTTTTAATATATTTCACATTTCCTCTCGTTGAACCGTTTTTTCGAGCCTTATTTTTCTTACTTTTTCAGGAAATGGAATTTGCTCATTCTCTTAGACACTGCAAAGTTAATATCAAAATATGCCAGGTAATACCTTTCTCTTTTATGATTTTAGGTTATCTAATCTTTACAACTTTCAGTGTTTATCTAGATGTCAACTTACGTTAAAAAACAGTACTTTTTTTCATTCATTTTGGGTGATTGGATCATTAGAGCATATAACGTTCTTGGATTCCTATAACATTGTATGATCGGATGATCCAAATTCTGAACTGATCTCCAAGAACATTACATGCTCTAGTGATCCAAATTTTGAATTGATCTCTGATCGTGGCCCAGAAGTATCTTCAAAACATTTGCAACATTCAATGTTTGAGGAGCTCTTTCAATATCTCTATCTAACTACGGTTGATTGATAGTCACAACCAAACCCTTTACTGCTAAGTGTTCCTGTTCATTATTACAACTTGAATTGTTCTGATACATTCTTTCAGGTCCTATATTAATTAAATATATGAGAGGACTATGAGCTCAATGTCACATACTGGTAACATGAAAGTTTAGATTTGATAAGTTTTATCAAATGGCTTGTTTTCAAACATTTTGTTTTTCTTTGCACAATTTTGGAGTCTGATTATTGTCGAACATCAATTTATATGATTGAAGTGAAAAAGTTGAACTGTGTAAGCTCTTGATGATGTACTGTTAATTGAATTGCCAGTATTCCAATGAGCTCCTGATGCAATATCTACGGAAAACAAAGTCCACTCTGATGCTGGGAATTGTCAATGAGCATATAAACTTCCAAGGTGTAACTAATCATATGTCAATGCAGTTACATGTGAATCTTTTTAATCATGATAGAACTAACTGGACTCCCAAAAATTTTCTTCCGTTGGCAGTTTCTCCTGGACAACCTAGCTCAATTTCCGATGATGCTGAGGCTGTATCACTTGTTGGAAGTAATCAGGATGCAGCTAATCTGATAAATAAAAGAGAAATCCACTGGGGGGTGAGTAAATGGAAGTTCTAGTTGCTAAATGTTCAGTTTTTCCTTTCTAAAAAGTGAAAACAATTTGTTGCTTTTAAATATATGTGAAACTTCTGATTATTAAAAAGAATTTGGATGTCTTAGATATCTGTTGGATCTTAATGTCATTAACATGAACTCGTGTATTTTGGGATGGCAAAACATACTGCTTGTATTGCAAAATCTTTTTTCCCTATTATTACCAAGTTTATGGACATTCCAGAAGCATCTGGTTGCTATATAGCAATAGAAACAACTAAAATCTAGTTCCATTGTGGATGTTGTGACTGGCAATTCAAAGCAAAATGTATGAAAATTAAGAGTTGTACTTATTTGGTTTATTTATTTCCAAGTTTTAGACGGCTTAAATTGTAGTTTTGTTTGTCTTATTATTCAACTGTGTATGGATCTTTGAATGTCTCCATGAATGCAGATAATCTCAGTAAAACATGATAGTAGAAACTTTTGGGTCTGGATGAATATGAAAAACTGAATGGATTATTGCTTTAGGTTTTTAGAAGGTATCATGTTGAGATCTTTTCATTTGGAGCACATCAACAGATAGAACATATTCAAGCTGTTCATGTCAGTGTTGAAAAAGTATTGACGTTTATAGTGTGGTTGAGTGAGAGCTGTGGCCAATACTTTTCAATTCTAAGGCAGATCTTGTCATTTTTTTGCTGATTTTGCAAGTTTTTGTTAGGTAAGGTTTGTGAATGTAGGAGCTACTCGTTATTATCGACAACATAGACGAAGTTTCAATAACAAGCAAGCCAGACTTTTAAGAAGCAAAACTTTTTGCTTCTATTTATGTTTTATATTGATTGGTTGTAAGATTCTTTTAACAGTACATTGTTTGTTGTTTTTAGTTGCTTGAAGATGCTTTAGAAGAACGCCTAGAGAAAGCAGGGGGTCTGCTCTCAGATTCTGAAAAGCCAGAAGGAGATGCTAAAGAGGGAGAAATGGAGGACAACAAGGTAGGATTAATCGATTTCTTTGTAGTGGCATGATTTTAATGCAAGTGCATTTGATGGGTGATGGAGGGGGAAGGTATTAGTGGTAAGAAGGGTGTGTTTCCCACCGTTGCAGCCTGTTTTCAGAATTTTGCCATGTTGATGTTCTGTTTGATATTCAGAAAAAATATGTAGAAGGCGGAAAACAAGGTCCTTCAGCTAAAAAGTTGAAAAAAGACAAAGCTGCTAATGCTACAGCAAAGGTTGCACGCCCTGAGACTAATGCTACATCTATGGCTCCGCGAGTTAAACCAGAGCTTCCTTTGCCAGTAATGTATTTTCTAGATACCCTATGTCCCTTCCCTCACTGTATGTGCTGATCCATTTATGTGTGCTGTAGGAAAAGCTATGTTGTCCTGCAATGAAAGTTTCAAAATTGAGTTTTTTAGGCATGGTTCGCACTGCAGATAGTATCTTGGGCTTGGCGTGCCTTGATGCTTGATGTCCATTCCCTTTGTTAGGAAGTTATGGTTAATAAAAGCAAATGACATAGCTTTTGATATGATGGGATGTCGTTTGTAGAGAGTTCTGTGGAATCAAGTATTATATGGTGGTTTTTGATTCTCATGAATCTAATCTCGGAAGTTTTTTTCTCCCACCTAGTCCCCCTGCAAACTGCGAGTGTGTTTTTATAGGTTTCACTACTCCATCCTTGTACCAGAAGCCTGATTTATGTACATTTCTTGATCTTTTTAGTCATTAATGGCCAACTTGATATTAGTGATTATTCACTGGCTGTCGATCACATTCAGATATATTAAACACACACACATGGTGACTATATTTTTTGCAGAATCAAACGATGTTTGTAATAGAGGGTTAACGTGTTGTATCTGATAACCTATAATTGCTTCAGGCCAATGGAGGTTGAGCAGTCTATACTTGAGGACTTGAGAAACCGTGTGCAGTTGGGTAGTGCAACATTGCCATCTGTTAGCTTTTATACATTTATCAACACTCATAATAGGTAATTCCAATCATATTTTTCTCAAGTTATTTTTTGATAATGTTTCTCTTAAAAGTATGACTTCTAATTCCCTATTCTGTTGTTTGACATCCGTTTCAGTCTAAATTGCTCTTCAATATCCCATGATGGATCTTTGGTTGCTGGTGGATTCTCAGACTCCTCACTGAAGGTTTTATCTTATATCATAATAAAACCTTACAAGTACCATGTTAATGAAAAGAAATTGCTAAACCTGAGCTGTGCTTCCGCAGGTTTGGGATATGGCAAAACTTGGTCAGCAGGCTGGCAGTTGTAAGTCTAGACAACTAGGACCTAGCTTTTATGTGCTGATTTTTCAGAAATGTGATATTAGCTCTATTAGAAATGTTCAAGGTTTGGAATATGCTGATGCTTCATGATAAATGAAAACATGTCCAGCATATGATCTCTGTTACAGCAACAATTATAAGTGATTTATTGCAATATATTAGACAGAAAGATTTTCATATTTATGTTCGTACTTCATTTTAGGAAATGAAAAATTAAGAATTTTAGATTTCTCATCTATCTTGGATTTTGAAACATGTTGCTGCTGACCACTTTCAGTAATTATCAGTGTAAAACTTTACTTGTTCTCCTGTTTTATTCATCATTTAGTGTCTAAAATCATTTTAAGAAAGTGATAAGGAGCTTAATACTGTCACATATAGCATTGGGTTGGTCTTTCATTTATTTCAGCGCGTGTTTTTTTTTTTTTGCTTAAACTTTACAATCATTTTTTCCATTTATTGTTATATATATTGCAGCAGCAGTTAGATAACGTTCTGTTATACATGAGTCTACATTCTGGGCAAAAAGGAACATTTGCTAAACTAGTTTTCAATTTCAGCTGCTATTCAGGTTGAAACAGACTCTGCACCAAGTGAGCATCGTGTGACGCCAAATGGTGATAAAAGATCGTATACATTGTTTCAGGGCCATTCAGGACCTGTTTATTCAGCCACTTTTAGTCCCCTTGGAGACTTTTTACTGTCCTCTTCAGCAGATACAACAAGTATGTCCTGACTGTCACTTTAGTGTTATATCTGTGTGGGCCCATCCACTTTTTCAATTCTGCTTGGTAGTTCTGTTTTTCATTTTTGCCTATAAATTTATTGAGGAAGTATTATTTAACTATCTTACAGTTCGATTATGGAGCACAGAACTAAATGCCAATCTTGTATGCTACAAGGGCCATAATTATCCAGTATGGGATGTTCAGGTATGAATTTTACTCTGCAGTATAGGATTTTATTTTCATTATTATGTCTGGTTGGCCCTTGTCTTTTGTCGGTGGCATCTCTTAACAACAGAAAGTTGAGCCATCATAATTGGGGAGTGATGGCCATCCGGCCATAGATGGTACTATAGACGGTTTTAAAAAGTTCATTTGGAAACTTCTCATGAATTTCTAATTTGGCGCCTGCAGTTTAGTCCTGTAGGACATTACTTCGCAAGTGCTTCACATGATCGTACCGCAAGGATTTGGTCTATGGACAAAATTCAACCTTTAAGGATAATGGCTGGTCACTTGTCTGATGTTGATGTTAGTATTTTCTGCATTATCCTATCATTTGTATTTGTGCCATCCTGAATCTGTTACATTATATAGACTCCTGAAATGTTTTGTTTACTTAGTAGCTGCTTCACAGTAGTTTATCATCCTCATATTTCTAAATTTGTGTAAAGATATAGTCATGATTGGTAACTTAATGGATAGAGTCTGATTTTGTTACCTCCTGACTTTAGCACTTGGTTGAAGGAAAACTGTGAGATAATCTTGTGTGTATTAGTTGGTCTTCTGCTCATAACTTCTCCGGCAAGGTTCTTCTGCTGGTACTGTTAGGGTCCTTGTATAGTAGACAGTAAAATCCTGTTACTGCTAATGATTTTCTACGTTCTGCTACCAATCTCTGAAAATCTGCTTCACTTGTTTTGTGGCATGTCCTCAGCAATGTGCTGTGGTAAAAGCAGCTTAGTACTTTCAATTCTAGCTGATCTTTCATCCAGTTTTAGCATGATTAGCATTTTCTACTGAAAGGAAAAGAAACATCAAATGGAAACAAGTTCTGTAGTTTTTCCTTTTAGAATAAATTTAATTTTCTTTGGGCATTTTAGTTAATTTGCTTTTTAAGCTAACTAAATGGTTTTTGGGGCAACTTGCTCCATATACTTACTAATTCTTTGACCTTGGTATAATGACAGTGTATTCAATGGCATACCAACTGCAACTATATTGCTACGGGCTCTAGTGATAAAACTGTTCGACTTTGGGATGTACAGAGTGGAGAATGTGTTAGAATATTTATTGGACACCGTAGTATGGTTTTATCATTGGCTTTGTCTCCTGATGGGCGTTATATGGCGTCTGGTGATGAAGATGGTACAATCATGATGTGGGACCTGTCAAGTGGCCGCTGTGTTTCACCTTTGGTGGGGCACAATTCATGTGTCTGGACCCTTGCTTTCAGGTGTTTTTTTTCTTCCGCTATGAAGCCCTTAAAAATTCTTGGGCGTTTTGGCATTAGAAGTTTAGTTAGCTGACTGTAAGTATAGAATAATTTCTAAACTTTTGATTTTTCTGTCGTCAGTTGTGAAGGTTCACTTCTTGCGTCTGGTTCTGCTGATTGTACTGTGAAATTATGGGATGTAGCTTCAAGTGCAAAGCTGACAAGAACTGACGAGAAGTAAGTGTTTAATGTTAAAAAAATCTCATACAATTGCTTTTCTCATATTTTTCAACTGTTTCTGTGCTGGCCACTTAATAGCTATGTTCCTTTAATCAGCAAAACTGGGAATGTAAATAGATTGAGATCCCTGAAAACTCTTCCAACAAAGTCTACCCCCGTCTACTCTTTGAGGGTAATTGCCTTGTCCATGCCTGTTATGTTATCTTATAATTGGTCATTCCTTGTTGTAACGTTTGCATCTCATGTTGGTAGCAGTTTTCAAGAAGGAATCTTCTGTTTGCCGCTGGTGTCCTTTCAAGAAGTGTGTGAAGTACTTGAACCTTTCTATTTTAAAGACGAATAACAACTACTGTTAGGTTGGCTAGATGGGATCAGCTAACACTGTTAATATGCTCTAATTTATTGGTAGCATGAGATGAGCATGTTCACAAATCCTACTCAATTTTTGTTTGTTGTAAGAATTTTGTTGTACTACAATCTTCAGTCGCTCCCGTAAACACACACTTGCCTTTTGTCGGTAGGAAGAGGCACGTACTTCTTGTAAGTTGAAAAGAATAGGAAGATGGTTGACGGGTCCCTGGCGCTCAAGCTTCTGTAGTTTAATTAATATTGAATTATCCTAGCAAATCCTTTAGGTATCCTATAGTGGTGACTATTTCACTGGCATTTTGGGGGGATGATGTGGTGGCTTAGATTAGGGGAGTAATGGGCCTATGCAAATTACCGTGATTTTGTTTCAGAGGTTGTGGCCATGCTGGTAATGGCGTTGGGAGTGGAGTAACCAGTGTAAAAGACTAGGATATGAAATTTATAAATTTTTTAATTTCTTTTGCTCTCAGAGTTGTATATCTTTAATTTGTAGAAAAATAATAATCAATAGGTAAATTATAATGAAGAAAAATCCATAGAAGTAAATGCTATGATTTTAGAATCAGCTAGGTTGAATTCGAATTTGTGTACCATTACATCATTTGGTATAGGATAGATCTATTTAGTACAGAATTAGGTCAATCATCTAAATTAGAAGATTACTGTCTCCAAAGTTCTTTAATTTCCTAATTAATATTTTAGAATCATCTTTTAAAATTAATTATCAAATCTTGAAAATGGGAAAGAATTAAAGTCATTTGAACAACAAATAAAAAAAATCATCATAAGCCTAATGATATAAAGAAATAAAGCAAAAAAAAAAAGAGAGTAGTATCTGAAATTATTCTCTCACATTATGCACAATTTCAGATAGAACTTCCTTTGTAGGAAAGTTTGTAGCTCCATTTTATTTTTATTTATTTTTGGAATGGAATTTTTAATTTCTTAAAAGTAGTAATACAAAGCTAGTTTTGGAATATATATTTATTTTATATAAAAAAGTATAAAAAGACCAATTAAAAGTTTCAAGAATGCATCAAGTATAACGAAATCGTGATAAAATCACAACAAACAAAAAATAATAGTAGAGTCAAAAGAATTATATTGTTGATAATCAAGAAAGGAATCGGGAGAAGTGTACTGAAAATCAACGATATTCCGAAACAACATTACGAAAGCTTCTCATCCTTATCCAAGATAAATATTATCAATCAAATCTTATGATGATTATGTATTATTATTTATTTATTTACTAAAAAAAACTCATTCTGTATTCAGCTTCAATCATATTAAGACGAAAACCTTCAATCATTTTTTATCTCATTTGTCTCATTAGATGTAGAAAACATCCATAGATTATCCGACAATATATCCTATGGGAATGACATGTTAGAGCAATCACATTTACTTATTAAGGCATCATACATAACACAAGTATTTAAGATGATCAAAACTTCTCATTTCATTCATAAACATGAACATAGATTGTAACATTACATTCCATAATCCACATATATACATTACCAACAACATTTAAGAGTTTGCTACTCTTTACAAGATGTTCTATATGAAGTGGGATGTTAAACCAAAATATTCTAGCTAGACTCTTTAGTATCATCTGACCGACCTTTGAGTCATTCTAGTTCCAAAACACAAATACTAGACTTCAACTTGATCTGTTTAGGAGTTAGAACTCCTTTGAACCTGAAAAACAACATTGCAGTTTTGATGAGTTTGTAAACTCAATGAGTGAACCATCATCGATGTGCTCACTAATATCAGCATAAAATAACACATATATAGTTTAGTTTACCAAATGTGTCATACAAATGAATAATTCACATCACATCACATACTTCATTGATTCAAACCATTCAATATTTCATCTCAGTTCAATGGCATGTTAATTCAACCAGTCAATATGCCATATTCATTCAATCATTTAATAAATAAGGATGCATCCCGTACTCATTGTGGATATAGGGTTCATTGATAACTGAGCCTGCAGCTCTTTGTGCATATTTATAAGCTTTAAGCTCTTTTTCACTTGGGTCACTCCGGCCATAACTCTTTTATCTATTCATGTATTTCAATGTAATGAGATGTAACAATTCACATATGATGCATTCAGTATTTCACATTTGATATACTCAAGTCATATATCACATTCTTCGGATCTAAGTCCGGCATTTAACATTCAGTTGAGAACACATATTTCTATATTCACATACACTTACAAAACACTTCTAATATATTCCTGAATATCAATCTCCTCAGACCATCAAAGTCTAGAATTATTACAATCACATGAGTAGCAATTCAATAACTGAATTTTAAACAAAGCACCTAAATTATGGTGAGAGAACATCTAGGTTGACTCACAGGATGCTCCAGAATAACTATTGCCTTGACGACCCAGTAATGTCTAGATGTGGTCGATCAATTTATGCTTCTATTGTCATGCAATACACAATTAATTCATATATTATTAAATTGATCAATCATATGATCATTTAATCATACATATGTTTATATGTATCATCTTCAATGCATGCTCAATTGGTTATCTAGGATATGTATCCTCATACAAAGGTCTTGATTCATTCCTAATTTACCAATCATTCACTCAACCATTTTCTCATTCGTACTTCCTTCAAGTACTTCAATATTCATACATCCATAATCTATCAAACTCTTTATCAACTATTTAAGCAACAATCTAGGTTTATTCCTAGCTTTAATCAACACCAAATACACCAAATTAGAGTGACTTGTCCTTAATTAAGTTAAGAATTATTCAAAATTGAACCCGTTATTACAGAGCACTGCCCATGATCATAGGGCACATGCCATGATTGTGACAGAAGCTGGTGCAGTAGGCCACGATTGTGGAGAACATGTCATGATCGTGACAAAACCTTAAAAATCAGGACACAATTATGGGATAAGGGCCACGATCGTGTCAGAACAAAAAATGGTTGGGCCACGATCGTGCCCTGTAGTATTTTCCCACCAATTCCACTCGAATCATTTAACCCTAAAACATGCCAAACACTTTCAATCTTCCTGATTTCACACTCTTTGTGCAACCTGAATTCATACTACTTCAACTACCATATTAACTACTTAAGTCTCACCAAAAACCCTACTCATTTAGTTCTTCATCAATCATTCTCTATCATCATGCATGAAACTCGAACTTTGTCAAATTCAAAAACACTTCCATAACACCCATCTTTTAGCATAAATTCACCATCATCTACACTTCAAATTCCAACCTAGAATCATTCAGATAATAGTCCAAGACCTACCATTTTCATGCATCAAACCAAAATTAGGAATCATCATTCACTATAATACATATAACCTTAACTTGTCAATTTTAGGAACACCTCAATAACGCCCATTTTCTGTATAGTTGCATCATCATTAATGCCCCAAATCTCAACTTAATTAATCCAAATAACAATCTATAACCCACGGGTTTTATACATCAAGAACAAAGCATAATCATCTATCAAATTCCAGCACAACCCATTATCAATCATACATGTATTTCGTCTCAATTTAATCACCATGAATATTTCTATTATAACATGTCATAAAGATCAAAAATCTGTTACTTGTTTAGCCCTAAACTCTACCTCAATCAAGAAGCCATCCTAGCCTTCCAAACATGCAAGGATAAAGCACACTCTAAGAACAAGATGAAAGCACAACAAGGGTTCAACAACAAGATGAAACCAGCAGAATTTTGGGGCAACAACGTATACAATTTTTTTAGCAAAAACTCAAGATGTGAGGATTATGGGTGTGTGAATCGGTAGTGAGAAGGGTAGAGAGGAAGATAGCATGTAGAAAGAACAAGAGAAGATGATCTTTGATGTGTGAAAATCACGGGTGTAGGTGTGTGGAGGAGAAGGTGGACATATGTCATGCCAAGTGTCATGCTAAGACCTAACCATATGTCTTCTACTTCAACTTCCATTTCTCACTCCATAATTAGTCCATTTGTCTCATAATCACTAGGCCATTTGTCACCCAATTAAACCACCATTTGTCACTCTTTTAATCAATCCATTTGTCACCCTATTACAATGCCACATGTCACTATTTAATAGGCCTATTCAACCCAAATTTCCATGCATCAATTTATCTTACTATTCAACATTTTTCCTATACTATTTGCACGTGTCACTTCATTAATCACCTAATTATAACAATAAATTCCAAATTACTAACTATAATCCTTCAAAACAAAATTCAAAACATAATCAATCCACAATTTAAGAAATCACATTATAATTATATAAAATCTTTCAAACCCTGTAATAACTCAATTGAGTGCATATACTATCTTTGCAATGTTTCTAAATCAAAATTCATTTGTGTGTGTTAATATTATGCATGAAAATGAAATTAATTTTATGTATTCTCATATGACTTCATATAACAGTTTAATTCCTATATGTAGAAATGGGCTATTACAATTCTCCTCTCTTAAGAAATTTTGCCCTCAAAATTCTTACCTCATTGGTTAAATAGATGGGGGTGTTGTTTCCTCATATTCTCCTCGGTCTCCTATGTGGCTTCTTCTATCGAATGGTTCCTTCAAAGATCTTTAACCAATAAAATTTCTGGATTTCTCAACTGTTTAGTCTGATAACCCATTATTTTTACCAGTTCCTCCACATAACTCAAATTACTTGAAATCTCAACCTCCTGTTCCAGTGATATATGCATCGGATTTGATTGATATCTCTTAAGCATACTAACATGAAACACATTATGAATTTGAGAAATCTCAACTGGTAATGATAACTTATAGGGCAATGGTCCTATTCTCTTAGTAATCTCATATGGACCAATGTATCTAAGGCTTGATTTACCCTTTTTACCAAACCTCAACACTCTTCGCCTAGGTGATAATCTCAGAAACACTTCATGTAACATCTCACCCCCTACAAGAAGGATAGAATAGTAATTTAGCAAAGGATGAGAGTGAGTGGGACTAATTGGGATTATTCATGCATACTGGTATTTGTGAACAGTAGAATTTTGCACATGAAAATATCTATACATGCATACATGACATTTCCGGTGTTTGGGCCTAAATGGATTTTGGTTGTGAATAACATGGTAATTGTATTTGAAAAATTATTCTGAGTGATCCATTGTGTGTTTTATATTTTAGGGGAATTTTAGAAATTTTTCTAGAATTTTCCGGAGAAAATTTTCGGACCGAAAAAATCGCCAAGTGAAGAATCGGTTGAGTTTCGGTATCGAAAATTGCTATCCAATGGCACTGCAATATTGGGTATATTATTTTGGGATTAAAATTAGGACCATTGGACTTGAATAGGTCAAATTTCATGAGGGTTTCTTAATCCTATTACATATTTTGTCTTATCTTTAGTTTGTCTTTTCTTTCTTTTGTCATTTTCTTCTATATGGCCAAGTGTCCTCCTACCATTTATTGTTTT
>JANZLX010000008.1:15800264-15843373 GCA_025531955.1 Erythroxylum orinocense
TGTTGACTTCTAGGAAAGTTGACTCCTTCGGTCCTACAAAATAAAATTCTTGCAGTATCAATTGTCCTCATAAAAGTTATGCAGAATTAATATCAAATGATGACAAAATACTAACAATTTGCAACTTATGAAAACTCGATATGAAGGACCAAATTAAGCACAAAAATCATGAATTAGGAGTCAACAAACGCATAAATACTTAAGAAAGCAGGGCCAATTTATAGTATAAATCTGGTTCAATCAAAGGGACACATGATCAGAGACTGTCCTCAGGTGGTGACGCAAGAGGGGTCGCAGTCACAAGCTCCATGAAGAGCAGAAACAGTGGGACCCAAGCTAGTCACAGAGGTGGGCAGTTCTGGAGTTGCAAGGAAGGCTAACCCTCCAAGGAGGCCAAGGAGTCAGGCACAAACCAGGGTATTTGGCATGACTAGAGAGGAAGTTGCAGCCGCTTTTGGAGTTGTCACAAGTATGGCTTAGTTATTCAATTCTGCAGTATTTTTTTTATTGATTCTGCTTCCACACATTCATTTGTTTTTGCAAGTATGACTTTACATGATGTGAATTCAGTGCCTTTGAATAGTCCCTTAATTGTTAGCACTCCTTTAGGGAGAAAGGTGATAATAAGTTAAGTATATAGAGACAGTGAACTGGTTATTGGAATGGATTCCATGGAGAAGTATCATGCAAAATTAGATTGTAGCCTCAAGGGGTAAAGTTTGACTATGGCAATGGTGAGAGCGTGATTTTAAGAGGAGACAGGAGAATACCATCGCCAAGAATTATTTCGGCATTGCTAGTTGACAGAATGATGGGAAAGAGGTGTGAAGCCTTATTGGCGAATGTTGTGGACACTGAGGTGAATGAAAGGAGGTTAGAGGATTTTCCAATAGTGAGGGAGTTTCCAGATGTGTTTCCAGAGGACTTACCTGGTTTGCCACCGGTGAGGAAAATTAAGTTTGCCATTGACTTGATTCCCAGAACCGCACCCATTTCTATACCATCGTATAATATGGCTCCAACAGAACTGAAGGAGCTTAAGGAATAGTGGGAGGAACTGTTAGAGAAGGGGTACATAAGGCCAAGTTCATCACCATAGGGAGCGCCGATTCTGTTTGTTAGGAAGAAGGATAGGACATGGCGTATGTGCATCGATTACTGGAGACTCAACAAAGCGACTGTTAAGAACAAGTATCCTCTGCCTCGGATTGATGATCTGTTTGACTAGTTGCAAGAAGCAAGGATCTTTTCAAAGATTGATCTCAAGTTAGGCTATCATCAGCTCAGAATCAGGGAGTCTGATGTAAACAAGACAACCTTCAAGACATGTTATGGGCATTATCAGTTTCTGATCATGCCCTTCGGATTAACCAATGCTCCAGCTGCATTCATGGATCTTATGAATAAAGTCTTCAAGGAGTATTTGGATCAGTTTGTCATAGTGTTTATCAATGACATTCTGGTCTATTCCAAGAGTGAAGGGGAACATGAAGAACACCTCAGGACAGTGTTGCAAACATTGAAGGAGAGGGAACTTTATGCCAAATTCAGCAAATGTAAATTCTGGCTTCACGAAGTGATTTTCCTTAAACATGTGATTTCTAGAAATGGGGTACATATTGATCCAAGAAAAATTGAAGCAGTAGTGAATTGGCATGCACCGACGACAGTGGCAGAAGTAAGAAGTTTTCTGGGTCTAGCAGGGTATTATAGGAGATTTGTCGAAGGGTTCGCGATGATAGCTGCTCCTATGACTAAGTTGTTGAGGAAGAATCAGAAGTTCATCTGGACTGATGAATGCCAGAAGAGCTTTGAGGAGCTTAAGCATAGATTGACAAGTGCTCCAATTCTGACCTTTCCTACAGGGGAAGAAAGTTATACGGTATATAGTGATGCTTCAATGAAGGGTTTGGGCTGTGTATTGATGCAAGGAGACAAGGTAATAGCTTATGCCTCGCGGCAGCTAAAGCTTTATGAACTAAATTACCCAACCCATGATCTGGAATTGGTAGCAGTGGTTTTTGCCCTGAATATTTGGAGACATTATTTGTATGGGGTGCAGACGAAGATTTTTACGGATCACAAGAGTCTCAAGTATTTGTTAAGTCAAAAAGAGTTGAATATGAGACAAAGAAGATGGTTAGAGTTGCTTAAGGATTATGACCTGATGATTAAATATCATCCAGGAAAGGCGAACGTGGTAGCGGATGCCTTGAGCAGGAAATCCTCCATTGCTTATGTTCAGACAATGTATTTGTCATTATTGGAAGAAATGGTGAAGCTTAGAATAAGTTTGAAACAGGAGGAACCAAATTGTGTTCTTGCAAATTTCAGAGTGAGGCCGATACTCAGGGAGAAAATTAAGGAGTTATAAGCACAGGATGCAGAATTGAGTAAGCTCCGAGAAGAAATTCATAATGGTAAGAAGTCTGAAGTGGTGGTAAGGGATGATGGATTGATGGTTGTTGGAAACAGACTTTGTATTCCGAATGTTAAAGAAGTGAAGGATGAAATTCTAGATGAGGCACACAATGCGCCTTATGCCATGCATCCAGGTAGCACCAGGATGTACAAGGATCTGAAAGAGCATTTCTGGTGGAAAGGTATGAAGAGAGATGTAGCTAAGTATGTGAGCAAGTGTCTAGTATGTCAGCAAGTCAAGGCTGAACACCAGGCACCTTCAGGCATGTTGAGGCCATTGTCTATTCCTGAGTGGAAATGGCAACGAGTGACTATGAATTTTTTGATGGGTTTGCCTAAGACTTATAAGAAGCATGACGCCATATGGTATTTTGTCAACATGGTATGCACACATTTTATCATCTCTAATTCAACAAATATTCCCACATTCTTCCCTTTAATCTACAACAAACACCATACCCATTCAATAACACTCATAAAACTAATTTTTAAAAAAAGAACAACATGCAATTACCCACAAAAGTCATCCACCGAATGTCAACATAGGAGAGGAAGAAGTGGGCAAACTACCTTAGGATGTTACAACCGGAGTAGTGATGACATTAGCGTCGACGACAATGCCTGGACCAGACGGCGGCGACGATGGCGGTAATCGGTGGTCCTAGGGAGACTTCCAGCCGACGGACGAAGGAGAAGAGCAGAGATGCGCGGGCTAATGGGAGGGGAAGGGATTTCGGGGGCTTAAAATTAGAGCGAAAACAACGTCGTTTTGGTTTAATTCAAAACGACGTCGTTTTCGCTTATTTTTTAAAATGCTTCCAGACAACTCTCATCGACAGAATAGACTCCGTCGGTGAACGGCCCTTCCCGTCTTCCTTCTCCAACGTAATATGTATTCTGTCAGAGTTTATAGACGGAATTACTTCCGTCCCTATTTCATACATTTTCTTGTAGTGTATGATGTGAATGTAGTGATCGAACGTAACTCGCCCTTATCGTAGGATATGTACCGAATGACCTCCAGGTGTCCCGATGCGTACCTTGCGGTAAGGGGTGCTATATCCCCTATGGGCTCCATTTGGGCTTCAAGATCGTCAACTTGGACCAAGGCTTTAGAGTTCCCAAAAGGTTTCCATAAAGCTTGGTATTGTAAGAGAATGTTGAGGCTAACTTCTTCTAACTCTTCATCCTCCTTGGTCGGCTCTTCTTCTTGGGCTCCAAAGCCCTTGTTGCACATATCTTCCAAGGCTTTGTTTGATGGTCCTCCATCAACACTAAAACAGAACATATACATATATATATATATATATATTCATCATCAACTTTCTACCCCTAGTACTCAACTTCTAGTCAAATTTTGAAACTCTTAAAGACAGAATTTGAATTCGATGTCTTCATGAAAAATGTAGCTTTATGTCTCTAATTTATTCTAAATAAAAAATCATCTAATTTGGATATCTAAAGAACAAGTTATGGCTAAATTATAGATGCATAATTAGTGGAAAATGTTACAGTTAACATTTTTCCAGAACACTTTAAACACCATTACCATTTTATCTTTAAACTTTCTTCTTTGTTCTTCCCTTTTCAAGACACTACACTTGCCTTTTCTCTAACTTCAAATCTCAATCCAATCCATGTATAAGATAACCAATGATCCCGTTTTTGTCCATCAAAAACAAAATATAACAATATCCATTCACAAATCAATTTTTCTTCACTTCTTTCTACACCATCTTTAATGATCATCATAAACATAAAAACAAGACATTAATCTACCCACATTACTCATTTACGTTTTAGCATGTACCCATCCTCATTTTATGATCATTTAACTCTTAACTGACATCAAAACATGTTTCATTCATCAAAGCCATGCAAATTAATAAGTTACCTGATTTACCCAAAGCTTCTTCAATCACCATGAGACCCTAGCTCCTCCAACATATACAATCATCACCCTTTTAAGAGGAATAGGTTGTTTCTTTTAATAATAAGATGGAGAAGACAATGAATCTTGAAGAAACAAAGTGAAAAAGTTGAACAAAAATCAATATGATGAGGGTGAGGTTGGATGGTCGTGAATGAAAGAGAGAAATTAAGATGATGAAAAT
The DNA here is from genome assembly GCA_025531955.1 of Erythroxylum orinocense. NCBI lineage: Eukaryota > Viridiplantae > Streptophyta > Magnoliopsida > Malpighiales > Erythroxylaceae > Erythroxylum > Erythroxylum orinocense. The sequence continues at coordinate 15,804,800 of JANZLX010000008.1, forward strand.
GAAGATGGAGATGAAAGAAGTACGTATCCTGATTAGCAAGTGAAAGACCAAAACTTAACAAAAATCGTGATTTAAACAAGTGATATGGCAAGTGACAAGTGTCACTCTCTCAAGGTCCTCTTTTGGTCTTTTAATATGCTAGTCCATTTGTCTCCAATTTTCAACCCAATTTTCAATGACACTTGTCATCAAATCTTAATGTCACGTATTAAAATTTTTATTGTCATTTGACTCTTATTTATACTACTATTCATCAATTATTATGACATTTGACATTTTTTTCTAGTCCAAAAATACCCTTAATTTTCAGAAAATTATCATATTTCTCCAAATTTCTAATTCGCCACTTATACACTCCAACTCAATTTTTAAGATACACAATCCATAATTTGCATTATAATTGAATTAAAACAATCATTTATATCTGGAAAATGTCAAATGAGTGCATGAACAATTCATTGTAATATGTGCAATAATCAAATTTCATGTATTTGTATGTTGATATTATGCATAAGCATGAAATGTAATTTTCTAATCTCTCATTGCTATTTCTCAATTACAGAAATCTAGGGGTCGAACTCTTAGTATGGAAACAGAATGTTACAATCAATCCTATTTTTCATGCTAGAGTTGGAATATCATTTCATAAGGGAGAAGGTAGCACTAGGAGAATTGGTAACCCAACATGTGACTTCTCAAAATCAAGCTACTGACATTTTTAAAAAGTCACAATCCAAAACATCTTTGTCTATAAATCAAGACAAACTATGCCTTGGCACCCAGTATAGTTTGAGGGAAGATATTAAGCAAGCCTACCAAGCTCAACTAAATCTGGATTACATTGGCCTCACCAGGAGTAATAAGGATAGTTTAGAGAGGTGTGATTCAATCTAAAGAGGTTGCCGATTAATGTCTACATCAAATTTATATTTAACATGTATTGATTCTCAATACCCTGAAACTATCCAATTTCAACCGAATAATAAGCCAACCTATCAGGATCTTCTTCTAAAACAACTCTTTAGTCATTAGGAATCTATTTTGATTTTATGAACAAACTCCTAATGACTATAGATGCTTCTATAATATCTATATAAGAATATCTTGTAAAGTGTTTGTATGTGAGTAATTACAGAATAAAAATTCATTCTCCAAATTATGTTTTTTTATAATTAAAACTCAGCTGCAGTTTTTCAATTAAATATGTTTATTGTCACATTTTCTTTGTCGGATAGATTATAAACAATAACTTAATTTTGCTACGCGGAAAAAACAACATTAACGAGGTGAAAGAAATCATAAAACTTAGCATTATGATTGTCTGTGATAGTAGCAGACTTGCTGTTGCTTAATTGACGAGGATCAATGGCACTTATTTAAGATGAGGCAGTGTTTCCCAAATTCAAACTGAAGCAGAAACATACAAAAGCACAAAAAACACAAGAACCTTGTTTCTGCGGTGGCTTTGTATCAAGCACTTGCCAAATGCAACTTCATCTCATCCAGTAATCTTGGATGGCAACAGCTTAAGAGTTAGCTTGTGTCCAAATTTCTCGTCAGTCCTTTTTACTTGTGCTATTGTTTGGTAGAGTAGAGAGAAACAAGGATAGGAAAAAGACTAATCCATGGGAGTAAAAAGCGGAATGTCACAGTTGATGGCCACTTGGCTTTGTACCAACAACCAAATTATGAGAATCGCTACTTTCCCTGATGTCGAAGAGTCTTGAAACAGATAACTGCCCAAGAAATGACATACAATCGAAAAGAGTTCCAAAGCACCAAATTCTCAGAAATACTTAAAAGAAGGTAAGAGATTTCAGTTATTCCCCGCCTGTTCTGTCACATGATAATATTAGATTCAGCAACATGTTAATGTTCTTGCAACTCCACCAAGCTCAGCAACGGCTCTTTTTCTTCAGAAACCATAAAAGTCCTTCAACAATATGCTCATTTTCTCCTCCGAGTCGAGTGTTGGATGCGAGAGTAGTCTTGATTACTTTTCAGTTCCACCAATGAATTGTAAGATTTCGTAGCTCTAATAAGTCTACCTTAAATCTCTTGACGCATGCTTATTTACCCGGTGTTAGAAACAACCAAGATTTTTTTTTTTTTTTTTAAATATCAGGGATTTGATCCTTTATGAGTTTATGGGCTTTTTTTGTCAATACCAGTGTGGGGCTGATTCTTGGTTGCAAGTTCTCTTATTTCCATTTAGCTTTCCATAGAACCCTAGCCAACTGCACTCTTAGAACAACAATTCAGAGGAATGTGTAGGATACATGGAACTTGTACTCGGGCAGAAGATCATAAAGTTTCTAGGCTAATTGCCAGCGAAAGAGGCCTCCGATGATTTAGGTCACATGAAGATTAAAATTTACAATAATAATGACTATTTTAGTTGAAGACAACTACCATTTAAACACTTACCAGTTACCACAAGTGCAATGACTTCCATGTTGTGTTTCTAAACCACCATTAGAAGCCCACATCAACAGCTAATCAGAAAATGATAGTACCACATTGTATAACGAAACCTATCGTCATAGTTTACACGGAGTACAAACAAATAAACAAAAGTTTTGACAGTTTTTTATACTTTACGCACATCACCAGATGCTAGAAAAGTAAAGCCATAAAAGAGAAAAAAAAAATTGTTGAGACACTCCAATTGGGTGAGGTGCAGTAAAGTGGTTCAGGTTCACTTTGCTCGTTGTAGCGGTAATTGCATTTTGCAATTGTCAAATAAGCTCATTTATAACAAAGACATCATAATCTTAATTAAGAAAAAAAAGTTGAGTCATATCTTTATATATAACTCACTTTACAATGTAGAATTACTCATGAATTTCTAACAGCGATTTCTATCACCAACTCTGCTCATTGTTGCAGCAATTGCAGCTTTTTCTTTTCCCCTAAGATCAACTTTTAAATCCTGTAAACCACAAAATTTGCAAAATTCATACCCTGATTATTTGAAAAGTCGGTCAATTCATCAAAATATAGCCTAACAAGATGTATTAATCTGCACTTCTCTTGTTTCACCAATTGACTTCATGTCGGTACTTCTGCAATTTACAGTTCAGGCAACAGCATCAACACAAGTAAGAAAAAAGAAAAAAGAACAGTTCTTGGTGGATCTATCTTTTTCAACGACAGCCAGGAACACGTTTGCCTCATGAACTTTTTATTTGTTGTTCCAAGGTTTTGACACTACTGAATAGCTCATCAGCAGCGGTAGATATTGCTAATAAGAGGCCTAAGGTCTAACTGATTAAATTACAATCAAACTTTCAAGGCTTGCCAATCATATTTAAACATATAAGCCTTGAGACACCAAATTATTTGGATGGAATAAGGAGGAAGGTGTAAGGAAATGGAAGGAATTTGTTGTTGATAGGAAAGCAATTGCTATTTTTGTAGTATTGAGTGAAAATGAAAACCGATCCTCAATCTCTTTCCCTTTATAACGTTCATACAATTTGAATGACCTGATCATGTGACGGACCAAAGAGAAGAAATATGAATTACTCTTTGTTCCTGACATAACGTTCCCTTTCAAATATACAACTACGACATAAACAGCCTAATTCTATATCAGCCTCAACAGTACCTCCAATTAGTCGTATGTGTACATTTTTAAAGCACTGGCCTTTCATTTTCTATCTAAAGGCAGTGAAAAACATTGTCAAATTCGTTATCCTCTCATGTTCCACTATCCTGCAACCAAATTCTCAAGTTCCCTACTTTAGACAATTTCCTTCCCAACTTGATCTTCTTCGGAAGCACGCAAGAGAGATAAGTCTTGAGCACACAGGAGCACCTGATACTAAGACAACATCAGGAACTTTATCAGAACCCAATAATATAATATATGATACATCGATACTGCCTTAAGATATCAGACCAATATAGCAACTAATTAACGCATACTATCGTCATGTTTTTGAATACCCAGGTACCAAAGACGCCAAAATTCTTGTCTTAACTAAAACCATCCTCCAAAATCAGAGCTTTTAGTCATAAGGTACTTTGTTATTCAATGATCTATAATTTGACAACGTGTAGACCTTAACTTTTCCCTGGAAATCCTATAAAGAATTGTGTCAGCTACCAGAGTTTGTCTAGCCACGGGAATATGGCCCATCCATATCTAGGCAAATCACCAAGTCAACGAAACCGCTTGAAATCCACACTCTAGCCGTTGGTATTAGAAATTAACCACTAAGAAAATGGACAAAAGGAGATTACACCACCTTGTTGCTCTTACAGCAACAGAATTGGTTAAAATGCACGAATTACATAGCTCAACATTTATGCTCTGTTGGAAGCTTTGATGGGCTCCAAATAAAAGAATCTTTCGCAAAATATATAGTTGTATTAATAACAAAGTTTACGAATACAAAGGACACACACATAAGATATAAATATTTTTCTCTAAATGTTATTGCACTTTTCCTTTCAATATTTCTTTTCTTACAAAGAGCTACGGTTCTTAAAATACTTCTTTTTTTAAATGCTCTATATTTTTTTTATACCTATAAATGATTATAAGAACGCATGTATATAGACATGCTAAAGGACTTCAAATACAATTTGGCTACTTCTTACCTTAATTAACTCATTCATATTTTCAAGACTTCAAATACAAATTAACTACTTCTTAGACTCATCCTTATCCACAAGACTTTAAATTCAATTTAACTACTGCTTTGATTTATCTTTATCCACAAGACTTCGAATACATTTTGGCCAATTATTTGACTCATCCTTAACTCGTCCTTATCCATAACCATAACGAAGGAGAGTTTGTATTTTCTAATTGGCTCCAAAATGCTACAGTTTACATTTATAGTCTATCCTAGTCCAGATAAAATACTCATGTTACCAGACACATCTTTCCAGTAAAACTAAATGTACAAAACAAACATTCTCCCGTCAACTCTTCTAATAACCCAATGGAACTGATTATCTTTATTTTCTCATAGAAGCAATAATGCGGTTGTGGTTCAGATCGTCACAACAATTTGACGCAATTGTGACCACTTTTCTTGTAGTTGCGCCCATATAATTCATAAGCGATCCCAATCAGAGTCTAAAACGTAGCCTGTAACTTAAACTTTACATAGATGCATTGAAACCCGATGCATACTACAACAAAAAATTTGTAAACAAAAAGCTTACCACTAAGTACACCATATTTTCTTCACTATTACTAGTTAATTTCTTATAATATGCATTGTCTGGTGAAAAAATAAGTCTAAACTATTTAACAAAATTTCAATCAGATAATTAGCTGGCCTTGAAAGTATAGGATGTTCTCTGGACCTAAAACAAACCACTAATTTGTATAAGAGAATAAACTTACAACTTAAGTTGCATTAGACATGTCTATATACAAATACTTTAATGTACCTGAAAATGAAACTCCAAGCACTAAATTGCCTCTTTATTGCATCAGATATGGTTTGCATTACTTGCACTGCTATAAGAAAGGCTAACCTAACCATGACTACTCCAAATTCATATGTAATTAGATTATCTCTGACTTCTTTTCAAAATTAATAAAAACAATTACACTTAGAACACAACAATAAACTTATGACAATTAAATGCATTAGTTGTTATCAATCTAGAAGCAAAAATTCAACAGATGAACAAAGCTTCAGTCAAGAACTGCTCCAAATCTTTCAACTAATGTTTGTAATGATGTAGACTTTCCTAATTCAAGATATAGAGACAAAATGCACGTTCCTATTAATTCCTTGCCCAATTTTGAGATGATATGTTTGGAGAAGCAGGCGACATATACTAATCTTCATAGCCTTAAAATTTTGTATCTTTGTGCACTTATTTGGAACCTGAACATTATGCAACGTTCGCTTTTAAATTGCAATGGCTGCAATCAGAATACTGGCTGCAGTGTTTTAGTCCTGTGTTATTATTACCACAATCTGAAATTGTCACAATCATATCCATCATAACTGTATAGTATCACCTTCTATATGTTATCTTAAACATTATCAATACATAAATGCGTCCGGTTCTTTTGCTTATTTGCTGAATTGAGATGGGTGGCATATGGTAGCAGATGGAATTCTTTGACTCCATTAAGAGGTGTCAAAGAGGAACAAATGGTTTCAACTTGATTTGGTGAAAACTGGAAATAGATTGCTACTTCCATGCTAATTCCAAACTGCTGGCTGAATTACATGAATTACATTTTTATTGGGAAAATGTAAATTGCAAATTCTCAATCTATCTCTTGTGATGTTTTGAAACACTTGTAATAAGATCTTATACTAGAAATAGAAATAAGATTGCTTTCAACTACTAATTGCCTTTAGACCAACAATGAATATGCTGTTGTAAGTTAATGTTCTTCAGTCAAAATACATATAAACATGCTCAACCCAAACCCATGTTTAGCAATGAATTTGATTTACCAGAGCTACATTCAGAATTCAAGTCATATGTGTTAACTGGTACTATTATATGAGGTATCACTGATCATAACAGACTCCTTCATCTGATTCTCAAAAATGAAAATGAATTATCTAGTTTTGTACTTTTAAATATATTCCCTAAGGGCTCAAACTGTCCAAAATATTACCATATTATCATGAACCATGAAGAACCATGTACCAATAGTAAAAAACTCAACCAATTAGTGTTAGATTGCTTCTACATCCCCCAAATCAACTCAACTACGCTTGCCTATACAGGTCATTTTCCTCTAAATGGTTAGTATTGTCCATTCTATGTTTGCTATTTTACTTGTGGGACATATATACCTAATCCAAAAGTTCCTCAACAAACTGTTCTTAATTCCCATTTATCCAAAGGTTCTTAATTCTGCACTCTGGTGTATGAGGTTTTGAGAGAAAGAAACCTCAGGAGATTCAAGCACACGCAGACCACTTGACAACACTTTAAAGTGAACACTATGCATGCTATCAAGGAGCTACTCTGGTGACACTCCAGCGAAGCTAAATTCTCCACACATGTAACAAATAGATGGGGCATACAATAAGAAGAAACAAGATTATTAAGCTCCTACATGATGATCGATTGATAGTATAATTGGTTCCCAGATTTCTTTTAAATACCAATATAATGTACTCTCCGTTTGGATGAGTCATGATGACAATACTTTGTAAGGCACTGCCCTTTTTGGAATAAAATTACTTTAATTTCCAAAGAAACAAAAGTCCCCATCCATCTAGTGCATCCGCCACCTGTAGTACCGAAGTACTTGTATTACAAACAAACTACCCAAGTTTTATACGTTTCCCTAGCAAGCCTATCCAACAGTCTTTCATTGGATATACTGCGCTAAGCAAGGAAAACAAAATCAAACAAAGAAAAGAACATTTGATTCCTATTAACAATTGAAATATAAGGAAGAATGATTAAAAAAAAGCCAACGTATTCCCCTCAAATTGAAAGAATGTACAATGGGACACCAACCTTCCCTATCTTGTAAAACAAATCTGGAGCAGTTTCAATATCTAGTAGCTACTCAGCCCCTCCTAAAACAACCTATGATTGTCAATCTTGTATGGATATGAACTCTAAAAACCAGCAGGGACTAACTCTACTGGTTCAACCAAATTCCTCAAACAACAATTAACATCGATTCCTGGGACCAGTATAGGTCGTGAAAGCAAACAAAACTACCACGTTAAGGATTGAAACTATTTATGGCAGAAAATTGAAAGGTGTATATGTGCCACATTGCACTTGAGACCAAAGTTTCAAATTGCAAAATTGCATATTATTCTGTAGGATACGGTATATTACAATATTTATAGATATTGTGAACGCAATTACGACAAATGGTGTTAATGATTTGGAGCAGTTGGCAAGTTAAACATTGCTTAAGACACTTTGAAATTAAACTCAATCAAAAAGTAGTAGAATTAAATGCTTTAAGCAAATTAGTAGCGGAAGGATCCTCTATAGAAGATACATATCAGAAAGGCTATGTATAGTTAGTGGCTTTAAATACTATCTGATATTAGAGTATAGAGAGACAAAACGCCAACCTTAAGTGACATCAAAATAATAAAATATGCATAATTAAAGTTCAAAACACCTACCTCAAGAAACAATTTGATCTATTGACATTCCATGGAACATTTCTACTCGCTCTCCAAAGCGATTCTTGTGGCCTTGATTCCAATACCAAATAGACAAATCTTTGCAAGACACAATAAAGGGATCAGATAACATAAAATAAATGCCATATTATTCCTAAAAGAATCGCTTTTTTCATAATCTATCCAGAACCTTGCACACAATAAAAATTAACAAAAAGTTGCAAAAAGTCGACGCTGGATAGAGCTGAGGTGAAACCTTTTCTAAATTTCCCGTTTAAACGGAAGATTAACTTCAAAATGCCTGTTAGCTGCTCAAGAAGAAAATAATGTTGTGATCTCCTTTTCTGCAGTCTACAATACAGATTAGAAGTACACTTTATCTTGTTAGTTGATGAAAAAGTTCACTTATCGCATCATCATAAGAGATGCGAGAACTTCCTTTGACAAAGAAAAAGAAAATTAAGACAGTTGCGCAAGTACTAACCCATAGTTATTTGGAAGTTAATGACTACAATGATTAAGAACTTCATTGGTTCTCTTTAAACTGGTTCTGACCCTCTGGTTGTGACAAACGATTTGACGGGATCTGAAAGGATTCATATCCATAGAGTCAAATTCAAGCAATGGAAGAATTAGAAAATTGACGTTGAATTGACAGTGTTTGAAAAGAGCCATCACGAACATACCCTAATCTGGAAGTCCTTTGTGCGCTCAAACAATCAAATCAATTTAAGTACACATGGTAAGAGGAATAAGTATTCGGAAAGAAGGCTGTACATCACTTAAGGAGAAGTATAAATTTCAATACTCGGTTTCATTTAGTGCACTACATATGTGTTTCCGGAGATCTCAAAAGAATTACTAGAGACAGATAGATCCCTTTTATACTCGTGGCACAAGCTTGCTAGTAAACAACCCTATTCTACCTTATAGTAGGGTTTTGAAACCGTAAGCAGGAAAACCCATCAGAACAGTACAAGGTACGAGGTTCTTGCTAGATTAAGATGAAAACAAAGTAAAACTTCAAAAAAAATCTCGAGTATGTTACAATCGCATGCGTAAATTTTTGAAACCGTAAGCAGGAAAACCCATCAGAACAGTACAAGGTACGAGGTTCTTGCTAGATTCAGGTGAAAACAAGGTAAAACTCCAAAAAAATCTCGAGTATGTTACAATCGCATGCGTAAATAAAATAGAAGGCAAATGCAAAGACGAAGATAAAGATTATGAGCATGAAGCTATGTGAGAAAGGAAGGGTTTTACAAGTGCAGGACCATGCTAAACTGAGACAACGTGAATGGTCCCATGCTACTACACGGTTCTGCCGCTAAATTATACTGTTTTCAGGCGTGCCTAGAAAGCAAACACCATCAAAAACAACGCTTCAAGCGGTTAAATATAATTAAACACGAAGATTAAACTATACTTAAAATGAATGTTTCAAATGAGTGAAAATGAAGGCTAACGGATACTCCCCAAGGTTCTGACTTCTGAATGCTGCCTGCTCTTCATTTTTCCCTGATCTACGTCATATCTGGTTGCTACACAAAGAAAAGAGAGAGGTTTGTGTCTAGTATGGAGCAAAAGCAGCCTAAGCAAGTGACCTGAGAAAGAGATCAAACTCCGGGGCTGGAAGCTGACAGAAAGAGAAGTGAGCACGCAAAAGCAACCGTATAGTTTTATACCAATGCCTCTGTGTGCTCACTCTCTTCTGTCAATTTCTATGTCCCAGAAGATGAAAAGAGAATTTTATATTCTCTTTGGAAGATTTCCAGCAAGAGATAATCCCACTCATGAATCGGAAGGAATCACAAACTGTATAGAAGCATGAGTCAGATCTGAGAAGAAACTGGAACGATTTAACCAAAACGACCAAGAACCTAGGATCCAAACTGTTTTAAGCTAAAGAAACAAGCTTTGAGGAAAATTTTAGGGTTTTCATAGGGACCATGATAAACTAGAGCCCCCAGAAACCCTTAAAACTCCAAACATCCCACATTCACCAGAATGAATCATCGTCATCACCAGTGCTTGTCTATCTCTTCACTTGTAGCCTTCTCTGTATCACTTCTCTCTCTTTCATGCAAGACGTACAGGTGTCGGTGACACATACACCAGGTGTCCTTTCTTTATCTGAACAAATCCAACAGTATGGACGCGCAAGCACGGAACATAAATATGAAGGAGATAAGGGCAAACCGAAAACGAAATCAGAAAGAAATATATATCAGAGGCCAGGCCACACCACATAAAGATAGAAAACAGGAAAAGTAAGTATGTGAGTCTGTGAGAGGAGAGAGAGCACAGCTGGGCGCTGATAAAAAAATGGAACTTTGCATATGGCATGTCGTAAAAATTGGAACTTGGATTTGGTTGGATATTTGTTGGTGGTGTTTTGGGGTTCTTATCATGACTTGTGGGTGGGGGCGACAGAAGCTTTTTTTTTCCCCCTATTTTTCTACTCGAGAAAGTGGGAGAGATGTAATATAAGGAAAGGGTTCTGTGGGGATGTGATTGGTTGGCTGAGATTGTTCGACGGTACGTTTTGCTATCATAAGCCTGATGACTTCTGATTTATTCATGGCCGTGTGATTAGACTCTTTTCAACCCTATTCCCTGCCGTTCGATTCATAGCTTGCTTCGATGGATAATACTAGTAGCTCATTTCTCTAGATGCTCTCTCTCTCTCTGTTTGATCTTGGGAATTGGGCCTTCATTATATATGAGAGACTGCATCTTCTGGGGAAGCATGTTGCTATCTACTGGGTCTGGCTGCCTTTCTTCCTCTCTCTCTCTCTATGTTGTCCACACTTTGTTTGTTTCGCTTATAACCGTCAATAAATTATAAAGCACCAAACGTACAGAAAGTCAGGTCGTTGGATTTGACCACTTCTTCTTTGGGTTAAAGTACTATGTTTTTCCAAGTTCGTTTTTGGATAGGTTACTTCACCAGCAACTTTGCCAGTTTGCATTAATATAGAATAGCATTATGATGTTATTAGTTGCCAATATGTATATTGGTGTTCCTTTTAAAGTACATGTCATCTCCATTTTATTTGTGGGTTAGTTAATGGTAAATCTTTTTCTTAGTATTATGCGCAAGTTTTCCATATTAATCATTCTTATTCATGTATTTGTATTGAATGTATATTTCATCGTTCCTTGTCAGTCAAGAACTCTAGTCCAGACATAAAATCCTATATAGGAGTTAGCTTATATAGGCTGATTCATGTTACAATAGTCAATGATTTGACCTTGTTAACACTAAAACGTTAATTCTCTTATTTGCATATATTATCTTTTCCCAACTTTTTAATGTTTAGACGACTTGAGCCATGTACAGCTATGAAGCACTTAGGTGAGGGGGAAAGTCAATTGAACCAGAGGATTCTTGGTTATTCTGCGTATACCACTCAAAATAAAAGCAGAAGCAGAAAGTCACTAAGCAACTCAATCGTCCAACAAGGTAAAACGACGGAATCGGTGAAATTATTTCTGTAAAAGTGTAGGCATTAAACCTTTTTCTTTTCAAGGATGCTAGTGCTACCCTTCTTTGTAATACATACATTGTTTAATATATAAGCGGTAAGCACATTGAAGGTGTAACATTAAAGAGCATAAGCAGAGGAACAAACGCCGAAAAGACGGCCACCTTTAGAGTTGTTATGAATCTATGCATTTAATCTGGGCAGTCTTGTCGGCGGGGACCAATCGTACTTTAGTCTTTAATACTGTTCTTTTTTATCGTATTTTTCATTTTTCTTTATTTTTGAGAGAATAAAAATAATCTTTTTCAGCTTCGCGGATAAGAGAAAAATAAAAGGGGACCATATGGGATATACCTGATAATAAAGTCGCCAAATGTGACAATGAAACTAGTGTGTAAACAAACCATCGATACTTTGCCTATCCTATTCGAAACTTTTAAACCCAAATTCGAATAAATCTAGTCTAAAATATTTTTTAAAAATTTTAACATTTAATTAAGTCTAAATCAATGTGTAATTAAATTATATTTTAACCTGCAATTATGAATTTAAATTACAATTTGGATATTTGTAAATGATCATAGTTAACTTTATTTACTTTAATTTTATGTTTATTAATAGAATAGAAGTTCCAATTTATTATATGCATATGTTCAAATCAATAACGTTCACGTATAAAGGATGGAATATATATGAAATATTAGCAACACATTTATTATATATCCATTCTTCTTCGATTCTTAGGGATTAACATGCTTTTGGTGAACTAGTTGAGAATTTGGGATGGGATGGTGTTGGGTCGTTTAATATTAGAAATTCCATCCAATTGTGATTACAGATAAAAGATAAGAAGTGGAAATGATTGAGCTATTGCATGATTATTTTACTTTTCGATACAACATTATGATTATTTTCTCTAGAAAAGAAAAGGCAATAATGATTTACGAAAATATTAGAACTTCTTCTTTTTTTCATTAAAAAAATTTCCCTTGTAATTAGAAATGTGTTTTAATATTTAGAAAGCATTTCTTCTAATTTGTCGTTTTGTTTTCATTTTTAATTTAGTTCTTTATCTTGTTACTTTCAAATGTTATGTTTTTATACTCGTACTTAATTTTTCTAATGAAATATACATGACATGAATACCGCATATAAATCAATCAAATACTATTTACATGATGATAAAATTTAGTCCTTAAACTCAAACTAAATTAATTAAACTTGATCTAAATTAATAATTTATTGTAATTATATTAATTATTTATTTAAATATAATTTAATTAGTTCGAATCGAGTTCAAAAATTAAGTTATCATGTCAGTGATATTTGATTAGCCCATGTATGATTTTTATATCATGTATATTTCATCATTATTTTTAATTGAAAATTAAGAGAGATATGAATTCTTTAAAAAAATAAAATTTAAGAAAATTGAAAATAAGGGAACATATACAACATCATATATTTTCCCACTAAAGTAGGAAAAGAAAATGTAAATAAGTCCAAAACTGATAAATTTCCATAAATTGTTACTAGATTTTTATTTTTCAACGATGAAGATGTAATAGAAGCCTGAGTTATTGTGGCAAAGCATTCTAAAATGGTGTTACTATGTTTTGTCAGCCTTACAGCTTATCGCATCATATATATTAGAATTATCCGTTGTTTGGTTTGCACAACCCAAATGTAAGAATACAAAGTTTCAGCATTGATTTGTAAGGATTCGATTAAGTTATGAGCTGTTTAGGTTAGGGTTACAAAAATAATGTTTTAAATTGGTGATAAATAAGTGGAAATTGGGTGGGAACCGAGGATCGTATAGGAAGGGTAAACCACACCCTTAAAGTCTCCGATAGCCACACATCTCAAACATTTCCTTCACCAATTTAATACTTCCAACCTTGCAACCTTTAAGTTAGCTGTAAGGAGGTCATGGACCACTTGGCATTCCATTTTAAATTAATAATTAAATTCAGGAGAATCATTGGTGTTTATTGCATGAATTGAAGCACGCCAGGCTTGGAAGAAGAGGAATCAAACGTTGTCTCCAGATCAATTAGGACAAACTAAGCAGGAACAAAAGATATGCGTTTTTAGCTCATTTCTCATCTTTAACTTCCTAACAAACAACACATCTATTGGTTAACTTTGTTTGGTTTAGTTTCCGATTCATAAGAATAAATTGGCAATTGTATGCTTTGAAGAAACGATAGCCAATATAATTATTTTTAATAATTTAAGATATTGTTTAAGTCAATTATACTAAATCTACAAATGGTATATATATTTAAGAGAAAATACTAAAAGCTTCCCGAATTATTAATATTTTATTAAGTATATACAAACCTTGCAGTTTATCAAAAAGAACACATAAATTAAAATATACGTGTGAAGATATTTAATAACAATTTTTTTACAAATTTCATTAATGTGAAACCTCCTCTCAACCTAAATTTGAGAAATAATTATAATACCCCTCCTTTTCTCGCTGAAAGTATAAAAGACAGAGAGCATAACTGATGAAAGTATAACACTTTCAACAAATTTCAATTGATACTTTTTAAGTTATTACAATAAGAATTCATTATTTTGATCTCAAAACTTGCAGAATTTGTTACTTGTTTAAAGACTAAACATATTTTCAAGTGATTATGAGAGATTCCAAATCCATATCATCTCCATTTGTGTTGTTGTCTTATAGTTTCTCACTGTGTCATGGACTTTTATGACCCGATAACCAAACCAAACAAAGATCATTTTGATTTTGGTGCCGGAAAAGAGATCTTTTGATTACATGCTTATATTGATTAAGAAAACAGTGAACCTAGTGATCGATGAAGTTAACTCCTCTAGCAATGTAAATCGGCTCAAGTTTTCTTCTAACTAGACCAAGGGGTGTCTGATTAAGTGAGACCTTGAAAATAGTCTAACTCTGTTCCTGCAGTGGCAAAGGTAAATGGTGAAAAATCCTAATTAAAAAAAACCTGGCCATAACCACCAGGAGAATGATCTCTGGAGGGTAGAAATTTCGGTACATAATAGAAGAAATGGGTGCTGGAGGATGTTGCATTGGTGAGTTGATCATTTGTGCTGTCGTATAGGGTGACTCCAAAAACTTGCGAAAAGGGCTCGATGAATTAGGTAAAAAGCGGGGATTAATTATGCAATTTATTTTGAATTTGTGTCTTTTATTTATTTGTATTTTACACTTGCTTAAGATGAGTGGAGGTGTTTATAAATCTGCGGTCCTTAGGAGAGAAAGATTCAATCCTGCAGTGTTACACCGGTAAAAATTTGACGTAGCACAGAAATGTAGTACTCTAATCTAAAAGTACAGAAAACGCATATCTAATCCAAGATCTACAAAGAACTCAAAAGGTAGACAAAAAATTAAGAGAAATAAAATATTTTGATTAAAAATAGTTAAAAGTTCTTCCTCAATACAATAAATAAGTATTTATATGAGTTATAATGACCTAGAACCTAATAATAAGGATAAAAACGTTCTTGTAGTCCTAATAAAAGTAAAACACAATAAATAAATAGATTTTCTAATCTAAAGCTCTGCGTCAGTCAGTGACGGATCCAAGGGGGGGCTAGCAGGGGCTATAGCCCCCCCAAGACTAAACAATTCCTTTGAAAACTATAACCCAGCCCCCCCTAAAAAAGAAGAAAAAAATTTGTCCTTGCCTCTCAAGACTAAAAAATTTTGTCTTAACCCCCCAAAACTAAAATTCTGGATCCGTCACTGGCGTCAGTCCCTTCCAATTGTAAAGAACTCGACCTCGAGTTATGATTTGGATAACCTAACTTCCACTCCTGTAAGTAAGGATAAATATCTGCAACATTAAAGGTTGCGTTGATATTACCCATCCATGAAGGTAACTGAATGACATATGCATTTTCATTAATTTTCTTCAAGATCTTGAATGGATCATACTTCTTGGCTTTCAACTTGTGGTGATGTTCAGTGATCCGCTTCTTGTTCATAAATACCATTACTTCATCTCCCACCTCAAACACTTGATTCTTCCTATATGGGTCCACATTAGCCTTATACTTTGCATTAGCTTTTTCAAGTCGTTCTTTCACCTCAACTTGTATTTCTTGGGTTTCTTTAGCAAACTTGGCTACACTCGCATGGATGTTAACATTTTTAGGTAATTGAATAAGGTCTAGTGCATGATTTGGTACCTTAGTGTAAACTATAGAGAATGGAGATCAACAGATAGAGTTATGAATAGCATTGTTGCAGGCAAACTCAATTTTTAAGATAAGAAAATCCTAATTCTACAACTTATCACGACAAATACATCGCAATAAATTACCCAGAGTGATATTCACCACTTCAGTCTGTTCATCGATCTACGGGTGAGTTGTGTTACTATACTTCAAGCATGAATCAAACATACCCTATAAAGTTCTCCAGAAATGACTCAAAAACTTAGTGTCTCTATTATAGGTAATTGATTTTGGAATCCCATGGAGCCTCACCACCTCTTGGAAGAACAGTTTAGTAATGGTTGCCACATCTGTTGTCTTCTTACATGGTAAAAAGTGTCATCTTAGAGAATATATCGACTACCACGAAAACTGAATCCATGCCCCTTTACATTCTTAGTAAACCTAGTACAAAGTACATGGAAAGGTCTTCCCAAATATTGTCAGGCACAAGTAATGGCATGTATAAACTCGTGTTTGATGCAAGACCTTTATAAGTTTGGCAAATATGGGACCTATAAATAATAAAAACAACGTCTCTCTTCAATTTAGGCTAAAAATACCTTTTACATACCGCCTCAGGTGTCTTATCTCTGCCCAAGTGTCCAGCTAACCCTCACAATGGCGTGAAGCTCCTTATTATAAGTAGCCCATTTTTGCCTTACCTCGCATAATTTCTCACTGAGGTATGCCACATGCCTTTTCTTTTGGGATAATATTGTTCTGATACTTATCCCGCTCACATCACACTCCACTTCAAATAACTTTTCAAAGTCTGGTAAGGCTAGAATCGGTGTTGTACATAGTTTCTCCTTGATAAGGGCGAAGCTTTGTTCTTGCTCTTCTTCCCATCTAAACTTCCCTGTCTTCAAACAGTCTGTAATAAAAGCTACAATGTTACTGAAATTCTTAATAAACCTCCTATAGAACGTCGCCGAACCATGAAAACTCCTCACATCTCCAACTGTTCTCAGTGTAGGCCAATTTCTAATGGCCTTTACCTTATCTTCATCCACTCGGATGCCATCTTTTCCCACAACATATCCAATGAATGGTAAAATCTCCAATATAAATAGTCATTTCTTCAAGTTGGCATATAATTGATTTTCTCTTAAAGCCTCGAATACATGCCTTAAATGTCCCACATGCTCTTCAATAGATCTACTATAGATAAGAATATCATCAAAATAAACAACCACAAGCTGATCGATAAAAGGTTGCAACATCTGGTTCATAAGACGTATAAAAGTGCTAGGTGCGTTGGATAATCCGAAAGGCATGACCAATCACTCATATAAGTCATCCCTTGTCTTGAAGGTTGTTTTCCACTCATCTCCAAGCCTTATTCTTATTTGATGGTATCCACTCTGAAGATCAATTTTAGAGAAAAGAATGGCTCCACTCGATTGATTCAACATATTATCAAGTCTCAGAATGAGAAATTTATAACTAATAGTGATTTGGTTGATCGATCTATTATCAACGCACATCCTCCAACTCCCATCCTTCTTCGGCGTAAGTAATGTTGGCACTGCACATGGACTCATATTCTCCCGAATATGGCCTTTACTTATCAAATCCTTTACTTTCTCCCATGTAATATCATTCTCTTTTGGCCTCATCTTGTAATGACGTAGATTAGACAAGCTGGCTCCTGGAACCAAGTCAATATGGTGCTAGATATCGCACATAGGCGGTAATCCCTCTTGAGTCACATCTACAAACTCCTCCAATATAGATTGCACTTCTTGAGGTACAACAGGCTCGGGCTTGCTTTCTACTAGCTCTTCCCCTTTAACCAATACCAGATGCACCTCTTTTGTTTCCTTCATCCCACCAATAAATTTGCTTTGATTATTCTCTACCTATAACAAAGGCTTTTGGATCTTTCCTTGAGACTTCATGTCATTGATAGGTACTAAAGTATACTTTACGTCATCTTTTACAAAATGGTATGTATTTTTCCTTCTCGAATGCATCGCATCTACATCAAATTGGTCTTCCCAACAAGATCTGATATGCATCCATCTTTACTACATCACAATAGCGCTCATCCTAACACTTTCTAATAGAGAAAGTCACTTTACACCGTTCTTTAACCAGAATTTGTTCAACCTCCTTGATCCACCCAATGCTATAAGGATTTGGATGTAGCTCAGTAGTCAACTTTAACTTCTTCACAATAGCTGTACTTATAATATTTTCCTGACTCTCTCCATTAATGATCAACTCACACAAATTTCCTAGTACCAAACACATCATATGAAAGAGCTTATGTCTTTGCAAATCACCAAGCTCCTTGCGGGATATCATCAGTCTTCTGATGACAAACACATACGTCTCCTCATCCTCTTCTCCCTGCTGTTCCCAACTATCACCTTTGAGCCCGTACACTTCCTCTTTATCTTCTTCTTCTTATTGCTCCACCATGTTTACTGCTCTCTTTTTTGAACACTCATTAGATTTATGTCCTGGCTCACCGCACGTGTAACACTTTGGTAGAGCTGGTTTAGTATATGGATTGATGGGTTTGGAAGTTATTGGAGCTACTTTGTTTGAGCTTCCATCATTAGTGATTCCCTTGCCAGCACTACTCCTCATAGGGGTTGCAGTAACCACCTCCTTTCCTTTATCACTTAGACTCTTCTCACCTTTATAGCGCTTAAACTCCCATTGCTTCTCATTCAGTATATATTCAACTTTCATAGCTAAATTTCTCACATCTTACATTGTAAGCACCATCTGGATTCTTATCTTCTCCCTTATATTCGATATTAACCCTCTCAAGTAGCGTGAGGCTTGTTGAGGTTGAGATTCAGACAACTGGTTACGAGCTGCCAACCTAAAAAACTCTGCTATATATTCATGGACGCTACGACCGCTTTGATGACACTACTGATACACGTCGAAAGTATACAGCTCATAATCTGGCGGTAACTAAGAAGCATGGATACGGACACGGACACGGGACACGACACGGACACGGACACGGGGACATATTCTCAATTTGTCAAACATATAAGATTTATATATATAGTTATTCCACAAACTTCAATTATTACTAGTGCGCTTCTCATCTCACTTCACCACCAAAATGTGAGAGTTCTGGTTTATTAACCATTCAGTTACCATTCTAGTTCTAGATGAGATGACAAATTTCTTGGATATTCATATGCACACCTGTGAAAGCATATACTACAATTTGAAGTTTAGGAAAACTCATCGTCATATTAATTTAGATGGTTTAAACCTGAGTCTATGTTTCAAAGATAAATATGAATAATTAAAGTTGATTATATGAAGGGGACAAATTAGTTATATTCAAATATAAGCTTCATTAGATTCTATACATAGCAGAATAGAACTCCAAGCTTTATTGTATCGATGCTATGTCACGAGACCCTAGGGACAGCTCATGGACTCTCTTCTTGTCACGTGCCCTAAGCTTTATTGCATCAATCAATCACAAAAAAGCGCTTTATCGTTCCAAATCAACCACAAAAGCGCTTTATCTCACAAAATACCCTGGTCACTATTTTTCTCTTTCCTTATGCTCGTAGTATTTTGCTCTTTCAAATTAATCTGAGTTTCAGTAGGACGAAGGAACGGAGTTGAAGCAGCTAGACGAAGACCCACGGTTAAGCCCTCGATTGCGATATCATTCCAGGTATTCTTTCTTAAAACCCAAAAGCACAGATGAATGGAAGGAAAACAGTCAAACACAGATGAAAGGAAATACCGGGTGGCGACTGGCGATGCTTCGTCGTGACAGGTCGAGGTCGACGTCGGCTAGAAAATAATAAGGAGCGACAGGCGATATTCAGATGCTTCATGGTGATGGAAAAAATCGACGGGACAGAAGAAGGAATCTGAGAAGTTCTTCCTTATTTACGGTAACTAAATATTTTTTTGAGTCATATATTCAGAGGAGCCGTCTCCAGCCATCTCCAGCCGTACCCGCGCTGTTTCCAAGCCGTCTCCAAGCCGAAAAAATATATTTATTTATTAGGACACGTACGGACACGTGTCCACCGCGTGTCCAACGCGTGTCCGTGTCGGACACGTGTCGGACACACGGACACGGCAACATTTTGCCGTGTCCGTGCTTCATAGGGCGGTAAGAATCTCCCTCTAAGCAATTACTTCATCCTCCTCCATGAAGAAACCGGATTCCGCCCTTCTCTCCTTCTTGACTCTCGCAACTGCTCTCACTATACGAAAGCTCCCCCTTTAGATGGTAGGCCATCAATTTCACTTTCCTATCCTCTAGAATCTCCGTATAATCGAAGAATCTCTCTACCTCCGTTAACCAATTAAGAAAGCCTTCAATATCCAAATCTCTGCTAAAAGATGGGATATCTACCTTAAGTTTATAATCATAGTCTCCTCTTCGACTTGGCTGGATGACTTCTTCCTCCTCGCTGGAACTATTTTCATGATTCCATGACACTAGATTTTGAATATGAAGATGCCTCGCAAGGTCACCTTGCCTAACAACTGGTTCCTTAATTCTTCTTGTGTTGTCTCCTCACAACAACATTTGAAACTGCTCGTAAATCAACACTAGTTATTGTTCCATATTGTGAATTGACTCCCAAACTTTGGGTAACCCACGAACGTTGTCGTTGGTGTTGGCCATTGTCAGACGAACAAATATTGGGCTTTCAAGGCTTTGATACCCCCTAACACAGCACGGAAATGCAGTACTCTAATCCAAGAGTATAGAAAGCACAGATCTAATACAAGATCTACAAAGAACTCAAAAGGTAGATGAAAACCTTAAGAGAAATAGATTATTTTGATTGAAAATAGGCAAAATTTCTTCCACAATACAATAAAGAAATATTCATATGACTTATAATGACCTAAAACCTAATAATAAGGATAAAAACGTCCTTGTAGTCCTAATAAAAGTAAAACACAATAAATACATAAATAGATTTTCTAATCTAAAGCTCCATTTCAAAATTGGTAAAAAATATTAAGCGAATTAAGGCATGTTTTCGTTAAATAGGACCCATGTTCCTTTTAATTTTTTTGTATAATTTCTGTTTTTATTGTAAATTTTAAATTTAATGATATAATTAATAAAATTTGTATACTTTATGATCGATATTTAAGATAAAATTGATTTTAATCCCCAACTTTAATAAGTTATTAAAGTTAATTAAAACTTTTTTATTAATATGTATGAATTTTAATTTTATATAAAATATAGTCCAACTTTAACCGTCACCAATAATTATCAGAAATTTAAGTGACTTGGATTAATAGATAAACTATTTAATTAATTTTTAGAACTCGTGATTTGAAAAAATTAACTGCAAATTACTTATTTTAATTATAGGTTAAACATAACCCAATACTAAATAAGAGCTTTATTCTTTTTTTCATTTATTCACACAAGAGACTAGAGAAAAAAAGAGAGCGAGAGTAGTAGGTTAAATTCTTTTAATTTCTTTAGAAATAATCCTATTTATTTTGTCATAAATTTTTTTCCATAAATATATTGTGCTATTGACAGAATGTTATGTCAAATCTTTTATGGCCAAATGAATGATAGTTATTCCAAAGTAATAAAAAAAGATTCAATCAACGGTTCCATCTTTCTCACTTGGTTCTGTTATGTAAATAAATGCAAAATAAGAAGAGAGTCGGTTTTGTAAGGCTAACTTTATTTTAGTTTGTAATTTTTGCCTTAGGATAGAAACTGCCTAAAACTCAAATCATAAGAAATAAAATCTTAAAATCATCTTCAAATCAAGTAAAAAAACTCAGTTCTAACTAAATATGTTGATTAGATCCAAATCGATAAGAATTTTTACTACCACAAGTTACCTTAATAAGATCAAATTATGTTCTTGTTATAAAACAAAGAGGAAATTCTAAAAAAGTAAAGAAACCCTTCAGTTTGAATTATAATTTGATGATCCTTGAATTACATCAATACTATATCTCTTATTGGCATAAAACATCTAAGAATTAGAGTTCTAAAAAGAAAAAAACATTTGTATCATTATTTAGGCAGAAAAGACTAAATAAATTTTAAAAATTAATTATTATCTAAATAGAAATTTGAAGTTTAACACAAATAAAACACTTATTCCTACGTGATTGGTGCTTGTCCAGGACTCAAACCAGTGTCAATTTTATTATGAAACATTTTAGGAACTCAACAAAGATGATTTTGGTGCCAGTTATAGGCTCATTCTAGTAACCATTTGTTTTTTTCTTCTCAAACCTCTTGATTTTAGTGTAAGACTGGTGTCGGTTACTAACATGACACATGTGCCAGTTACAGTATGCTTCCTTATGCTCCAATTTTCTCCTAGTCATATTCTTTATGTATTAATTATATTCCATCTTCAAAGATATGTAGAGAAGTGATCAATTTTAGGAATGCATCTTATTTATCTTGAACAATCTCCTTTTCTTACATCTCCATGATTAGTCCTTGCAAAGCTATCTTTATGTGTTTAGTCTTTGTCTTAATCATTGAACTTTCAATTTACTAGAAAAGTATTGTAAGAAATGGTTAAAAAAGTTGCTTTTGCTAGTACAAGTTGATATTCATCATTCTCCCGCTTCTTCCTCGAAAGTGTTTGTCCTCAAATCACCTAATCATATAAAGATAAATCAACAACATTAAAAATAGCACTCATATCACTATAGTTGCTTGGAAAATATAACTTTTAGGCATTATCATTTATCTTCTCTAACATTTAAAAGGTCTATCTCCTCTAGGATGAAACTTTGGATTTTTCTTACTTACATATTATACACTTTTCATGAAAAAAAATTACATATCATGCTTCATATTAGGCTAATAAAAATGCTCTTGCAATGTATCTAAAGTCCTTTGTACACCAAAATGTCCTATTAAATTTCCTCCATTAGTCTTTTTAACCAAAAATTCATGTAAAGAACATATAGGCATACATAATTTATCTTTCTTAAATAAAACCACATCTTGCCTATAATCTACCATACACACATATATGACATGTATTCTACATTTGGCTGAAATCAACATCATTGACATATATATCTTTAATAAACTCAAACTAAGTAATTTAGTTTGCGTCAAGTAAGCAATGTGTACTTTCTAAATAATGCATCAACTATAACATTTTCCTTTTCATTCTTATACTTAATCATATAAGAAAATGTTTCAATACACCCTAACTATTTGGCGTATCTCTTATTAAGCTTACCTTAGGATTTCAAAATCTCCTAGATCTCATGATTAGAATGGATTATGAATTACTCAACCATAAAAGTATTGTCATGTTTGTAAGGTTCTTACTAATATATGTAACTCTTTATTATAAGAAGGATAGTTCAGTGTTACCTCATTAAGCTTTTCATTGAAGTAAGCAATTAGTTTGGATCTTGCATTAAAATAGTCCTTGTACTAATTCTGGATGCATCAAATTCAACCTCAAAAGCTTTGTCAAAATTAATCAAACATAGCAACCATAATAAAGATGCATCAGTCAACTTATCTTTCAAATTATTAAAAACTTTGTAATGCACATCATCCCATGTAAACTCAACATTTTTTATAACAAGTTCATCTAGGGTGTTATGATAAAAACTAAAGTGTTTCAAGAAACTTCTATAAAAACTTGTTGATCCATAAAAACTTACCTCAATTGCATTTCTAACTATAGATTGGTCCCTAATTTCCTTAATCTTATTCCATGTGAACTTATAATAAAACTATGAAAAAAAAGGATACCTTGCAAAATGCACACTCCTTAATATTAGCATACAACTTATATTCCATTCAAATATAAAAATAAAATTCAAGTGTTCAACATAATCATCCAAGTTCTTACTGTACACTAAAATATCATCAAAATAAACTATAAAAAATTTACAACAAAAGAATAAAAACATAACTCATTAACCTCATAAAGGTATTAGGTGCATTAGTTAAATCAAATGGCATCACTAACTATTTATACAAGCCATATTTTATCTTTAAAGGAAATTTCCATTCTATCACTCTTTTTCATGCAAATTTGATTATAGCCATATCTTCAAATCAATTTTAGAAAACATACACAAACTATACAATTTATCAAGTATATCATCTAACCTATATATAGAATGTCTATACTTTATAGTGATTTTGTTAATGGCTCGACATTCGACAATTTTGTAGCACCAAAATCACATAAACTAAACATGGACTAAGAATCTCCCTTATGAATACCTTTTTTACTAACTCATCCACTTGCCTTTAAATCTCCTTTGTATTCTCAGGACTGGCTCTATAAGCTAGTCTATTTAGGGTTGATGAGTTGATAATTAACTCTATTTGGTGTTTTATACCTCTTAAAGGAAGAAAACCGATTGTTATTTTTCTTATGAAAGAGATTTGAAAATTTATGCAACAAAGAAGCAACAACATTAAGAAAGTTAAAAAAATAAACAATTCTTGTATAAAAGCACAAGTAGTTGCTACCTTACTAATATAGAACTCTTAATCTTAAAACTACTAATAAAAGCATTAAATATCTTACTTTTCTCTCTATTTTGTGTTCCATTCTCTAAATATTTTCCCTCCTTATACACCATAATACTCTTCTCACACTCTTGCACACATTCTTCCCTTTTATCACCCTTTTGTTTTTCATGAGCACTCATTTATTTCTTTCCTCATCTTACAATCTTTAGCTATTCTCATGTAATCCTCATATGGTTCTTATAATTTGAGAGGTGATAATACAATATTTTATTTATTCATTACAATAGAGTATTTATTCTTGTACTCATTATAGATGACCTTTCTATCACAATACTGTGGATGCCCTAAAACTATATGATCAATATGCATTAGTTCTAAATCACATATAATCTCATCCTTGTAGTTGTCATTAGAGAATGATAATAACACCTACTTTGTCACTTTAATAAATCCACATTTATTTAGCAATTACAACTTATTTAGTTTAGGATACATTAATGTAGCCAACTTCATCTTTTTAAACAAAAAAGTAGTAGCAACATTAGTGTAAATACCACTATTAATAATTATGCTATATGCCTTATTATTCACATACATTTTGACCTCATTACCATCCTACTTATGCTACATGTTAAGAGCATGCCTAGTAACCAATATATCTCCATGAATGGGTCCTTGAACATCAACATCACTACCATTCTCTAATGGTGGCATCTCATCATCATTTGAGTTAACACTCTCTACTTCACAATTATCTATAACAACCCTAGATCTTTTAATTAGATATTAATGATTAAATCATCAGCACTTGTAACACTTACATTACGTGACTTAAAATATGATGTAGTTTTAATTTTACCTTTGGAAACAACAATCTAATCCTTTACTTTAACATCTTCATTAGGTTTTGGCACATTTTTATTTACCTTCAAATTTGACCTCTATAAAAAGGTTAGAAGTCAAACCATATTTGGAAGTACCCTTAGACTTTCACCTTAATAGCTTTACACAAAAGTCCTTCATCTCCATATAATGTTATATCTCCACTAGATCAATTATCTCTTTATTCAAACCACTAATGAATCTAGCCACACTAACCGATTAGTCCTCCTATACATTAGCCATAATCATGGTTTATCTCCATCTCCTATGATTAATCCTTTTTGCTAACCTTGAGTCAAACCTTGCAATTTTTTGCACAATCCCCTATGATAATGGCTAAGTGTAGAACTTTTATGCATCGCTACCATCATCTCTTCCCATAAACAAATAGGTATTTGTCCATTTCTATGCTTATTGATTACAAATTGATTTTACTGCTAGGCTAACTTTTTTTCTTCTTAGAGTAATTATTAGAATCAATTATATGTTCTACCTTCTTATCCCACTCTAAGTATAATTTTTGATCATTTTCTTTGAAAATTAGGGATTTAAATTTTAATACTACCAAAATTGCTATCATGTTTCTAAACAACCTTTTTTACCTTTCTTAGAACTGGTTTCATCATAACTAGAATCATCCTCTTCCTCTTCTTAAGCATGTTTATTCTAGAAGATTTAGGCTGAGGTAGGGACTTAAAAAATTTAGCCTAATATTTAGAACATTGAATTAGTCTTGGATAACCTTCATAAACACTTTATAATCATGTTATAAAAATTATGATTAACAAGAAGGAAACAATGATAAAATGAAGTTAATAGTAAATTTTTAAACTTCAAAAAGAAAGAATAAAGGAAATGATATTAATCAGAAAGAAAAAATGAAGCGAAATAAACATGAAAGAATAAAGGAGGCGAAATTAATAAGAAGGTAAAGAAGATGAAATGAAACTAAAAAACCTTTTCAACAGGAAAATGATTAAACCACTTTATAGCATACTATAACACTTTATAATCATGTTATGCAATATATGATATTTAGGTTTTGATGTGCACTTTTGGTTCTGAATTTTTTCTTTCTTTTTTCTTCTTATTTTCTTATTTTTTTTATTTTACATATATAATGAAAACTGACTAAAAAACATAAGATAAAAGTGAATGGAATAAATTTAATTAAAGAAGAATGAAAAATATTGAATGCTAAATTGAAAAGGAATTGGATAAGATGGATGATGAAACAAAATCACAAATAAGAAAGAAAAAAAAGAAAAAAAAATTCTTAAAGGATAAATAGCAGTTGATTTAAGACTTAAAGCTTTGGTTACCAAATAATGCGAACCTTAGGCTAGAAACCACCTGTAACCTCAATCACAGGGAATAAACTTAATATCATCTTCAATTCAAGAAAAAGAACTCGAACCAAACTAAACTTACTTAGTATAACCAAAGCCATAAGAATGTTAACCACTATATGTTGCCTTAATAAGAATATATTAAGTTCTTGTTAAATAATAAAGAGGAAATTCTTATAAAGTCAATGAATTATATTCTAATTGATCCCTGAATTACATCAATATGCCTTTTATAGGCATAAAATACTTAAGAACTAGAGTCCTAAATGGAAAGAAATTTTCATCATAATCTATGTATAAAACAACCTAATAACTTTGAAAATCTAATCCTCATCTAAATAGAAATGTGAAGTTTAATATAAATAAACACTTAATCTAAAGTTCTCAAACCTCCTAATTCTAGTGTAAGACTAAGACCAATCATTAACATGATACTAATGTTGATTACATTATGCTTCCTCATTCTTTAATTTTCTTCAAGCCTTGTTCTTTATGTATTAAGCAATTACATCTTTACTAACATGTAGACAAGTGATTAATCTTTAGAATACATCTAATTCATATTAAATAGTTTCCTTTCTTGCACCTCCATGATTAATCCTTGTAGAGATACCTTTATGCATTTGGTCTCTACTTTAGTCATTGGACCTTTATTTTCTTGCAAAGGATCATAATAATGGTTAGAAATAACTGCTTGTGTTGGTGCAAGCTAATCTCCATCAATTTGTTACATTCATGTGTCCTATAAATTAATTAAATAGTTCTCTTGTTAAGCCACATCACCTAAGTTAATTATGGTCACCTAAAAGGAATGAAACTGAACTATAATTTATTTAGAATGAGAGTTTATGTATTAAAATCCTTAAAACTAGAGTTCATATTAATTTTGATAATTTTTCTAAACTTATGGATTAAAATATTAATATTCCCTTTTTCAAATAACTATCCATATGTTTCATTCAATAAAAAATAAGGGGCTTATTTCAATAGAAAATTTTCGTTTCTTAATTAAATTTAAACATATAAATTTGATGTAGAAACAAACCCTCTCAAATACCCTATCAAATTTATTAGTATTTGACCTAACTATATAAGTGCCTAGTTACTGTAGGTTACTCCATTTTCTTATTTAAAAAGACTATATTATTTCATTCCATCCATAATTTCTATATACAATAACATATAAATAGTCTAAATATGATCAAGTTAGTTTTGTTTTTATACCTGGCGTCCAAAGATCAATCTATAATTTGATCCCATGAGTTATGAATAGTGTTGAGGTTACACCATATAAGAAAGCTCAGCTAAATATGATAAGAGTAAGGGCATTAGAAGAATAGGCAATTGCATCTTTTGGGTCTTATTTTATAGTGAACACATAGTCTACTAATAGGGAATTTCCATTTGACTTTCTCAAAAGGTCATAAGTCTTCTACTAATGTAAACCCACAAAGTGAAAAAAATGGAGTTAGAATTTTTTTTCAGATTTATCTCTATCATATATATAAGTATTTGTTAATTCTGTTAGGCCTATATATAGGAATAACATTATGAATCCTTGTGAATTGTCCATGATCACATTGTCATGTATCATTTGTAATAAGTTCTTTCACCTTGGAATTTGTTGGAATAGAGAGTAGTAAGGTAGAAAAGATAGGTAATAGGGAGATAGGACCTAAATTGGAATAGTTATTAAACCACATGCTAGCTTTTTTGACCATTTACATCAGTTGCTTTTATTTCCTTGGCTAATATATCTCTTAGCTTCAACATTTGGTTTATAATCCATGATGTTTCAAGTTTACCTTTCATAATTCAAAAGTTTTTGCTCTTTAGATATTCTTCATGAATCCACTTCACCTATAAGGTCTTATTGTCATCAAATACTTTTCAAATTCTTTTAGCAAGGAGAACCTTGTTTATGGTTCTTATACAGTTGATATTGAGACCTACATGGTTTTTAAAAAGACATATCTCATACAAGTTGACCTTGATTGAAGCTTTAAGTAAGACTTTTCCTCACTATAGAAACTTTTTAAATAGTCTTTCCAAAAACTCAATGAGATTTTAAGGCAAGAATAAGTGGGAGTTCTTGTATACATGTACGCTATTGAGGATTGTAGTGATGAGTTGGCACATGCCTACATAAGAAAGAGTTTTGTTTTCTATCTACCAATTCTTTTCAAAACTAAGCCAAAAAGTGGATCATAGTCTTAGTAAGTTATTTTAGAAGTGGTAATTGGAATACTCAGGTATTTAAAGGGAGGTTTTCATCGCTGAAGACCTGTAATATTGGATAACTCCATAGCTAGCTTATATGAGCAAGATGATAAAACTAAGTGACTTTTGGAATATTTACTTTAAGACCAGAAAATTCAGAGAAATAATTCAAAGATTGTATAAGGGTATTAATAGAGAGCTTATCAATATTACTAAAAGGGATCAATGCATAAGCAAATGAGATATTTCAAAAGCTTAAAGTTCTTACATTTGTAGTGATATCTAAAAAGCACGCGCCCTATGAAATGTTATGAGCAATAAGTATAATTATAACCTCAATGCAAATTGAAAAGATATAAGGTGATATAGGGAAACCTTACCTAATCCCTTTTACCTTTTTGAATAAAATAGTGACCTCTTTATTGATGAGTATACTACATGAATATATAGAAATACGTTGGAAGATCTAATCAATGAAAGTTAGTGGGAAACCAAAGGCTTGTATAACTGACAGATGAATTTTTACCTAATAATATTAAATGCTTTACAGAAATCAATCTTTAAAACAGTACTTCTAATTGATTTTTTTACTGTGATAGGAGTTAAATAATTCTTCAACTATCAAGAAATTATCTCTAATGCTTCTATCTAAAATGAATGCACGTTGAGAGTGATTAATGATGTCTCCTAAGACATCTTTCAATTTGAAAGATAAAACCCTTTAAATGACTTTGTAAACTATGTTTCATCAGACTATTGGTCTGAAATCCTAAAATAAAGAAGGATTAAGACATTTTAGGAATAAACAAATGAAAGCTTTATTTAATTCTTTAAGCAATGAGCCTAAAGAAAATAATTATATAGCATCTTTAATAACTTGATCCTTAACCACATCCTAGGAATCATGAAGAATGAGGCATTAAAGTCCTCTAGCCTAGGGACTTTATTAGGAGGCATACTAAAAATTGTGTCTTTAATTTCCTTATCAGAGACTGCCAAAGTGAGGAAATCCAATTAATTATAGGAAAAAATAAGCGTTATGAAGGCATTCAATTTATTCAAAGTTAAAGAGGTGATTTCCTCTCCTGTTAAGGTTAATTTAAAATGCTTATAGGCAAGAACTTTAAGCTTATTTGGATTCCAAAAAGTTATACCTTTTAAATCTAGAATACCCCTTATTCTTTTAGAGTTTGTCCTAGATTGTATGTATCTAAAGTTGAAAGTTGAATTAGCGTTACCATCTTTTAACTAGGTTACTCTAGCTTTCTGTTTGAGAATAGAGTTGTGAGCATCCATAGTGAATAATTACTTGTAAAGGGATTCTTTCTATTGTTGCTTCATGAAAAAGTTAGTTAGACAAGCATTGAGTTTCCTCTATATAAAGAAGATCATATTTCTGGTAGGTATCACAAAATTGTTTTTGTCTTTCTGGAAATGCTTTTTATGAAGAGATTTAAGTTCATGTCTTATAAACCCCAGTTTCTTCATAAACTTGTAGCTTTCATATCCTTTAATAAAGATATAAATTCCCTTTAAGATGAATTCCTTAAATCATTCTAATTTAAATAAAAATTTTAAAAATCTAAAAGGAGCTCTTAGCTTTTTATAAAAGATAAGCATCTTTACCTCCAAAGCGGGGTGATCAGATATAAGGGGAGGGGGAATTAAAAAACCTTTGTTATCAGGTAGAGTAGATGCCTAGGAAGAATTTATTTAACTCCTATCAAGCTTTTTCATAATAAGTCAGGTGGTATCAGAGCCAGTCCTCGACCTGATGCGCCAATGTAGGACGCTGGGCCCTAAAGGGGGGTGGATGATGAGATCCCACATTGGCTGAAGAGGGGAACGAAGTACGCCTTATAAGGGTATGGATACCTCTCCACTAGAGACACGTTTTCACAAGGGTGGGAAGAGTAAAAACATGAGGGGTTTGGCCTGAGGGATAACCCAAAATAGACAATATTTATGGGCGGGTCATCTAGGTTGTCAAATGGTATCAGAGCTAATACCCGAACTATTGTGCCAATTAGGCTAGGCTCTAAAGAGGGCTGGGCCCTAAGGGGGTGGAGAGTGTAAGATCCCATCGGTTGGAGAGGGAACGAAGTGTGCCTTATAAGGGTATGGATACCTATCAACCATAGACATGTCTTCCTTAGTAGGGAAAGAGCAAAACCGTGAGGGTCTTAGCCCTAGGTCCAACCCAAAATGGATAATATTTGCGGACGAGTGGTCTGGGCTGTTACAAATGGTATCAGAGCCAATTCCCAACTCGTTATGTTAACGTAGGATGCTAGGCCCTAAAGAAGGGGTGTATTGTTAGATCCCATATCAGTTGGAGAGAGAAACAAAGTACACCTTATAAGGGTATGGATACCTCTTCCCCTAAGACGCGTCTTCCTTATTTTGGGAAAAGCAAAACCATGAGGGGCTTGGCCCGAGGGGCAATCCAAAGCAGACAATATCTGTGGGGTGGTGGTCTAAGATGTTACAAAGTAGACACTAAGGAAGAATTTATTTAACCTCTATCAAGCTTTTTCATAATAAGCCACTCTCCTCCCTATTTTTTAGACCAGTTAAAAATATAGCCTCTATATATAAGATCAATTAAGCCAATTTTGTGTAAATATGTTTTAAATTTTTCATTAGTTTACTTTAACTTAGAGCCTTCAACCTCATGGGCAAAAAGAAAATAGTTAAAGTCTTTTGTCAATAACCAAGGACCTGAGATAGAGATAGAGACAAAAAAAAGTCTCTAAGTCTCTCCATAGATTTAATCTTTGATAAGCCAAATTAGTTGCACATATGTAGTGACATTAAAGATTTCTTGTGCATGAAAATAATCAAATCAAATGTTTAAAAGTTAATTAGCGTGATGAGTGTCAATGAGTCTAGTGACTTTTGGATTGAGATCTATTAAGATTCTTCTATTATAACTATTAAGATTCTTCTATTATAATGAGTTAAATGGTTGGAAAGAGTCTTCCATTTGTTGCTAAAAAACCATCATTCCTTTTTATAAGAATTCTCTTTAAATTTGGTCAATGATAGGCCAATTATACTATGTTTTTTTCTCTAATAGATAATCACAAATGGCTTATTTTTTTCTTAGGGCAATTTAAAACCCTTACATTCTAAAAGATAATCATAGAATTAAGTGGGCTTGAGAGACCTTTACCTTTACTTTTCTTATAGAATTTCTCTTAGTAACTGGAGTGAAGTTTTCTCTTTCCTCCATTAAAGAGTTGGCTTGTGATGAACTAGTACAAACTTGACTAGTTTTGATTTGCTTATTAATTTGTTTTCCTTGAGGGGGTTTTTAATGACATTTTCTAGTTTGTTCTTTAAAGGAAGGGGTTTCATTGTACTTTCTTTACAGATACATATCTCAAAATATATAGTACTAATAAAAGGAGGGAAGGAAAATACTTGATTTATTTCTTTATTTTTTTAGGCAAAGTTGAAGTCTTAAATTCTTTTAGCTCTAAAAATGAATGAGGGATTGAAAAATCATGATGTTTTCGAGATCTTACAAGTTAGATTCTTTCCAGAAGAAATAGTATTAACAACCTACTCATCATTTACATTTTCTCTAGTTGATGTAGATTGAGTGACATGCTCCTTAATATTAATCTTGGGTCTCCAAGCCTTAACTTCATTAATTTAACTGGGCATCTATAGATAAAAGAGAGTAATTTCAGAATTCAAGAGCCTTTCATCTTTATTTATGTTTTGAATAAGGAGTGTCCCAAGAATTTTAGCATCCCTTTCTACTTTAACATAGATTTTTGGAATAATCGATTATTTTAAGGCTTGTAATATGTTCATTTAGGATTATTGGTTTACCAAGAGAACTGGCTAGGTAGCTTAAGCCTATAGCAAGCCAATAAGCCTAGATGACACTAGAATGGAAAGCCACTATTCCTCCTTAAATGGCGACCTGAGATGAAAATTAACAAAAAAAAATTCAAAAACATCCTTATTTGGATATACTTTTATAACATTCTTTACTAGTTCCATCCCTAATTCTTTCCTTGTACTCTCCTTCTTTAACTTCTTATCCTTTCTTTTTCCATTCCCACTCTTTTGCTTCCCTCTTAGCTCATTCTCACATCTTTATTTTCTTTTATGGAAATCATTTTCAAACTTTTCTAGTTACTTTCTTTTTTTGTTATATCATCTTATTAAATTCTAAACATAGTTCTTCCAAGGACTTTCCTCACTTAACATCTTCCATACTTATTTCTCTTTATGTTTTGCCTTTAACTCCCAACTTTAACTTATATATCCTGTCTAGATTAGCTTTAACTACTTTATCCATCCCTTAACCTTTAGTCTAAGATAATGTAGCTTATAGTTCCTTCCTTAAAATTCCGAGTAAGAGAACTTGGATTTAAGTTTTAAAGGACTCCACTCCTTCTCCAAATCTACACTACTACCTTCCTAAGCTTACTGAAGGAAAAGCTATAGTGGCAACACCAATTCAAGTTCTAAAGAAGGGAGCATCAAAGTGTGATACAATTCTTCTTGGATTCTTCATCAGTAAGAGACCTTCATTCTTAGCCATGAATAGTTGGGCCCAACATCAATGGAAATAACATGGCTTAAGAGAAGTGCTTGTTAATGAAGATAATCTCTTCCTATTCAGATTTGAGACTGCTTCTTAAACTTAGAAAATAATTAAAGAAAGCCCTTGGAACTTTAACTCCAAATTATTATTCATATAAAAATTGAGCCTAGGATATAATTAGATAACCTCAAGTAAAAATTGTCCCTCTTTGGATTAATATCCATAATGTTCCTTTAGAATATTGGACTATTAAGGAACATAGCTATTTAGTAAGCTTTTTTAGTTAGCCATTATGCCTTAATGAATCTACTGTAGGTGTTAAAAGAGTGATCTATGCTAGGCTCTATTTGCTTACTAATATTTAACAAGAACTCCTTAAGGAAATACCTCTCTTAAGTTTAGATGAAAATGATAGCTTGTTTAAGGATGTGGTATTAATTATCTATTCTTGAAGACCGGAAGTAAAGCAAAAAAGGGAACTTGGAAGGCATGAGGAAGAAAATTCTTAACAAGGGAATGTAATAAGTTGTTGCAAAAGGATTCAAAAGAGATTGAAAGTAGTAAAGAGATAGTTATTAAGGAAATATTAAAGTGAATAGTAATTAAGAAGTTATTGTGTTGATTGATATAAGCGTAAGCGAATCACTTCATGTAACTTTATAGGCTATAAGACTCCCCAGTTAAGATATAGGTTCAATAAATACTGATAAAGATATAGTTTCTATTGGCAAATATGGAGTAGATGGTACCCCTAGTGGCTTTCCAGTAGATAAAGGTAATTTAGAAAATTGAAGTACAGAGAGACATAAAATTAGACTTTTGGATAAGGATAAATTAACTAAAGAAAATCAATCAAACTCAAAACCATTATTGGATCTTCCTCATCCTTGTAAAATGCTTTTCAAGTTTTTTGACATGAGTGTTACTAGAGGGAAATCTAATAAGAAGAAGAAGGCTCTATCATCTCCTTCCTAATTTCTCTTCTATCATGGAATTTTATAAGGTTTAACAACCCAATTTAGTAGTAATCTTTGATGGATTATTATTGAGCAAGTTTTACAATTTATAAAACCCTCAATAATCCGTAAGCACACAGGTCGTACTTTGTAGTATTGAAGGGTTGATCCCACTAGAAGGGTACTAGCATTTTAACTATCATTAATGCTAATCCAACCATTTATGTGTTTATGGGGTGTTGGTTCTAGATAGTCGTAAGTTTGATTACTCTCTCTTGAGTTATAACCATTAAATCCTAAATTGTAAACAATAATCAAATTATGAAACTTGCAATATCTCAATTCAAAAATTACCCATAATTCTAATTAGTTCTAAAGCTCTTTAATAAACAATCGAGTCTCATATAGGATCTCTCTCCATGAAATTACTTACTAGATTGATTAAGTGGTCAATTAGATCTCCTAAATCTCATTAATCTGATCTAATCATTTTTATCTAGCTCACCCTGTTGGTTTGTTACCAAAGCTTACAAATACATTAATCAATCACAACACCTAAACCAATAAACACAAAAATAACTAAATCAACATTAACTCAAAGTAAAACCCTGAAGGAAAGTTTAGAACATTATCAACAACCCGAAATCCATTTCCATACAATCCATCTCGACTTTATATATTTAAATGAAAAGGGAAATGAAGAGAAAATGGAACTAAGGTTGGACAAATCGGGAATGTAGCAGCGTCGAGATACCACTTGATCCGGGAAGCAGCAACGTCAGGATCCACTTCTTCTTCCTCCTTCTTCCTCTTCTTCTTCTCTCTCTCTCTCTCTTTTTTCTCTCTCTTTAGGGCTTCCAAGAGTGGTTGAATGTAAAGCTCCCTTCTCTTCTCTTGCTATTCTTTAAATAGTCTTTTATGTTTTCGGTAACTCTAGGGTTTTTTTAAGGTTCAAAAAGTCCAAAAATCCCCTCTAACCTTAAATTTGTAAGCGTCTATATATTTTCCTGACATAAAGCCTTCTGTCACGATCGTGGGCCATTGTTTAGGCCCGAATGTCTTTCGAAGCTCCTCCGTTCTTCAATATTAACCATGAAACACTAACAAACACATCAAGGTGCCTAAAAAACATAATATTTAAGCTTAAAAGCTTGTACTAGCCCATAAATACTTAAAACACAAATAATTAACAAACTAAAACAATTCTAACCTAAACACATACTAAATGATCTTATTAATGGCTAAACACATATCAAATTATGTCCTAAAACACGATGCAATTTACACTTATCAATTATCTTCATATTATTAAACCATAATTATTTAGTTTTATGGAAACTAAGTTAGTGAAGAATAAATGTAAGAATCTTAGCTTTTTGAGGAAACACTGGCTAGCCATTACTAATCACCAATACCACTATAATAGCATATTAATAATTATATATGATCTAGTAGATTATAGATACTTTATGCCAACATTTTGAATTAGCTAATACATTTATCATTTAAGATGAAGTCAGAGAATTGCAATTTCTAGGTTATGTCCATCTATGCTTTTAACTACACTTTTCAGAGACTCGCCTTATGAAACAAATTAAAAGATATTGGCTATATAATTAGCTCCCCTTAGATCATCCTTGGTGATTTCAACAATATGATTCACTCCTCAGAAGCTTAAGGAAATGCAAGCCTCATAAACTATATAAAGGATTCAAAAGAATATGTTAGTCACATTTAGAGGATTGACCTTAAAATGGAAAAATGCTTTTTCACTCAGAGTAATAAGTAGAAAGGAAGCCATTCATAAGAAAGAAATTGGACAAGGCATTAGTTAATTCATATTGGATTTTATATTTCCTTTAGATCAAAGTTTCTTTCTAGAATCCTCTCTTCTCTAACCATTTCCCTATATTGGTTCAGAATATATACACTTTCGAAGGAGACATTTTTTTGGTGCAACGATTATTTGGTAAACATAAAGGAGCTTGAGGAATTTATAAATGCCTTAGATTTGAAACTTAAAGACACAAGATGTATATATATATATGATAAATCTTTAATAAGTAAAGGAAGTGCTTAAAGAACTCAATAAGAATTAACACCTTGCAGGTTGTATCTGAGGCAACAAAGAAGTTATTCAGGCTATAAAATCTTCTATACTCGATCCCTTTTGATATGGCATTGCAAGCTAAGGAAAAAGTGGCTTTGAATAATTACAATTAAGCAATTTAAATGCACCACTCCATTTTGAAATGAAGATCAAGATTCAATGGCTCAAAAAGGGTGACAAGAATTCAAATTTCTTCTATAATTAGAGCTTTATAAAAGAAATGTTATCATTGCCTCATTAATAATGGATACCGGATCTATAATTGATTCTCAATCTGATTAGGCTAGATGGCCTTTTCTTATTTCTAAAATTTTATAGTTATGGAGTTTCCTCAGTGCAATTTCTTTAGACTTTAATCAAAGAATATATTACCTCTCATAAGATTTATGTTGACTAGACCTTTCAACGAAAATGATGTTAAGGTAGCCTTACTTGCCTTAAACGCCAATAAAGCTCTTGGAACTGATAGCCTTAATGCATTTTTCTTTTAGAGAACATGGTCTATAGCCAAGAATAAGGTTATAAAAGCTATCTTAGAGTTCTTTAAGCATGGTAAAATGCTGAGGAAGCTCAATAAGACATTTTTTCATGATTCCTAATTTATAATCTCTTAGGACCTTAAAGGAATTTAGACTAATCTCTTAAGACCTCAAAGGAATTTAGACTAATCTCTTATTGAAATATATTTTATAAGATCATTTCCATGTTAATTATAAATAACAAAAGTATTTTGGCTGACTACATTGATCCATCTTACGGGGTTTTATCAAAGGGAGACATATTAGGGATAACATATTATTAGTTCAAGAGATTTTGAAGAATTATAGTTGGACACATTCTTGTAAGGATTGTGTTATTAAAATATACTTCCATAACGTATTTAATTCTAAGTATTGTAATTTTATTTTAAACAGTATAAGGGCATTTTGTATCCTAACTATTATCAGGAATTGGATTGAATAACACATTTCTAATTTCTAATTTGGCATTCTATTTAATGGAGAGTCTATTAACCTCATTAAAAATAATAGAGGATTGAGGCAAAGAAATGCCCTTTCTCTATATCTCTTCACCTTATGAATTAAAGTCTTAATTATGCTCATCAAGTTTGTCATTAAATAGGAGTGCAACTTTAAATTTCACTTAAAATGTAAGAAATTGGGATCTGTATCTTATCATTTATAAATTATCTTATTTTTATTCTTAAAATGAGATCCATGATCTATTAATATTTTAATGTCAACCTTGAATTCATTCAAAGAACTTTCAAACCCTTCTATTCATAAGGATAAAAGTCAAATACTCATCTCCTATGGTAGACAATATATATCTAACTGTCTGTCTATATTAACAAGTTTTAAAGCTAAAAAGATTCCTCTCACTTAATTAGGCATCCCTATATCTTCCAAGAGACCATCTTCTAGTGAGTTCTAACCATTAGTAGAAAGAATAAAAAGAATAATACCAAATAAGTGCATTATGAGTCTATCTATTATAGGAAGAGGGCAACTAATCAATTTAGTGGTAAATAGTATCCATGTT
This sequence comes from Erythroxylum orinocense, assembly GCA_025531955.1. Taxonomy (NCBI): domain Eukaryota; kingdom Viridiplantae; phylum Streptophyta; class Magnoliopsida; order Malpighiales; family Erythroxylaceae; genus Erythroxylum; species Erythroxylum orinocense. The sequence continues at coordinate 15,842,710 of JANZLX010000008.1, forward strand.
TATTGGTCTTCCCATGTTATGCTTCCCATAAACATTATAAAGACAATAGAATAATTAAGTAAAAAATTCCTCTATTATGTTGATAATAAGAAATGCTCTAGAAAAAATGAGATGGAGTGATCTTTGATTCCTGAAGGAAGAGTGAAGGCCTAGAATTATCCACATTAAAGTTACAAATACAGATCTTATGATCAACAGGATTTGAAAAATCCATACTAAAAAAATATCTATGGCTTAATTTGATTCATACACACTACTTAAGAAATGCAAATTTCTAGTTCATTCAACCTAAGTAAAACTCATGGACTGTGATTTGTATTTTTAAGTTGAGGGAAAAAAAGATAAATTACAGTCTAAGAGCAATATAAGAAATGGTAACTGTAACACCCCACTCCCGCAAGACCCGAACCCGACATCTACTGTGATATCCGAGTCCGTGCCCCGCGAAGGTGGCGTGCTAACCACTCACTCAGAAATCGATACATTACTTTTTCAAACACATGTGCGGAATTTCATACCCAAATTGGGTACTCATTCAATCACATCCAAAATTAATACACACATTTTCAAAAGTCACTGAGGCCAAGTTCACAAATACAAACAAACATTTTATTACAAAAACAAAGACGCAAAATGCAGACACAGACTGATCCCGACTTCTGAC
>JANZLX010000008.1:15854742-15880983 GCA_025531955.1 Erythroxylum orinocense
AATAAAATGAACGGTTATACTATATTATTCATAATTTTAAGTAATTAACAAATATATATTAAATTCATATTAAAATAAAAATAAAAAATAAAAAATTAATTTTTATGTTTTTTTATAAATTTTGAAATAGAAAGAAAGCAAATTAAAAACTCAACCAAATAAAATTTTTATTAAATTTGAAAATGAAATAGAAAATGAAAAATAATTGCTTCTTAAGAATTTGGTTTGAATGTTTATAGAAAATTATTTATTAGAATTTGACCTAATAGATGGATGTATAAGTAGGCGAATAGTACTAAGGTATATATTAGAACTGAGTTATAAGAGTTCCATTTTCTTATATTGTACTAATAAAGATATCTTAAGATTCACTAAAATTAAGATGGGACTCGACAATTAGAAGAAATTAAGAATAATTCAAGAACCAAATTTCCAAAGTCTTCCCATGTTAAAGTTGATGTAATCTCACTTTTTTTTCTGTATTTCAAATACCAAAGTCTTGGAGGGCTTAGTGTACCACTAGGCTTTAAGTAATTTCATCCGAGGACGTCAATCATGGAAAGGTATTTTTAAACCATCCATATTCAAATCAATCCTTACTCAAGCTAGGTAGGTCTCTTACAAGAAATAAAGCTCTTGTCTCAAATTTTAAACAGCTGCATACATGAGATAGGTACTCACGACCGTAGCTGAGCAAGAAGAATACCTTACCAACCACCTACGCCTGTTTTCTCAAAACTTCCTTTATTTTTATTGGTAAGAATTCTCAAGACTTCTTTAATATATCTATAAATACAAAAGATGTCACTTCTTATGTTCTTGTTGAATTCTTAGCCCCTTATTCTCGTTAAAGTGAAATGGAATCTACTTTTGGCTTCTTAAAAGTTCTAGCACCCACGAATAGTCTCGTCTCGAGTAGTTTACTAAGACGCCAATAACAACCCCCTATTCGAATAGTCTCGTCGCCAGTGGTTTACTAAGACGCCAATAACAACCCCTATTCATTCCAAGAAAAACTTACATCCTGTCTGGTCTTAATCCAAGATATTAGGACACATGTGAAGCCCTGGAAAAGACGCATTGGGATCATGAAATTTAGTTTTCTATCTTCTATTACATATCAATTTCCTTAATTTTTGGTGCTATTATCTGGTGGGATGTGTCCATAGTCCCATGACATATGACCAAAATTAAAAAGAAAAAAAAAAGGATTACACTACAAGAGTATGGTATTACTGTTCAACAAAAATGGCAAAAAACAGATAAGTTCTGACCTGTTCTTTGGCACTAAATAACAAAAATAAGAAAAGGTGAAGGGTCACAAACGGGTTCATGAACCTGCAGTCTTCAGGAGTGTCCAGCCTATTCCTGAAAGGTAGGTCGCAATATTTACTTTGCAGTAATGTTTGACCAATAAAAAGCATGAGATGACAAGAAAACCTATTTAAAATAGGAGCATATACATTTATAAAGAACAAGAATGGATAAAGGAGAGGGTGGGATTTGAGTTTGATAACAACGACCAAGAAAACAAAGGCAAACCACTCCTTTTGGGGTTGAGGCAAGTAGATATTTGCATGTGGGGATTGGGGCCTGTTGTCACGAAAGTTGTAGCCATCACATGATTACCCAGATGAAAGCTATATCTATAATTCTATATTAAATCCTCTAAATGTAAAAAGGAAATCCATGTCCATATAGTGGACAAGCCACAACTTGATGAAGCACTACAGCTAACTATTAAGTGGTTGCAGAAGAGAAGAATATATTGGCAAGAATTATATACATCAGTTGATGCGCTGCATAATTGGAAAATGTCAGAAACATAACATGCCCACTAGCTTAATTATTAAGAGTGGCAGTGTGTTGGTGTTAATTAAAAGTGAGTGAGTGTTTCACGCCCTAATAATTCAAGTTTGAAAGGGAAATATACTTTCATGAGTTCACATTGATACGTGTTACGTGATCCACTAAGTAACTAATTGTTGTAGTCCAACTGCGCTGAAGCCACAGTGCTAGGTGAAAGAGATTTGGTTAGGAAAATTTCTGGTAGATGCAGAAATACAGAAGCCAAGTGGAAAGAGATTTGGTTAGGAAAATTTCTGGTAGATGCAGAAATACAGAAGTCAAGTGGAAAGAGATTTGGTTAGGAAAATTTCTGGTAGATTCAGAAATACAGAAGTCAAGTGGATTTCATTTTCTTCTATCCAGAAAAGCATCCATGCCTTCATTAAGTACATAAAAAAGAAATATTAATCACAGATTTGATTTGAAGAGGACATGAGTGATTGCTGGTGCTGTTTACAGACATAAAAGAAGTAAATTCTAGCCTCTCAAAAGTGGTTAAAAGCAAAAATTTAAACCTTAATATGCTTATAGCCACAGTTGGAGAAGAGAAATGTAGAGCATATATACTTCTTTCCCCAGCAAGGGAGATTGAAGACGGCAGCACGTAAACCAGCCAATGATTTTATCCCATGGCCCAAACTAAGTGGTTTTCTGTGTTGGCTTTGATACCGTGAATTGTGCTGTTTTGCTTTAAAGCCCTAGCCCGAATTGAAAGAGTCGCTTCAACAATTTTAAAACCCTAACCACAACTTTATCGCGACTTAATAAAGGAAGCTCTTTTGAGATTTTGTTATATATATCAAAAAGTAAATAATTCCCTCAGTTCATAATTTAAATACAAAAATATCGAAAATACTTGAAATATAGGAAGATGCAGACTCCTGAAGCCAGTAATCTTTAATAACTTTTTGTACCAAAACCGATTACTCATAATTTACCTCTTACCAAAATACAAAATTATCCAAAATCAAATGAATCTTTCATTTGAAACCAAAAGATTTCACAAAATTTTGTATATATCAATTACAATTTCTTATTTAATGTTCTTAAAAATATATAAATTTAAATTTCCATATTCAATTTCATAAAAACTATATTTCTTTTAAATGAATAGACGCATCTTTTCTTCTAATTAAATAAGTGCTTATTTTAATCTGATAACCTAATTTATTCAAATGTTATTGAGTCAACTTAGAAAGTATGGTTTCTCTTCACAGTTTGAAAAATAATGTCATTTTTATTTTAATTATTTAATTAAATATTCTATATTTTTTTTGACTTTGAATTATTTATTTGTCATATTAATTTCTAACATACAAATGACAAGGCTTAAGAAACAAAGGAGTCTATCATATACAATCTCCAATTATGAGCTATTTAGCTTATACTAAGCTTGGATGGTTTGTTATCGCTGCTTTACTAAACTAGTTTATAGGGATAGATGCCCTTTGTCTAAGTTGCATGCTAAATTTTTGCAATAGGCTAATTTAATCTTTCCATGGTTCAATATTTTTCTGAGCTACTTGACTGCATGCTTCATTAAATATTGCAAGAGATGTTCATTCAACTGTTGCGAAGTTTTCCATGACTTACCTATTATTGTGTTGTAATCCTTACTAGAATTGTTCTCTGGCCAACTAGTTGACTCCTCATATAAGCGTTCATTTTTTCTTTTTGTTTTGAACCAACATCTAGGATAGAATAGTAATTTTGTTAGATTGGTAGTTATGGATAATACATGAATTTAGATTTTCTCTAAGTTCTTCTTGTGCCATATTGTATTTTACATCATGTAGTTCATTTCCTAAGAGATTGACATTTTCCTTTTGTTAAATATGAGAATGTTGCATCCTCGATTCCCTCCTATAGATTAATCTCAGTTAAAAATTTTCATAGTTGAGAAGTCGATGTATGATTGGGGATTTTCCATATTCTTGCCATACTTGGTTAATAGCTTCTTATCTTTTGATTTAGTATGAGATGCTCTTTAACCCATTGCACGGTCTCCTTAAGAATTACCTCTTTAGTGTTATGATTACCTCTAAAGCTTCTAGTGTTATTCACTCTTCCTATATCTTGTAAATGGTTGTTTCCATATTGATGATAATCATAACCCTATCACCCTTATTAATTGATTTTTCCGTCCTTAACCATTCTATCATATCCTTATATCTAAAGCATTTCCAGGTCACGTGGCATAATTCTTGTCCTTTATCCTATATCCACCTTAAGTAACTATAATAAGAGAAGAAATTTGTTATTGATTCATTGGCTTCCTTACATAGCATGAAAACATCTGGAATGTCAAGGAACCCTAATTGTCCTTAGTTAGTAGGCCTTGTTTGATAGTTAGCCACCTTAGACAAGACATCTTAGGCATTAAATTTATGTTCCATGCAACCTTTGACTGTCTCACCTTTTCCCCGCTTTCTCTTAGCACTTTCCCAAAAGACTCTTTTATGAATTTTATTTATAAGTGTTGAAGCCAAGTGTATCTATATTCCTTCTCTGGATCGAGTTTGTAGTCTAGTAGTATTAATGTTGCTTCTTAAGGGAAGTTATACTATTGGTTCCCATTTATCCATTCTTTTACTTTAGCATTGATAGTAAATTTGTTTTTTCAGGCCTTTTATAGGTTAGTCAAGTACAAAGGTCTTGCTCTACTCTAATTATTATAAAGAAGCTCTTTCTCCATTTCCTATTTCACAATTCATAGAACTTGACAAATTGTCTCTTAGCTTTATAAGTTGGGTCATAAACCAGGAGGTCTTTGGCCTGGGTTAAATATCTCATAAGTTATTGTCTTTTAAGAGATAGTTAGTTATCCATTTAATCCATATGTTGCTCTTATTCTCTAATATTCCCCACAATCTTTTAACTTTAAACACCTTATTAGTCAAGTTGATAGAGGTTATCCCTAACCTTCCTTCTAGAATTGGTTTATTAACCTCTTTTTAACTTGCTTTACCCATATTTCTGCTTGTTCTTTTCCTCTCTATAAGAAACTTCTCTTCAATCTTTCAGATGAATTGAATATTTCTTTTGAAAGGATGTGGGCTAATTAATACAAATGTAAATAGTTCATGATTGACTTTATGAGTATAACTTTACCTACATAGGAAATATCCTTATTACATGAACATCCTAATCTTTTTTGTACTTTTTTCAGTTGAGGTGTGTAGTCCTTATACTGTAACATTTTACTGTATAAGGGGGGTCCCAAGTAAGTGAATGGAGCTTTACTGATTTGTAATCCTGAAATCCTAGAAAGCCATACAACTTCACTAGAGGCACTTAACGAAATGATTAGTTAGCTCTTTTGGTAATTATTTTGAAGATTAGATAACTCTTTAAACATTTGAAGGGAAGTTATTAGTAAAAAGATTGACCTATCATTAACTTTAGAGAACATTGGAAAATCATCTATAAGGATAAAGCTAAACAATTTAAGTTTCTTACGCTTATTGTGGTAGTTAAAATAAGGGTTTAGGTATAAGTTGTGTTGCAACAATCTTGCCAGGACTTCAATCTATATGATGAATAGATAAGGAGACATAAGATTCCCCTATCTCAGGCCTTTTCCCCTTTAAACAACTTAATGGGTTCCCTATTCACTAAGACATTGACGAAGGGAGTGGTTATGCATTCTTTAACCCATTCCTTAAATATTAGGGGGAATTGAAACACTTCCAATACTTGTAAAAGGAAATCCCAACTAATTGTAACATATTCTTTTTGAAAATCTATCTTTAGGGCACAACTATTTTGCTAGTAGAAGGTTATCCTAAATCTGTCTTCCTTCCAAGAATGTCCATTATGTTTCAGTTATCATAGTGCTCATCAACTTTTTCATTCTTGAGGACAACAATTTTGAGATAATTTTAAAGAGAAAGTTACAGTACAATATTAGTTAGCAGTGACTAAACGAGATGGGTTATTGGACCTTTGATAACATACTTATAAATGTTTTATTAACTTCTTTAAGGATCTTACCATTCTCAAAGAACTCTAGAGTTGCTTCTATAACAAAATTTATAATCAAAGGCCAAGCTTTTTAATAAAAGTGACCATTGAGGCCATCTAGACCTAGAGATTTTGTGGGGTTAAGCTCAAATAGCATTCTTTCAATATCTTGCATTATGAAGGGTCTATTTAAGTGCTCCTCCATTTTTACATTAGATTGGTAGTTTATAAAAGACTTAAGCAAACTTACTTTTGATTTACCATTAGCTAATGTTCCAAGAGAACTTTCAAAGTATCTGAAAACTTCATTTTTTGCTCCTCTTGGATTGATATAATTTCTCCATTACTTCCAGAAAATGAGCATATTCTATTCATGATGCTCCTTACTTAAAATTAATAGTGAAAATATTTTGTTTTTTTATCCCCTTCCTTAATCTACTTTATAGCTCTTTGCATAAAGATTGAATTATGGATTAAGGCCACTATAGTGTATTCCTACATTGTTATTCTTTTCTTTCATCTAATTCAAGGATTTCAAATTCCAACTATAAATCCTTTTGGGCCTGGATCATTTTCTACCTAGCTTTTTCTCCATTCCTTCTAGTATGTAAATTCCTTTTGTTATTATGATCTTTTATCTCTTTCTTGAAAGCCTTTGGCTTTCTATCACAGACAAATACCTTATATCCCTATAACTTTAATGTCATTCCTTTAAGGATTGTTTCATCAAATCTTGTATTGTCTATTATGAAATTATTAAACCTAAATGGAAAATTCCTTCTTATCCTAATTACCATGTCTTGTACAATGATAGGGGAATAGTTTGAAATCAAGGGCTCCATTTAGATTGTTTACTTTAAGGGAACTCCCAACCATTCCTTATTGACCAGTGCCCTATCTAGTTTTTTCCTCAGGTGCCACTTTGAGGATTGTTTGTTGCTCTAAATGAAGAAGCACCCTCTAGTTTCATGTCTATTACCTTTGTATTTTGCACAAACTCTCTGAAGTCATTATTGAAATTCTTCAATCTCACACGTCCCCTAATCTCATCTTTATGCAATTTACTATTAAAGTCCACTGTAATGAGATAAAGACCTTGTATTATAAATTAATTTGCTCCATCCTTTCTCATAATAGTCTTCTTAAGAATTAGAAATTAAAAACATATAGAAATGTTATGTTTACACTATAGTTTTTCTAGGTCATTTTTACAAAGATATGAATCATTTGGTCACAAGAATCCAACAAAATTACACCATTGCTTTCTTAGAATCATAAGTCACTATTACTCTGCCATAATGATGGTGTTGATAATTGGACAGGAATTCCCAATGCTTTCCTAAAATCATCAATTTAGGAATATTCTCCCCTTCGGCTTTTGTTTCCAACAAACCAAGTCTATAAAAAAATTTATCAATATGACTAATTTATTAACGCATTTGATACCCATTATATTCTAAGACACTATTAACATTATTGTTAATTTTTAGTTTTGGAGCACATGCCTTTATCCTTTCTACCTGCCTTCCTTTATTGCCACTATAGAAGCCTTCTAGATCCTGCTCCGTAGGTTTTTGAATATTAGCTCTGACTTTTATGCTTAATTCTTTGCTATTCTGACACTCTTTTATCTTCTAAATAACATATGGGGTGATTGATTCTTTTACCTCACTTTTATGGTTGTAGATTGTTAGGAAGCCAACATATTGTCAACATTTCCCTCTTCTTAATTATTTCTAAGTATAATCCCATCTGATTGGTCCTAGCTTGCTTCTTTACCTATCCTATCTTTGCTAACCTTAGGTGAGCTTAAAGATTATGTCACATCTATATTTTGACCAATTTGTTTATTTTTGTTATATGTATCACCAATGTTATACTCCTTCTATTAATCATCCAACCCCATGAGTTATAAATAATTATCTCTCTTTAAATTTCTTTCTAGTTGCAACCCACTGCTCACCTTATTTTTTTTAAAGAGGGCTTATAATAGTAGGACATTAACAATAAATCCTCAATCAAATGTTCATCTTCTCTAAGCCTCATTGAAAGTATGGATTCAGGTAGTATTTTATCTAGTTCCACATTGTCATATAGTTTACCAAAGCCAATTATCTTTCTCCTAGTTGCAAAATCATCCATACATAAGGGCTTCTAAGTGTAGCTAGCTAGTATGTTTAATCTTTAAGTGGACCAATACTCTAAAGAAAATTTGTGTATATTAATCCATAGTGGCATATTAGTATGTTTAATTTGTATAAATTAGGCAATTGTGAATATGCCATAATCCTGACTACTTTTGGCCTCCTCTTCTACTTTAAATTTAAATTTGAGGTGAATATCTTCATAAACTAAGATTTATTATAGAACTTTTCCTTTCCATGCTTTTTATGCTTAGTTGTTTATTATAAGGAAAGGGGGTCTTTTTTAAAGAAGAATCTAACTAAGGTGATGTTCCAACTTTTGTCTCCTTCCTCCAATATTTATAGGTCATATGTCAAAATGGCTCTTCCTTCATTCATGGTAGGAGGAAAATAGTGTAAGGATGTATTAGAGGTTTCCCTAATAAACTTCCTCTAGTTCATTTGAGAGCTAGTATCTTTTGTAAAACTTTCCTCTTTCTTCTCATCCTCGCCTTTTCCTGAAGTATCTGCAATTGAGGTTTATCTTATGGGAAAGGGTGAAAATAACTTGATCTTGGAAATTCAAGATGTTTTCAACAACTCTAACATTTATAGCCCTAAAGGTTCTAGAGCTGAATGACGCAAAATGAGTTAGAAAAAGCAACTAATTTAAGGTAGGAATTTAAGGGCAAAGGAGAAAAGATTAAATTCTCCTAAAAAGGACTCTAAGGATCAAAGTGGTTGGAAAGGTAAGGAGTGGACTAGCTCTAACTTATGAAGGATGAATGAGTAAGTGGATGAACTTGAAGGATGAGATGGACAATAGGGTAAGGTTAGATTGAGGTGGGGAAGGTGGGACAAAGTAGGTAAGGAAACAGGGAGTGAATGAAAGAGGGAAATAAACATACTTTAAAATCAAAGGTTGTGTTAGAAGATAACAGTATGTAGAACAAGGCTTCCAAGTAGATTACAAGGGCAAAGAAAGGGTGATAGCAAAAGGAAAAGCTCTCTATTCTGGAGAGAAAGGAGAGATTACCTCTCTTACCATTGTCTTTTGTACCATTCAAATAATTAAGAATACTTAAATCTTTTATATTTATTGTTTTTGTGTCTATAATTTTATACATAAGATAGTATTTGGAAATTTTATAATTTTATATTAATTTTAAAATCTTAAATTCCAAGGAATATATAAATATCATTTTACTTCATTCTACTATAGAAGAGCACCATTTTTTTAATAAACTTCTCTCACTTTTTCTTAATTGAATAAAAGGCAAGCAAATATTCCTCACTTTATAAAATACATACATACATATATCATATATCATGTACCATAATTCATGTCATACGTTCATATAATCTAAATATTAGTTAGTGAGACATGCTAATGCATAATCCACATGTTATAAATGATTATGTACTATAAGCTCTACATAACATATTATGAAGATGTATATCAGGAGATTTAGTAAAGTCACTTTTTATGATTTTGGAACATTTAAATTTTATAGTACATTTTTTACGCCTTAATATAGGTCTATCCCTTAATAAAGTAAACAATCGTGATATTTCATATTTATCATTTTCATACTTTTAATGACTTTAGTTATATGGCCTTTTTAAATCATATGTCAAAATATGTAAATGTTTCTTTAGGGTAGTAGCCCCATAATTTTAAGTTTTTATGTTGTATACCTTGTACATGCTCCCTGGCTTAAGAAAGAGTCACCATCTTGACCTAAAAGTTTCTAGATTAGTGACTTTAACATCATTTTAATGGCTTAACGGAAAATTTTTTGCTTTATATATAAACATAATATAAATGATTAAGTCTCCCTCTTGATTTTCTCTTATGGATAAAGAGAAGGATATGATAATAAATGGATTAATATTGGCATAAGGTATAAGCAATAATATATGGACCATATGGATAGTAGTCCATATTATAGAGATAGTAGTCCATATTATAGAGGTGTCTAATGCAGTTTGAATTAAAAGTTTTCGTCAAACCATTAATCAAAATTTTAAGCCAAAATAATTATATGAAAATTCAATCAAATCCAAATAATTTGATTTAGTTTGGTTGGTCTAAAGTTATTTTTAAATTTATTTCTTTAAATTTTGAAAATACCAAAAATTAAAATTAGCAGAAAAGTAAATTCATTTTAATGAAAAAACAGTATAAAAGTTTTATTAATATCACTCATAAAAGAAAATGATATGCTCTTTACCTTAGATTGGATAAAGCATAAATCATGGATTTAGGATCCAAGGATGGTTCTATATGAATCAAAATTGAATTAACAACTGAAGAAGGCATTTCTGCCACACCCACAAGACTAAAAAGGGATGTGGGGTGATGGAGAGCAATCCTTTAATGATGAAATCAACATAATTGGCGTTTGAAAGGGTGTTTAGGGCATTGAAGAACATGAGGGAAATGATGGTTGACATATTATTAAGGTTAAATTATTGATCGAACTTGAGGGAGAGGACACTGGAACCTATAACCACCAATGACGAGTTTGATGATGATGATGAACAGTTTAGCACCTTTGAAGATGTGGATAAATTTAAAGGGGGTAGACGTGGTCGTGGTAGATGAAAATTGGGTAAGAATGGTAGCGGCATAATCAGGTATGGGAATAAGAGGGTCTTAATGATATTAGACAAAACATAGGTAGCATTAAGATGAAAATTCTTGCCTTTGTTAGAAGATGGACTCAAATGTGTATCTAGAGTGGGAAATAGAAAGTAGATTAATTATTCGAGTGGCATAACTTTTCTAAAGAAAAGGAAGTCAAATTGGCAACCTCTGAATTTAGAGATTACGTAGTTACTTGGTGGGATACAAAGATTGTAGTTAGTAGGAGAAACCGAGAGCTACCAATCAATATTTGGAAAGAGATGAAAGTTGTGTTGCATAGAAGGTTTGTGTCTAGCTCTTACTATAGAGACCTCTACTAAAGATTACATAATCTTACCAAAGGAAGCAAAATCATGGAGCAATATATAAAGAGATAGTGATACAAATGGCACAAGTAAAAATAGATGAAGATTAAGAAGCTACTTTAGCTTGATTTATATATGGTCTAAAATTAAAATTGCTAATAACGTGGAGTTGCACCATTTTAGATAGTTGGAGTACGTGGTGCATATGGCAATAAAAGTTGAGAGAAAACTTAAAAATAAGTTCACTAATCGTGCAAGTGTTTCTAGTGTAAGAAATTCCTCTTAGAGCGAATCAAGTAGTAAAAAGGAAGATGAAGCTTCCAATAATAAATCTAAAACACCAAAGCTAAAATCAAATCCATAGGAGAAAAATAAGGACTATTCCTCTTTAAATTTAAAGAGTCAAAATATCAAATGCTTTTGATGCTTAAGAAGAAGACAAATTGCCTCTCAATTTCCAAATAAGCAATTGATGACAATTCAAAGTGGATAATTCATTTATGAAAGTGAAGATAAAGACTATGTTGATATGACTAAATTAGAGGACATTGAGCAAAATAATGATGAGGCTAAAATTAAGTGACCAATGGAGGGGAGATTTCTGGTAGCCAAAAGGGCCTTAAGCATTCAAATTATATAAGATGAAGATGATGTGAGCCAACAAAGGAAGAATATGTTTGATATAAGGTGGTCTATCAATAATCAAATTTGTAACTTGATCATTGATGGGGAAGTTACTCGAATGTTGCAAGTTTTGAGATGGTTAAAAAATTAGCGTTATCAAGTACCAAGCATCCGACACGCTATAATTTGCAATGGCTCAATGAATCAAGGAAGGTAAAGGTGTCTAGGAAAGTGTTAGTGTCATTTCAAATTAGAAGGTATAAGGATGAAGTTTTTTGTGATATAGTGCCTATGTAACCTGGACATATTTTGTTGGAATGTGCAAGGTAGTTTGATAATCAAGCAATCCATAATAGTTACAAGAATCATTACTCATTGTCTATGGATGGAATGGAATACATTCTTGTCCTTCCTTCATCAAAGTAAGTTTGCGAAGATTAATTGAAAATTTACAAGAATGAACCAGAAGGGTTAAATAGAAATGAGTGTTATGAAATGAGTGGAAAACAACATTTAAGATTAAATATGGATTATATAAATGGTTAATAATGCCTTTTGGTTTAACTAATGCACCCATCACCTTTATTAGGCTTATGAAACATGTTCTGAATGAGTTTCTTGGCAAGTTTGTAGTTGTTTATTTTAATTACAATCTTGTCTATAGTAAATCATTTGATGAGTTTGCTAAACATTTAAATAAAGTGTTGGATGTACTTAGGCAAAAAAATTGTATGTAAATTTGAAAAAAAATATATTCTTTTTACACTAATCAAGTTGTGTTTTTAGGCTATGTGGTGAGTGCAAAGGGAGTAGAGGTTGACGAGGAAAAGGTGAGGGCAATTAAGGACCTATAGGTCAACTAGTGATATTAGGAGATTATATGGGTTAGCTAGTTTATATAGACAGTTTATAAAGGATTTTAGCTACATTCTCACACCATTAATTGAGATAGTTAAAAGAGTGTATAATTTAAGTGGGGATGAGTAAAAGAGGACATTTAACTTGTTGAAAGAGAAACTTAGTACATCACTTATCTTAGTTTTACCCAACTTTGCCAACAGTTTTGAGATAGAGTGTGATGTCAGTGGGGTTGGAATAACAGCCATCTTGATCCAAAATGGGAAATTGATCGCATACTTTAGTGACAAGCTTAGTGGGACAACCTTAAACAACTCAACTTATGATAAGGAGATGTATGCATTTGTTTGGGTTTTAAAGACTTGGCAACACAATTTGTGGCCTAGAAAGGTTTATGATCCATACTAACTATAAGTCATTGAAATACATTAAAGGACAAAACATACTTAGCAAAAGGCATGCCAATTGGGTATTATTTATAGAGACATTTCCTTATATGGTTAAGTATAAAAAAGGAAAGGAACACGTCATGACAGATGCATTGTCTAAGAGACGTGCCTTATTAAGCACTTTGAATGCTAGATTACTAGGTTTTGAGCGCATTAAGGAGTTATATAATGATGATCATGATTTTAGCAATATTTTAAAACATATAAGAAATTTTCCTTTAGGAAGTTCTTTAGGCATAAGGGGTATTTGTTTCAAGAGAGAATAGGCATTGTATACCCTAAAGTTCCTTAAGAGACTTATTAGTGAAAGAATCGCATAAGGGATGTTTAATGGAACACTTTAGTGTTAAAAAGACTCGTAATGTTTTGAATGAACACTATTTTTTTTAACATACATGAGAAAAGATGTAGAAAGAGTGTGTGGGAGGTGTGGATTGTAGGTAAGTTAAATCAAGAGTATAACCCTATAGATTATACAAACTATTACCTATACCTAGTGAATCGTAGGTAGACATCTCCAAGGAAATGTTTTTTTTGGTTTACCTAGGTCTAGGAGGGGTTACTATTTAGTATTTGTAATTATTGATAGGTTTTCTAAGATGGAGTAATTCATTGCATATCATAAAATTAATGATGCATCTTATAATTTTGAATTGTTTTTTATTTAAATTATTTTGTAACAAATTCCTAAAACCATTTTTCTAAAAGCGATACTAAAATTTTGAGCTATTTTTTAAACAATTTGTAAGGGAAGTTGGGAACTAAGCTTTTTTTCCTACAATTTGTCACCCATAAATGGATTTAAAGATGATGAATATTTTGTTAAGGATGTTCTAACTTCAGTTGGGATTGATTCTTGAATCAATTATGAGTTATTTGCTATTGAAATTGATGAATTTTCGGGTATTGTGTTTGTTTATGATTTTGGCATACTTCGATAATAAATCAAGAGAGTGAACCGATAATAACATTATTGGATTGGGTAATTAGATTGCTTAAGAACTAATTGGAACGTGACCCGTTTTGTTAATTGAGAAACTAGGATTCAATTATGGATTATGATTTAGGGTTTAATGATTAGGTCTCAAGATAGAATAATCAACCTTTTCAAATTCTAGGAACGATACCAATTAAATCAAACATGATTAAGGTAGCAATTGACGATAAAATGAATCCCCTCATCTCATAATTGTTTGATCTTGTCTTGTGCGATTTCTTGATTGTTAAGTGGTTGTGTTCTGTTTTGATTTCCTTGTGATAATTTTAATTTTTCTTTTTTAATCAAATCATATTTAATTGTTTAAATTATTTTTTAGCTTTTATTTTCATTTCCATCTCATTTGTTATAACCTTAGATAACAGTAGGATTCAATTAGTTCATTAATTTCTCGTGGAGCTGACACTTCAACTACTGCGCTTACAATTTGTGCGCTTATAGAACATTGATGGTTTTATAGAAGTAAAACTTGCTTAACAGTTAGAGTAATATAGGATCAATATAGGGCTATATTGGGATAACATAGAGCAATATTAGGATAACACAAGGTCATATTGGGATAATAAAGAACATGTTAAACCTGATTTGGTTATAATTTTTACAAAAACAAAAGTTGAGAGGTGCATAAGACTGACATAGGACCAACATAGGGATGTGTTTTACTCTTATTTAATATAAAAATTTTAAGTTTTATTACATAAAAAGAAGAAAAGAGAAAAGAAAAGGAGAGAGACATTTGGGAGGAATAAAAATTAGTTCCAAGGCCAAGTATTCTCAAAGAGAACATTAAGAAGAAGCAATCTTAAAGGAAAGCAAGATTCCATCAAGATCAATTTTAAAAGACCAAGATTCAAGAACCATTAGCTCATTCTTATCTCTTGTTTCTTTATTTTTCATTTTGGTTTTCTTTGTTTTATGATGAAATAAATTAGGCTATAGATTTAGATACGATGAACACTAGAATTATGTTTTTATTTTATCTTTTAGTTTAATAAAATACTTAGTTTGCTTATGATTTATCTATGTTTTTATAATTGATTGAATTAAAAGAGAAAAATTAGAAGATTCAATCACTTGATTCATTCAACAAGATTCAAGAGATGAGATGTATGGCTAAATCACAGTATAGATAAAAGGGGTTAAGCATAAGCTACTTAAGAGAAAGCCATAAGATCTTCTTAAGTTAGAGTAAAACCTTTCAATATAGTTCGTAGAGTGAATTAATGCATTCTTAAGATGTCTTGAATTGGAAAAATTTTCAATTGAATAATCTAATAATAAGAGTTATCTATCTCAAGGGAGAATAAAATTATAATTAAGGAATTCTTAATTGGTCTAAAAAACTAGAAGTGTTCATTAAATCATAGTGAGATTGAAGATAGTAAAGTATTTATTGATTTTTTGTCCTTATGTATTCCTTTGCCTGATTAACTCTTGATTATTGTTTATCCTAGTTAGTTTTATTTTTCAAATTTAATTACTTATTTATTTAGATTAGATAATGAAAACACAATTGATGCTAATAATCACAGTCCTTGTATGATTGACCTATACTCATTGATGCTAGCTATAACTATGTCGTGTGCTTATAATTAAAATACAATCAATTTTTAGTGTTGTTTCCTAGAATTAGGTATCAAAACTTAATATTTTCCAAATTTGATTTGAAATCTAGTTTGTATCAAATTAGAATTAAAGAAGGAGATGAGTGGAAAACAATATTTAAGATTAAATATGGACTATTAAATGGTTAATAATGCCTTTTAGTTTAACTAATGCTCCCATCACCTTTATTAGGTTTATGAACCATGTTTTGCATGAATTTCTTGACAAGTTTGTATTTGTTGATTTTAATTACAATCTTGACTATAGTACATCACTTAATGAGTTTGTCAAACATTTAAACAAAGTGTTGAATGTACTTAGGCAACAGAAAATGTATGTAAATTTGAAAAAAAAATATTCTTTTTGCATTAGTCAGGTTGTGTTTTTATGCTTTGTGATGAGTGCAAAGGGAATAGAGGTTAGCGAGGAAAAGGTGAGGGCAATTAAGGAATGGTCAACCTATAGGTCAATTAGCGAAATTAGGAGCTTCTATGGGTTGGTTAGTTTCTGAAGATAGTTTATGAATGATTTTAGCTCCATTATCACTACATTAACTAAGATAGTTAAAAGAGTGTATAATTTAAATGGGGGATGAGTAAAAGAGGGCATTTAACTTGTTAAAAGAGAAACTTAGTAAATCACCTATCTTAGTTTTACCCAACTTTGCCAACACTTTTAAGATAGAGCGTGATGTTAGTTGGGTTGGAATAAGGGTCATTTTGATATAAAATGGGAAATCGATTGCATACTTTAGTGACAAACTTAGTGGGGCGGCCTTAAACTACTTAACTTATGATAAGGAGATGTATGCATTGGTTTGAGTTTTAAACACTTAGCAACACATTTTGTGGCCTAAAAATGTTTATGATCCATACTAACCATAAGTCATTGAAGTATATTAAAGGACAAAACAAACTTAGCAAGAGATATGCCAGGTAGGTATAATTTATAGAGACATTTCCTTATATGGTTAAGTATAAACAAGGAAAGGAAAACGTCATGACAAATGCATTGTCTAGGAGACATTGCCTTATTAAGCACTTTGAATGCCAGATTACTAGGTTTTGAGTGCATTAAGGAGTTATACAATGATGATCATGATTTTAGCAATATGTTTAAAGCATATGAGAAATTTTCCATTAAGAAGCTCTTTAGGCATAAAAGGTATTTTATTTAGAGAGAATGGGCTCTGTATACCCAAAGTTCCTTAAGAGACTTATTAGTGAAAGAATTGCATAAGGGAGGTTTAATGGGATACTTTAGTGTTAAAAAGACTCTTAATGTTTAGAATGAACACTTCTTTTGAACATACATGAGATGAGATGTAGACAGAGTGTGTGTGAGATGTGTGGAGTGTAGGTAAGCTAAATCGAGAGTTAATCCTGTAGATTATACAAACTGTTGCCTATACCTAGTGAATCGTAGGTAGACATGTCCAAGGAATTTTGTTTTTGGTTTACCTAGGTTTTGAGAGGGGTTACTATTTGGTATTTGTAATTATTGATAGGTTTTCTAAGATGGAATACTTCATTGCATATCACAAAACTAATAATGCATCTTACATTGTTGAATTGTTCTTTACTGAAATTATTTAATTACATATTCCTAAAACCATTTATTCTAACCGTGATACTAAAATCTTGAGTTATTTTTGAAAAATTAGTAAGGGAAGTTGGGAACTAAGCTTTTTTTTTCCTAGAACATGTCACCCAAAAGTGGATGGTCACACAGAAATGGTTAATAGAACTCTAGAATCTTTGTTATGTATTGTTGTAGGTAAAAACTTGAAAATGTGGGAACAATATTTGCCCTTTATTGAGTTTGCATATAACCGAACCATGCATAGTGCTGCTAGTTTTTAACTATTTGAAATTAGTTTTAGCTTTAACCCCTTGTGTCCTTTAGAGCTTATTCCTTTTCATATAGATGAAAGAGATAGCTTGGTTGGAAATAAGGAAGTTGAATTTGTGAAGAAGCTTTATAAGAAGGTAAGGCCGAATATAGAGAAAAAGATGCAACAATATGAGAAGCAAGCCAATAAAGGTTGGAAGCAAGTGATATCAAACTTGATGATTGGGTTTGGGTACACTTCAAAAAGGAAAGGTTTCCAAGAAAATGAAAATCTTGGTGATGGACCATTTTAAGTGGAGGAAAGAATAAATGAGAATGTATACATAATTGATCTGCGAGATGAATAAGGTGTTCATACTACTTTCAACATTGTTGATCTACCTCATTTTGATTTGCAGACAAAGAAGTCAATTAAGGATAAATCCTTTTAAGGAGGGGGGATGATGGAGATCAAGTATCCCAAATGGGTTTAGGCAACGTAGCAGGAATGGTACACATTGGAGAGCTTGGCAAACAAGGAGAAGCACTTAAACAAGCTCAACAAAGTGTCATTAAGGCAAAAATATCCATCAGAGAATTTTGGAGAACTAATTATAAGGTTGTAGGCTAAACATGCTAAAGAGGCTATCAACAATCTAATAGTGGATTTATATGAAATGGAAGAAGCTAAAACACTTATAGACACATCAATTAAGTTCATAATGATGATTCAAGGCTTGGGGCAATATGTTGGATGTATTGAAGAAGACTACTATACTATGCAACTAGAAACAACTTGTTTATTACAATTAAGTTATTTTAAGCATCTTTAGACCGTATGGTTTAATATGTTTGGGCTGAATTATATTATGCTTTGCATACCCTAATTAAGATATTTAAGACTTAACTAAGTGGATTCTAACCTTAGATAAGCCTACTTAGTTGTTTGGTTTGTTTTGGACTTAA
This sequence comes from Erythroxylum orinocense, assembly GCA_025531955.1. Lineage (NCBI taxonomy): Eukaryota > Viridiplantae > Streptophyta > Magnoliopsida > Malpighiales > Erythroxylaceae > Erythroxylum > Erythroxylum orinocense. The sequence goes on from JANZLX010000008.1 coordinate 15,872,961, forward strand.
ATAGCCTGTTTTAAGCTTGTTTGCTAGGAGTTTATTATTTATACCGAAATCAATATCTTATCCTTATGAGATTTAACCAAAGGTATTAGTTTTACTCTATAAACATTCTAAAACTTGCTTGTAATGAGATTTGATTGATTTCTAGATTTAATAAACATATTGATTATTCTCTGCATTCCTTTAGAGAGATCATTTATGTTGTTCTTTAAAGACTTGATTTTCATTCAAGCGAAGGCTTATGAAGATTCAAACAAGTTTCTTATCACCCCCAATCCCTTTCTAATTATACGGGTGACAGAAATACATTTTTGAGTCGTTAATTCAATATTGATTCATATAGAACAATCTTTGGATCTTAAATCCATGTGAAAAGCATATCAGTTTCTCTTCACCTTTAAACACTTATTTGTATTTACTAGAAGATGATGAATTTCTAGTATTAGACATGATTTTGAACCTGCAAGAAAATGTTAGTAAGAAAACAATCTCTCTTTCACATGTTTACTCTCTAAATCACTCGCAATCACCTCCTAATATCATTTACTCTATGATTTCTTTGTAGACTAAACTCTTTTTTCAAAAAGAACTAGTTTAAATATGTGCCCCTTCAATTACCACTCCCAGTAAACAATTTAAAATAAGAAAAATAAGGAACACAAAACTAAGAGGCCAAAGAATACAAGATTTAAAAGCTGGATTTTTGGAAACTTTAGGAGCCTAAAAATTTATCCCAACATATCATAATAGAATTCATTCATGAATTAAGAATTTCCAAGCTCTTGCATTATGTTTAAAGGTATAGAATCGATTTTTCGTAAAACAGAATCAGAACCTTGGCTTTTATTAAAGTTTTAAGCCTTACATCTTTTTTCTTGAGAAACTAGGAATTGCAATCTTGAGTTCCAAGATTGCTATTTAGTTAGGATAATAATTGAGAAGAGAGATTGGTAATTCACATGTGTAAGTAGGCTAAACAAAGGTTTGGATTAGTTTTGGATATATTTTGGAGCTAGATTGTTGTAACTCCCTAATCACCCAAGTTTGACTTTTCTAATCCTTGTAGCTTTAAAAATGGATAACAAATGGAAAACTAATTAAGAAAGGACTATGAGGGAGATTAATTTCCCTTTTATTGTTCTTTATTCCTTTTTTTATTGATTTCCATATTCAATAAACTCATTGAGTGTTCTTTGCATTCCTTTAGAAAAATATTTTCTAGTGTTCTTTACAGACCTGATTTGCATTCAAGCAAGAGCTTTTAAATATCAAAACTCATTCCTTATCACTCCAAATCCCTTTATAATTCTATGGGTGTGGGGTGCTCTTTAGCATGTTTAGTCTCCATCTGTGTCATTGATTCTCAAGATTCTCTAAAAAATATTTTGCCTTAATAACACTTTATTGAGTTTGTTTAAGTGTTTCTTCTTGCTATCCAAACTCTCCAAAAAGTCCTATTCCTTTTATCTTGTCCGAAACCACTTAAGATGCTTGATTTCTATGAGAAAAAGTTTTAACAATTTTTAAATTTTAAATTAAAAGTAAAGTTTAACTCTTCCTTACAAACTTTGATAAAAACAAAATTTAAAAAAATTAAAAAAATTAACTTTAAATCTTCATCAAAATGGTTAGACCCATGCACTTCTAATTTCTAAAATTGTGATGTCATCCTCTTATTAAAAACAAAACAAACTATAAATATATAAAATAATAAATCTCCTAATTTTGAAAGTAAATTTATGAAGTTTGACCAACACATTTTACAAAACTTTGCTATTGATTTCCATATTAGGAATTCATTAGTAGTTTTTGAAAATTATAATAGACATGATTAATAATAAATGAGAACTGTGACAAATAAAAATTGTTTATCAATTGTTTTTATACCTTCCATTGTCTCAGTTTCTGTTCTTTGAATTTCCTCTGAGAAATCCATGTTCATTTCAACAACTATAATAACGAACTACTAGTTCCATGAATTTAGTAGCTACAATTTAGAAAAATCTCTTTAGTTTTGTTAATTTAATTAGTGAAGATCAAACAATTAAAAAAATATAAACATTTAATTTTATAAATCATTTGAACGAAAATAAACTACATTATATTATAATATGTTATATTAGATTGGATAAAAACATTTTAAGCTTTAATTTTATAAATCGGTGAAAAATTTTATAAATTAGACTATATTCTAATCCATCGTATCAAAGTCAAAACTTCAGACAAGTCACGTTAAACTATCAATTATCTTCCGGTAGATAAGAGATTCCCTGCTAGTCTAACATAGGAAAGGAATGGAGGAGACAAGGAGAGTTCGGGTGAGTCTCGTCGAATTCTAAGTGCTCAAGGAAAGATACGTTTTGACGTTAAAACACAGGCAGGAATTCTTTTCACAACAAATTAATAGCCAAAGCTCTTGCTCGAGCAACTCCGTCAATCTGATCTTATGGTTTGTAAGAGAAATACATTTATAACCTTAGGCCTTAATTGAAAGATCAATGGAGCACTGGAGTATACATTTATCATTTCCAGTACCTTTAGAAACTTATTTGTGCTGTTAAACCAGACATTCGAATGCACAAGTATTCCTGTACATTACACTAATAATCTGCAGTTTAAAGATTCCAGTCTATATTTTTCGCATACTTCCTGCCTTGAGCAGGAGCCATCGTCTTCACATCAAGATTTTTACACCGCAAGTTCGGATTTCATTTTGAGAGTATTACAGGCAGAAACATATTTTTTTTTCCTTCATAAACATATTCTGAAGAACTAAGCCTGATTTTTAGCCTTTATATACAGATAATAGTAAATGAAACAATGCTAATCCAAGGTACAAGTAATAATATATGAATTTTGGTTCTACGTTAAGATATCCCGCAAGTTTCTGACATTACACTCACATTTCATATCAATTGTGGTCCTATAGGCTATACACGCATTATTCAACACAGATTTTCTCCAATCCTTACCATAGTTGAAGCTGTTGTGAAAGTGAATGCATACTCGGCCCTAAATTAGACCTAGCACATGATGTCCCAATCCATTAAATAATTCACTGCGCTCTATGACCATAATAGGGTAAACGTGAGGAAAAAGAGAGGTACCCATTTTATCCGACTTTGGAAATGCCTTCTGGTGCAAGAACAGCTGCATCTCAAGTTCAAGTACAGCGTATTGCCGTATTTGCTTACCCATTGCACCTTCAAATTTCTTTAGCAGATCTAATTCCAAAGAAAAGCGTGATGTTTTATTCATTGTCTATTTATTCTTAGTAACATCAACTTTTCGTTTCCTTGGCTAAACCAACTTCCTTTCAACACCCCCTAACCTTTAAACCTTCAAATTTAAACACAAGCTACATGCACCAATAACCAATCAATCGGAACAACTTCCAAAACAATCCGTCACAATTGTACAAGAAAATGTAAATGTCTTTAAGATTTTAAGGAAGCTATTTACATATCTGCAAAAATTATACCGCAAAATGCAACGATCATAGAGCAATTAGGAGACTAATAACATTTAATCCAAGGTATTACCAAGTCCATTAACCTGCGACATTTAATCTGCAAGCATCTATCTGACAAAGCTACCCCCATAGTATCTACTGTGGCTTACCAACTAGGCGAAAAATTCCTCTACCACTAAAAACGTTAATAACACTATCCCTACAAACTATAAACCAGACTGCCAACCGCTAGAATAACCATGGTATCCACACCATTGGAATTATGTCAAGAGACCTCGACAGGTACCAAAAGTATGGCTTACTGTGTGAGTGCAGCATTCAGACAACAAAAGCTGCGACAAATATGGGTAATGTTCTACAATGATAAGCTGTGTTGCTGAAATAAGTAAATTCTCACAGGCCATCCACTTCAAGTTCCTCTTCGACGCTTCTTTTCATTCTTGCCCTCACTTCCCTGACCTTTGGATGAGCTGGCTATCTTCCCCTTTGCACTTGCTTGCCCCTTAATTGAATCTGCCTTGCTCTCCTTCATCTCTACCCCCCTGACCTTTGATGAACCAGACTTACCGGTCCCATTGGCGCTAGATTTGCTACTACTTTTTGTGAGTTTTTCCTTGGCAGTTGACATAACCTTTGGGGTATCCTGTTTGGACTTGCCTGCCTTTGGAGTGTCTTGCTTGGACTTGGATGCTTTGGGGGTGCTTGAGCCTTCTTCCTTCGATTTACTAGTCTTGGATATCATAATGTCATCATTTTTGGACTTGCTAATCCCTTTAGCATCAGCAGATTTATTTCCACCTTTAGGGGTATGATCTTTATTTTTGTTGTCATTATCATCCTCGGTTTTCTTAAGAGCTTTGGATTCATTTGTTGGCTTTCCATCACTTTCTCCAGCTTCCTTTGATTTTCGCCCAGACTTTGACGCGCCACTTTGAGATTTGCTAGAGGAAGACACATGGTTTAAATTCAATGCTCACAGATCCAAATTCTGTCACGGGCAAAAACTCAAAACAAAGTTTATATACTCACCCTTTATGAGAAGAATCCATCTTTTCTTGCTTTGTCGAATGTTCAGAAGTATTTGCCTTCTTTCTCAAAGGCCTGATAAGAACCATAATAACATTTCAGAGCACAGCTAAAGAAATAGTACAAGACAAATGTATGAAAACATACGTTTCAGATGAATCATCAGGACTTGGGTGATCAGCTGCTTCTCCCTGTAAAGAAATTAGATAAGTACCACATCCATGATACTCTACTCATAAGCAAATCAGATAGTCACTCACCTCATTTGATTCAGAATCACTTCCAATCAACTCCCACTTTTGCCTTTTCAGAAATAATATTTCAACATCACCATCCACATATACAACCTAAAACAATATAAATTTCAGGTCAATTAAATAAGCATGAAATCACATCTGTTTATAAATAACCTGCGTGTAAGCAGCTGCATAAATGTATGCATGTAGTGGCATGGTGCAAGTAAAAGTCAGTGGGCTCAACATCTTACCTTATGCCTCTTTTTAACTGGGTCATATGACTCAATAGTACCCTTATAATATCTGCAGAACCACACAAGGAATTTAATCAAAATAACGCATCATGAATTTCGCTATTGTTGGTTGATGAGAAAAATATTAATCCTTGACTTAGTACATAATCAATAAGAGTTTCCATGTGTACAAGCACAATTTGCCACAGGGTAAGTGGGCGCTACAAACCAATGTGAAACCCTTGATAATTTGGAAAAACCATTTGTAAACATCTACAACTTAATTAAAAGCTTTGTCAACTTTGAGACAATGCCTGAATAACCATCAGGGTTTCTTTCATTAATAGAACTTTCTTTACACTTTTATATGACAACTTAAAAAAGTGTACAATTATTGACAAGTATACAATTATTGACTGTTAAAGACCACAGATGAATGGAAACAATCTCACAACCATGACACACTGGTATGCACATACATCTGCACATTTAACACTGAAGCAACAAGCAGATAATAACATATCCACATGCAACACCTAGCAATACAAGTAGATCAGCTTTTGCAATAGCTTCAGAACAAAAATACTTTAACTACAGAGTACACGGCAAGCACTTACTTCTTATCCAATGGCCACCAAACTTTGACCTTTGCACCAACAAGACCATCATCATCTTCTTTCATATCAGTTACCTGATATAGCAATTCATGATATAAGAATGAAATAAAAGATCCCTGTTTATGCGCCAAAAATTTGTACATAAAAGTAACCCTTAGCAAAACCATATTAATGCAGCTGAGGTGCAAGGAGACTACAAAACTTTGATAAAGGCCCAAGAGGAAATACAAGGAGCAGAGTAGTACTCTACGTGCTGTAGAAAATAAATTATTAGGACCAAGGAGAGTAAAGGAGTTGCTGATGTTGAAGTAGGAGGGGACAGAAGGGGTAGCACAAATTAAATTAGTTCATAACTCTATGAATATTGAACAAACAACACTTCTGTCTCTTTTTTCAGGTCACTGCTTGGGGAATGATCTGTGCTTTGATGAAGTGTACAATGATGAGAATAAAATTTTAAGATTGAAGGGAAAACTACGAGTTCATCCATCTTGCCGCATAAAGCGCGACAACTGACCTCTTTGTCACTAACAAATAACTCCAAGAAAAGTAAATTGGTAAGAACTACAATGGATGGTATTGAGCAAGGATAACACTTGCCTTGTCTTTTCCTGAATCACGCTTTCGCTTGGTACCTGTCTTAGGAGTCTCCACCGACTGCTGTTCCTCTTTCGTTGACTTTGAGGCTGATTTCAGTGTTGACAGCTTTGCCTAGACAACCATCATAGCAGAGCAATGAAGTTAATGGATTGAGCTGACAATTACAAGCAAAAACTACAGAAACAAATAGAACTTTGGGTTGAAGACCAAGAACAAAAGATACTTTATCATCATCTTGAGCTGCAGTTTTGGAAACATGTTTTTCTGAAACAGATTTTCCACGATTGCGAGATCGCTTCTCCTCAGACTGCTTGGAAGAGGATCCATCCAATTTATCACCACATATCTCCACCTTCTTCGATCGTCCTCTAGGCAGTTTTGCTTCAGATTCACTTGTGGCACCTCCTTCCTCCTTAGATGCATCTATTTTAATTGCTTTCTCATCCTCACTGACAGTCCCAGAAGTTGCACTTCTTTGAGGTGATTTATTTGCCTTTGTTTCAGACTCGCTTGCTCCATCAGATGCCCTTTTGGAAGTATTGTTAGGAAGATTAGAATCCTTCATTAGTCTTTCTTTTTTCTTTATTCGCACAGCCTTTTTGGAAGAACTTTCATCAGGAAGGCCTTCACCAACAGTTGGGGAAGTAACCGCCACAGTATCACCCTCTACTGCCTTGGGCAATAAAGACTCACTTGCAGTCTCTTTTTTATCAGAAGAAACAACTACCTGAAGAGCGGGATCCTCATGTAGAGTAGAAGCAACATTATCCTTATTTTTATGATCAGGCACTTTCTTGTCTTCCTTACCAGTGTCAGCACAAGAACTCTCAGAAAGTTCTGCAGTTTTAGCTGTGGAGTTAGCTTTCTTCCCTTTTACCTTAGCAATCTGTCCTTGCTCACTTTCTGCATCAAGCACCTCCTCAGCAGCTAAATCATCACGCCCTACATTCTTTGATGTTTCAATACTTGTTGATTGATCAGCACCACTAATTTCCTCCTGTTTCTTACCATCCTCTTGCTTCTCACTGTCCTCTTGTTTCTTACTGTCGTCTTGCTTCTCAGCATCCTCCTGCTTCTCAGTGTTCTCTTGCTTATCAGCGTCTTCTTGCTGCTTCAACTCATCAGCCTCTGCTAAGGAATCATCTTTCTCAGTCTCTGCAACACCATTGCTTACAACTGACTTGATGGATTTGTCATCTGGGGGATCAATTTCTCTCGGTGAAGATGCTTCTTTTTTTATATCTTTCTCAGCCTGAATAAGAGTTTAAATTAAAAGATGCATATGAAGGAAAAATCAAAAAATCATTACAACATGAAGTCCCATGCCTGAACAGTTTCATCCAATGATACCTCTAATGGCTTGCTCTCTTCAGCCTGCAGCAAGTTGAAAATGCAATGCTTATGAGAACCATAATATGGTTGATATTGGCTCAAATTGGTTCAATGTTTTAGTAAACAAATTGTAGCATCAACTGGAGATCAAATATCAAATAGCTTGATGGTGTGGATCCACAAACCAAAAAACTGGTAGAAAAATACAAACGAGTAGCAACAACAGCCCTACATCTTTTTCCACAGCATTGATGCCAATCTCTTGCATAAGCCAAAAGAACATAGAGACTAAAAACTTGAGAAAACAAGACCTCTGTACTATGCTGGTATAACCGCAGAACAAATTTCCCATCACCACCTCAGTCAAGATCAACTAAGAAATAATAACATGGCTTTCCAATAATGCATTACAATTTTTTTCTAGAGAAAATATAACAGGAGAACTGTACAAGATATCAAGATTGAATACTCTGTTTGTGACCTATATTACATACAGTGCTCAATACAAGA
>JANZLX010000008.1:15882052-15892557 GCA_025531955.1 Erythroxylum orinocense
TACAGCATTAAAGAAATGCCGGAACATTTCAATAATCAATCCTTCACATTCAAGGTCCAACATTACAACACAGGACCGCACCTTTGCAACAGTTTCGAGGATTGATGTCCTTTTATTATATGATCTACTAGATTTGTCAGCTAGGTTCTCAAATGATGATACAATTAGCTGAAAGACATCCTGCAAAAAACATCCTGGATTTACAAAGCAGCAGGACAAGCAGAATAAACTTGAAACAAATCCATTAAATAGCACAGGACGAAAGCATGTCAAATTTCTAAGATGACAAGTAGCTAGCTTAGGTACGGTACCTTCATCTGATCATCATCATAAGGTGCATCCGGAGCTGTAATCCTAGTTATCTCACTAATGCATGAGGCAACTGCAACTCTAACATCCATATTTGAATGGCCAAAAAGTTTATCAGTGACCAAAGCTTTTAGTGATGGAGCAAGTGCAGTTTGCATAGACTTTGTAGGTGACTGCTCCACTCTTGAAAGACAATCCTCAATTTGCTACAATTATAGAGATGATAGAAAGGTAAGAGAATACACATTTGAAATACCAGAAGCACCTAATTCCAAGATGCTATTAATGCAACAGTAAAGGAAACACCAAACCTTAAAATTTAAGACATTGAACCAATACCGAATTAAAAGATTCACAAAAGATAGTGATGCGCATAAATAGCCATACAGGGGGTATTAAATCGATGCTAACAAAGTAATTTTCATATCAACCAGGACCAAAAGCATATTCATAATGACCAAAACGGAGTAATACTTTTGATTTTTGAAAGACAAGGACGTAAATGAATTCTTCAGTTTATTCATCTCCTGAGCTAATGAACGTTAAGAAGCCAAGTCACATATCATCCAATAATTCTGTTGGTTTCAATTCCTATGTGATTCCTAGTTCTTGATACAAACACTAAAAATGATTGCTACACCCATTATTTATTTCACTTCCTTATATTTTTTAATTTCCAGCCCTAAATTCAAAATTCCAGCAGCCCCTATTTTCAGTTTATAGTATTCTTATATAAGAAAGAAGAGGCAGAATATCTTGAAGAGTGTTAGTGTGAGCCCGAAGTTGGGGGCTCGTTTGAAGGAACCATTAATGGAGGACTATTTGAAGTTGGTTAACAAAATTTAGTCGTCTAGGTCAACCCTCATCAAGCTAGGGAGATTTACACAAATAAAGGAAAAAGAACATAGATATACTTTTCAAGTGCGAAACTTTTCTCTCTAATATTGATCCATAGATATTTAGGAGTGATTCCTAAGTTCTATAAGTGATTTCTATAAAACTACTAGTGCGACAGCAATAATTTTTTATTGTTTGTTTCAATTCTTAGGTGTGATTCCTAAATCTTGATACAACCCCAAAGAGTGATTCCTAGACCTATTCTATATTTCAATTCCTCATTAGCGATCCTTCTTTTAGTTTATTGAATTCTTCTATTTGTCTAAAAGATCTAGTGGGAGCACATTCGGGCTTTAGCATGATATCCAGCTTCTATTCGTTAAATCATTTATTTTCTTAGTTGTTAATTTTCTTTTTTTAGAAAAGGAATTGAATATTCTTATTTTAACTTGTAAAAGGAATTGAATATTCTTATTTTAACTTGTCACTTTTGGAAGTTAAGTCTATTATGAAATAAAAAGAATCCTTGCATGAGTAGGATTCTGTTCCTACTTTAAAATTTTCCATTAGGATTAGGATTCTATCATTTTTATTATGTACATATGTCTCAACATTTTTGAAAATAAGATGAAATGATTTTTCTAGTGTGGAACTTTCTTTCTCCAAGAGTGATTCTTATATATAGGAGCGATTCTCAAACCCCAGCAGCCATTTCTAGAGACCAATGGGTGTGATTCCAATAGTTTTGTTTGTTTAATCCCAAGTGTGATTCCTAGTCCTTGACACAAATCCTAAGAGTGATACCTAGACCTATCTACTTGTTATTTTAGCTGTTTGATGAAACGGGAGATGTTTGCTTGGGCGGGTGATGGAGATCAGTTATAGAAGTGAGTTGTGATAGGCAGCACATACCAACAACTTGTCAAACATGTATAAGGCTGCTGGAAGTTTATCTACTTGTTATTTTGAATTCTAGCCCTAAAATTCAAGATTCTAACACAACTAGAGAAACCTCCAGCAGCCTTACACATGTTTGACAAGTTGTTGGTATGTCCTGTCCGTCTCAACAACTCACTTCTATAACTGATCTCCACCACCCGCCCAAGCAAACATCTCCCATTTCATCAAACAGCTAAAACTCTGCTGCCACCTATCCCTTTCTAAAGACATTTGGAAGCAGTGAACATTACTTTGTCAAGGTTCATTAACCCAAGTCATTACGCTACCTCAAATTAACAAGGGGTAACATGTATAGAGCAAACTTGAATGACCAGTATCAGAGTTCAACACCAATCAACAACAAAAATAGAGGGATGAGATTAGTTAATATTTGATAATTTGAAGTCAGCTTAGCAACGAAAGGAAGTCCATATATGGTTGTACATAATAATAATAAAAAAAAAAGGCTTTCAATAATGAGCAAATCTTCCTTGACATGTATGTATAAAAGCAATGTGAACAAACATAACCACTATAAGGTGCATATATGATAAACTTGAAAACTGAAACAGCAACTTTGCACACAAAATTTCAAGCACTCCAAACTGCTTAAGAGGCGAAGAATATATGATGATCTTAAAGCAAGCAGTCCAAGGGACCTCAATTGAGCAAACAGAGAAGGTTTTAGAACATCACTTGGTCAACTATGAGAAAGAAAATGTAACATGATAAAAGAAAAAAAAAACATAATTGTGGAAAGGTATCGCACTGCATGCTCATAACACATTCCAAAATAGCAATGGAAAAAATAAATATTTCAAAAGACAGAGAGATATTCACAAGATATAAGACCGTCATCAGAATTAACTGTATGTTTTATAATAAGGACGATTTGCAAGATATACTTTTTTGACATAAATATGTTGCCCTAAAATAATATGGCGAAATTGGACAACCATTAATATCCTTATGTTTAAACCTTTTACACGTGGAGGTTAACCAGTAGACTTCCAACTTAACCCACCAGGTATTCCCCCTGCTAGTATGTCCAGACAAACAACCTAGTGACAGAATTGGAAAGCAACAAAAAGTCTAATTAATTTACTCTTGTTTCACTAAGGCCAATAAATGAATACGGGTTCCATCATAAAAGTTCTTAATCTATCCAAATCTCCAGCTACAAGTTATTGACGAAATAATGCCAACATTGATGTTTTCTAGTTACCAATAGTTACCAAATAATTAAGTAAAAGTAATATATGGAATAACATTGATTTTCATCAAATCTAAGATATCTCACAATGCTGATAAATCCACCATAACCCGAAACACAGACCTCGTTTCAAAAAGCACAGAAAGATCTCACATACCATAAATGCTGTGTGGTAATTGAAAGCTCCAATAATTGTAAATTTTTGTCTTAAATGCAAGATCAAACTCATAGCCCGTTATGTAGAAAGCCCGCGCAAACACAAACTTACGAAATAACCGCGATCACACTCACACAGTGCTCATAATGCAAGAAATCTAACAGCTAAAAAATTGGAATACTTGAGGCATAGTTCTAATCCAAACATAGATTTCGAGTGACTCCACATATAGATCATCACCCCCATGAGACAGAAATTTTCCAAGTGTGAACAACTCGATGAGAATGCTGTACACTCCTTCCCACCACTAAACAGAAGCTTCATATCCCCTTCAGGATAAATATGTTGAACACCAATCTGCCACTGAAGTCACTAGTTCTGCTCCTTACAGTTTCCACGCTAATATTAATACCAATACTTAAGAACAAATAGTGAACTATCCATTATTAACTTGAATGCCAGTACGAAACAATAGGTAGACAATAATTACCAACCAGGTAAAGAAACATCGACAAAGATCATGAAAACCAACTCAAATCAGTAATTGCATGCAAAGTGCGAAAAAAAACGCACCAAACAACAATATAACAAAAACAAGAAGGAAAATTCATGGAAAGAAACACGAAATGAAGAACTTTTTGAGCTCACATCGAGAAGAGGAAGAAGGTCGTCCACCGACGAAGGTGGGTCTTCCAGCTTATTCCCAGCTTCCAAGAGCTGGTGTTCGAGCTCTTTATCACTAGACGCCATTGACAACCAACAAGAAAAGGGAAAACTTTTTCTCTCCTATAAATTTAATATACGAAAAACAAATAGATCTTACGAAATCTAACACTCAAGCTTCCATATCACACCACGAGAACTCAAATCCCCTATCCATAAAGCATGAATCGATTTGAAACTAGAAGATTTGAATTGGAGATAAATAGGAGATTATTTTTCCTTTTTTTCCTAAAGGAACACAGGGGTTAGGGTTTCTTGTAGAGAGAGAGCGATAGACAGACAGAGGGGCGACAGAGTTTGGAGTTTTCGAATTTTTTTTCTTATTTCCAAGAAAAATATAAGGACAACGTTAACGTTAATCAGATTATTCTTACAACATATATGCAAGCAAGTAAATGCTTTTCTACTTTCCATGTTCTTATTTATAAATATGCGTTTTCCTGGGTTAGCAAGAGAACGTCCCTTAGCCCCGGATTCCACCAGCCTTTTCCAATCCAGCTTGTGTTGTGAATTCAAATCCGCCTTTTGGATTTTTAGGAATGGGGACCACTTGCCTCACTCTTCAATGCAAATACCTAAACAAAAATCTTTTCGAATTGAAGGGCATGTTTGGAAAATTACAAAATTTTGTGGACCACAAAATAAAACTTTTTGTACGATAAGTATTAAGAAATTCAACAAAAAACAAGTATATAAGATGGTTGGTTCACATGGCATAAAATAAAACTTTTTGTACGAGAAATATTAAGAAGGCTGTTGAAGATGATAGCATAAATGGAAATAAATATAGTAAAAAATAATAATTATTATAATTATTATAATTACGATAATTAGTTAAGAATAAGAAATGATTATTATTAACATTAATAGTGGTTGATTTTTAAAAAATATTAAGAAATAAAAACTTATTAAAATTTTGTTTTATATCAAAATTTAAAATATTTTTAATTATTTATTTTTAATTACTAAAAAGATAAAAATATAATTAATTATATTTTAACTAATTAAATAAATATATTTTAATTAATTAGTTGTAGTTTAATTAATTAAGAAATTATATTTTATTAATTAATTATATTTAATTGCAAAAAAGAAAAAAAAAGTGTAACAAGTGTGACAATAGTAAGAAATAAGAATTACTCCTCTTATATGTGGAGGAGATGAGTAATCCTTAAAAGTGAGATGGTAAAAAATTATCAATACAATGATAATACATAACGAACTAAATGTCCTTTATTTTTTACCTATTGATGTCTTCTCAAACTCATTAACCAAGCAGTTCCTAATACTTACCACATAATTAAACATCCTTATTTTTATTTTTATTTTAAAATGGTTGTAAATATGATATAATTAAAAACACTTTCTTATTGATGTGTGATTTTTCATTTTATTTGTGCCTCAAATTAAATCTCACGCCCTTAACAAAGAAAATAAAATGCCAACCTACAAGTCTTTGACAAGTTATAATGTGTATAAAATAATTAAAAGTGATAAATTTAATCAAAAATTATACTAATGTTAACTTCTTTTATTATTGTTTTTATCAACTTAGTTATAATTCTAATACATTCACGTTTTTGAAAAGTTGAAGAATTCTTTCTAATTTTGCTATATCATATTCTGAAAAATGCAGAATTTATACCATAAAGTTGTTGAAACGCGAATTTTCATTTATGCCCTTGAGCTTTCGTAATTAACATTTCCTATAATTCTGGCACAAAAATTCCGCTTGGGGTGCTAATGGGGTGGGCCAATTGACCAAATTAAGTATTTGTTTAATAATTTAACAAATAAAGCCGACTCCAATTCCAAACATTTGGAGATATATTACACGAGCTAGTATAAATATGGTACGCGAATCTTCAACAAATATTGTTTGTGAATGGCAAGCAAGGTGACGGTGTCGACTGCCATTTGTATATTATTTGTTATTTTATGTGTTGAGTCAAAACCAACGGTCACCTTTTTCAATCTACGCTTGCTTTGTCACGTGTAGCCGCGAAATAATTAATTCAAAATTGCTTTTATTGATTTGAAAATTTTAAATAGAAAAAATTTGTATCATAACAACAAACGTAAAATCATGACAAATTCATTAATTGACTTTCCTTAAAGTCGTTTTCGTTTTTTTTTTTCTTTTTTTTCTTTTTTCTTTTTTTGCTTTTTCTGTTTTTTTCTTTTTTTCTTTTTTTTCGGTTCAATGATGCAAAATTTTAAAAAGTCTGGTGTCTAATCTAAGAAATAAATATAAATGTTAATAAGCAAGGTCACACTTGGGTTGCGTATTTTTTGAAGTTTTTTTTTTAAATAACAAACTGATCAACTTGTAGTCGGGCTAAGTTATGGGCCGATTCTATTGACATTTATATTTATTTCTTATATTATTAAGACACTAGACAGGCCGGGCCAGGTTTGCCTGTAGCCCGCCGAGTTAAGCCGAGCTGAGTGGGTTTTAACATCTCTAGAAATAAAGTTCATGTATGTCAGAACTTAAAAAAATAAAACATTCACCAAAAGTTCTCAAGAAAGTCAAACTTACCTATAAAGATGGCAATCAATTAGGTTGGGCTCTTCTATTAGGTTCAAGCTATAACCTGACTTGATCTGGTTTAATCTAATATTTATTTACTTTTTAAATTAAAAATAGTAAAAAATAATATCAATTTTGCTATAAGTGTCGAGCCTTAGGCCAGGTTGAGACTTGGGCAACCTAAATCCTAGCTATGGCTTGATTATTTTGAAAAATTAGATCCAAAATTCGATAACTCGAATCTAACTAGCTGATCATAAGGTGAGATTAGTGAGGTCAAGATAGACTGGCCCTAAATGTCATCTCTAGTTACCAACGTCAAAATTTGCTACTTAGCATTGGGTATAAGTATGTTCCTTTTAAGGGATTCAAGTTATTATGGCCACATAATGTTTACATATAAGAAGACAATGGTCAACTTATTTCTATCGAATACCCCAAAATTTTAACCATTTCCCTTTTAGTTGCATCAAATCAACCAAAGGCCATCGTATAGTTTGCTATGCAACAACATAATTCATAACAAAAATAGCAAAGGATAATTATCTACAGCTATTAGCCTTATGGTTTGGAGATACATACAACAAATGCAAGTGACCAAATATGGTTATCCTTTTATTTTTCCTTTTTTCAACCAGTAAGCGTATCAAGCCATATTATAAGAAGTTGATTAGTGTACTCTTGACATTTGTCATCATTTAATACTATTTGTTATTCCTCGGTGAACATATTCCATCGTCCTTCAAACCTTACACAATTATGAAAACTCTCTCACGTGGTAAATTTTAAGTTCAAAGAAACAAAACCTTGTTAAATAGTAAGACTACAATTTAATTTCTAAATATCATAAAGGTATTATTGTTTAGCCCATTTTAAACCCAAAGGTGGCCAATAGTCCTAATTCAGTCGAGATGATAGATTATCATATTTCTTTAAAAAAAGATGATCTTCTATAAATATACTTAAAAATAGGTTGAGTTAGGTTAGATTGGTCGACGGTCGATCAAATTTAAAGTTTGATATTGCATGTGTACTTTAAACTACAATAACCCCTAATCTTTAAGTACAAAATGCATGCATAATAAGAATGACAACGAGCTAGATTAGGTTTGGGCAACCTATGACTCAAGCTTGATCTAAAATTATTTTTAAAGTCTAAGCAACCAACCCTAATTGGACTTAAGAGGTTTGACTCAAGACTAAACCCAATTAAGCTTCAATTACAATAAAGGCTAATCATACTAGGTCAAGTCTTTTGGTTCAGATTGGGCCCAAAAGTCTAACATTTTTAGATAAATATTAAATAATCCAAATCCCATTTAGGTTAAGTTAAACCGAAAAGTCTGAATCTTTTAGAAAAATATTAAATATTTTAAAGTCCAATTGAGGTAAATCAATCCTAAAAGTCTAACCATCTAGATTTATGATTGAGACAAAGACCCAAATGCTTTATTTATATAATCACCTTCTCCTTGTCTTCCCAAGAGTTGGGCTTTTAGGCTTCACTTGCCATAGTTAGGTTTTAGACTACTTATAATTTATTATTAAAGAAAGTTTGACCCCAGCTTAAACTCTGATAAATTGGAGCTAAACCCATTAACTTTAGTTAGGTTAAACTGAGTCAGTTAGGCCCATATTGTTTTGCCATTCTTAAGGTACCACCTACCAACATAAAAAGGAATAACTCAAAGGAAAAGGCAATAAATATTTTTGGCACTTTGCAACCAACAAGCTTGCCTTTCGATATAAATTAGTTACTTGGCAAGAGATCTATTAATTGAAAAAGCTTTTCACTTGCGCTAACAAACTACTAAAATAATGTAATAGATAAATTCACAATATAAGTCTCTCATCTGCAATAAGTATCATTATTATTTTTCCCATATCAAGTAAATCCACATTTAATGGTTTATATACAAAATAAAAGGATTAATTATAAAAAATCTCAAACTTTCATCAATTTTTTTAAAAGTAGTAATAACATGCCCAATCTTTCAATTTTTTTAAATTCTAGCCCAAAGTTAATGCCTTTGTTATCTTTGCTGATATGGTAGTATATCACGTGTCCAGAGACCTTTATTAATCAAACATGTCAGTGTAATTAGCAGAAGTGAGTAAGATTATTGAAACGATGTCGTTTCATAATGACACTAAAATGATTTCATTCCAACACGCATGTTCTTCCTTTTAAAAGCATTGCCTTTATAAGAAACAACCCCACTTTCTTCTTCCTTCTTTCCGCACAAGTTCCTTCTAGAGAAGCCTCTCATTGTGCTTGAGCTTTTAGAACCCAATCTCTATAGGGTTGTCACAATGCAAAGTACGTACCGCAGACTCGAAGTTACTATTGTATCTTGAGAAGACTTGAGGGTTAATCGAAGATCAGTGAAGAATAACACTTATGTCATCTTTAGGATCGGTCCTCTCAGCTCTCTAACAACGAATATTGGTATTGAAGGTGGTAGCTACCCATTTTGGAATGAGAAACTTGTAATGGACATGCCCATGCACAAGCGTTTCGTAATGGTTGAAGTCTACCGTAAGGGTTCTTCAAGGAATAGTTTGTTGGATCAAAGAGAATGCCGATGACGGACTTTATGGGAAGGTATTTATTGAAGGGTTACTTGAGTTTTTTAAGTTACAAGTTACAAGACGTGAAAGATGGTCAAAATGGTATTATCAATGTCTCGGTGAGAATGGAACCAATTTCTAGCAATTGTCCAATCCAATTGAATTTGTGGGTTTGTCAAAAAACTGATTATTAATTGAATTTGAATTTATGCTTAAATTGGTGGGTGAGCTCCTGTCATTACCTGTATATGCTCTTTACGTTTCCCACAAATTTATAATAGAACAAACAGAACCAAACAACCTATACCACTTCAAACCATAAACAATAATACCCAGGTTACAAAAGTTAACCAAACTTGCAATATAACTTTCAAAAAGCAATTATTGGCAAGATTTTGCAACCCAGGAGCAAACAACAACTTTTCCAAGCAATTATCTTTTGTAGCCAAAGCACTAAGACTCTCGAAATTCTAGTCTCTCAAATTAGACTTGTTATTCATCAACTCAGCCATTGCCCACTCTACTGTTATGATTATTGAATCAGTTCTTATGGTGAATAGAGTAACCCTAGACTTTCTGAGCCCTTTTGTATTATTCTGTACTTAGAGATGCTATCATATATTGATATGTACATGGTTGTATATGAGTTTAAAGATGTATTTAAATTCTTTTGGGTATATATGTCAGTGATTTATAATATTATATGTCTTTATATGAACTTAGAGTTTATCGGTATGTGAAATCTTAGAGATTTTTGACATATAAGTTTCTAAGTGTGTAAAACCGAGTCCATTAGATAGATATGACCATGGTGGTTGAGTTAAATGTGCTCTAATATCTTAGAGGTAATTAGACATGATTTACAAACTTACTGGACACTTATAAAGCTTAATTGGAAAAGTTAATGTATATAAGGGCTTATTTGCCAATTGATAAAACACAAAGGACTTAAATGTAATTTTTCAATTCTTGGAGGATCAATATGTAATTTTATAAATTTAAGGGGCTTAATTATTATTCCCAAAAGTCCGAGGACCAAAATAAAAATAAAAGTTTTGGAGATTCCCAAATTTTGGGCTTAATTGCAAATTTGGGAAAAGTTTGGAGGGTAAAATAGTAATTTCACATAACCTAAGCGCAAACAGGTAATTTCACCATATTTTGGTCAAAGAAGAGTCAATATTCTAGACTCTTCTTCATTCATGGTCGTGCATCCCATTACT
>JANZLX010000008.1:15892657-15906019 GCA_025531955.1 Erythroxylum orinocense
CATATACAAGTGTTAGAAAATCGATTACAAACGTATTAGTTCTGAAAAACAAATTAGATTTTGTTAAAGAAGAAGGTATTAAAAAGTGGTTAACAAAAAGTTATCACAATTCAGCCCCCCTTCTTGTGCATTCATATATCATTATTGTTTACTATTTTAACGTGTGATTCACTTTAATGTTTCATGTAAGTTAAGTTGTTCTAAAGTTCCAAAAAGTTATATGGCTATGAACACACAGGTGTTCAAGAGATACACACTTGTGTTCCCATTTTGAACCTATGTTTGCTTTGGATTCGTTTTTAAGTACACAATCATGAATATGCTATTGTACTTGCCCATGCACCACCTAAAAACCTAAATTTTAAATTATAAAAAGCAAAATTAAAAGAAAAGGTAAAGAGGTCGAGAGGCTCAATTCAAAGATCTAGATCTATAATTCTCTAATTAAATAATTTAATCTATAGAATAAAATTGGTATCTAGAAATATATCACGACCACTCAAATATTTAGGAATATTAGAGTAATTTTGACTAACCTTTTCGTGTATCCATATAATTTAATCCTTTCATCATACAATGTTTTGATTAAATATAGAGTATGAAATTAATTTTTACTTTATTTGAGTATAATCATGTTTGTTCTCTACCATTAGTAATTGATTCAATTATTGACATTTGAGAAATATTTCAAGAAGTCATTCCACCTTAACCAAGTATTTCTTAAATTTAATATTAATCGAGAACAACGAAACATTCTCTATAATTACTGTAGAGTGATGAATCATATCTAGTGACTACTACATGAACTAGTCTTGATTAGAATAGGTTATAAATAGTATCAAAACACAAATATGAGATACTTTGGTGATCTTAAATCAAAAGATCACTCATACAATCATCAAAATAAGAATTTTTATAGACATGTAAGTAATGCTCTAAATAGAATTCTCATATATGATAGTTTAGTGAAATTTTTCTCTAATAAGCACCTACACATTTGTTTAAGTATATTCATACTTTAGTCCATGAGATTCACTACTTCCTTTATTAAAAAAAACATGTACTAGTTTTTTTATACTCTAGTAATATCTTGTCTTAATAGACCAATGATTAAAAATAATTTTAGGAATAATATATCAATACAATATGAATATCATAATCTCATGAGCTTCATCATATACATCTGAATTTGAATAAGATAAAGAATGTCTTTAAGTTATTTTATTACTAAACTACAACCAATTGATTAGTTGTAGAGCATAAATCAACAATATCATTGATAATGGTAGGTAAACTTTTTAAAAAGGGTTAGGATGACTCAAAGCCTTGATAATGTAATATACTTATTTTTTAAATCACCACATTTCAGTAAACACTTATTATGTTTATAATATTAAGTTTGTAAAATATGAATTTAAAACTCACAATGATAAGATCTAATCATGATACCAAATAAATCATTAATAATGAAATAGTAAGATTATCCTAAAACTTATTATATGTGCGTAATATGTGATTCATAATCTCAATTAGTGATTTTCATAACCCGACCTAATTTAATTATAAGATATACAATCATTTCATATATAATTAAATATTCATCTCTTTGAAATATTATATTTTAAAAAAATATAAGTGCTACTTATATGTTTGATTTTGCAAGATTATGTAAAGGTCTTTAGTCTATGTAATTCATACTTGGACATTATAATGTTTCATAATTAAATCAATAATGTTCTCAATATTATATAAATGATCTACAAGATGATTAAATTGTATAATTTTTATTATAATTCAAAATATTATAAATGTATATGTTATTGTTGATAAAGAAATATATATTTATTTCTTACTCTTTATGATAATGGCCTATTATTCATTAAAATTGGAAATTCTAAAGTAATTTTCCTTTTATATACACCTCCGTCGCAGTTAACATCAATATAAGACAGCAAATGATCAACAATACCTTTTATGTACTGAATATTCTTTTTCACATCTCTTTAATATGTTCAGTCGAAATTCGTTTATAGCTAACCACTATTTCGACAACAATACGTATGTTTAATCTCATATCTGTAATCTACGTTATCCTTTAAGGATGTTCTAAGACTGACATAATCAACTATATGGTTTGACACTATACAATACAAAATTTGACATGTTTTCAAGTTATGTTAACAGTAGCGAAGTTACTGTTAAGGGAGGGTGGGCAAATGCCCCCCTCAATTTTTTTTAAAAAGAAGATATATATGTATATAGAGGTTGCCCACCCTAAAAGAATGTCGTTGTCCATGGTGGATTAAATTAAAAAAACTATATATATATACATTGCCCCCCTGAAACAAATTCCTGGCTTCGCCACTGAATGTTAACTTAAGTCAAATACAGTGATGATTTATGTATATTTTATTAAATTCGGTTCAAGTCTAGTCAAGTTATGCATGTAAAATTATATCCAAAATGATTTTCTTCATTTGTTAATTCTTTCAAGTGAAATTCACTTAAGGATATAGATATGTAATCTAAGTATAAAGGATATATAGTTGAAATTAATATAGCTTAGGATCTTAACAATTTAAGTTAATATTATCACTTATACTATTCTTATTAATAAAAAATTCACACAAAGTATAAACCATTTATTACATTATTAACTATTTTTCAATTAAATATGCAACTTATCTCAAATTGTTCAAATTATTATATACAAGATAGTCTAAACATACGTAATATCTAACTAAATTTCATTCATTCACTTATTTAATATATTTTTAAAAATTTATATATGATATTTTAAAATATATAAAATGTTTATCTTACTTTTTCAAGTAATAACATTACTAACAACCTCTCTCTTTTTA
Source organism: Erythroxylum orinocense (assembly GCA_025531955.1). Classification (NCBI taxonomy): domain Eukaryota; kingdom Viridiplantae; phylum Streptophyta; class Magnoliopsida; order Malpighiales; family Erythroxylaceae; genus Erythroxylum; species Erythroxylum orinocense. The sequence continues at coordinate 15,895,522 of JANZLX010000008.1, forward strand.
ATATATTACATTATAAAATCTTTTTTTATCAATTAAATGAGTGACTTAAATTTTGTCTTAGGTTATCCTCTAAGAAAAATAGAAGTTAATACTTATATAAAAATGTATCTTGTATTTGTCTAGCATATTTCATTTATTCAAAATTAAATGTAGAATAAGAAATAAATATACATCTTAAAACAAAATCTTTAACTTAAAGTCACAAAATGAAAGGTTTTGAGAGAGCCTAAGGAGAAATTGGATCAGATCTAATTGAGTTCATATACAATAAGGATATTATATCTCAACTCAAAACTTAAGGAACTAAGTTGTAAGTCATTTACTTTTTGCTGATGACTTGTTGATTTTTGGTAAGGCTTCAGCTAAACAGGTTAAAGTGGTTTGGGAGGTGTTGAATGTATTCTGTATGGCGAGTGGGCAGAGGGTTAATCTTTCTAAGTCAAAAATTTATTTTTCAAATTCTGCTTCCCGAGTTATGAAATCTCGGCTACAACAGTCCCTGGGAGTAGCAATTACTTCTGACTTGGGCAAGTGTTTAGGTGTTCCACTATTGCATGGTCGTGCTTACATTGCTCATTATCGACATATTGTAAGTTTGGTTGAGACTAGGCTGGCTAGTTGGTGCTCTAAATTTCTGAGTCCTGTTAGGAAGGAAGTGCTTATTAAGTCTTCTATTTCTTCATTACCAATTTTACATGATGCAAACGGTTTGGTTACCTTCCTCTATTTGTGGTAATTTAGATCCTTTGGCTCATGATTTTTATTGGGGTTCCTCATCGAATAGACCTAAGACGCATTTGGTTGGGTGGAATTGGCTAATTCGGCCAAAAAGATATGGGGGTCTTGGTTTCAAAAGTTTTAGATTGATGAATGTTTGCTTTGTTGGGTAAGTTGGGTTGGAAGTTATTTTTCAATGATTCTACGTTGTGGGTGGAGGTGTTACGTTGTAAATATTGTAATAGGGGGTCTATTCCCTTTTTTGCTAAGGGTCTGGATTCCAGTTTATGGAAGGGGTAGTTAAAAGTTTTGATTTATTGTTTTCTCTTTCGGTTTGGAGGGTTGATGATGGTTCACAGATTAGTCTTTGGTTTGATAATTGGTGCTCGGGAGGTCCTTTGGTGGATCAAATGGATGGCTTGTCAGTAGGGGAAGAACATATTCGGGTAGCGCATATAATTACTGATGGTTCTTGAGACTTTTCGGGCTTACGTTCTGCCATCCCGGATCATCTCAGACAGGTTATTCGGGCAATTTCTTGGCCTTTGTTTACTTCGGTGCAAGATAATATATCGTGGAGTTTTTCCCCGAATGGCGCATATTCGGTTCGAGCAGGAAGAGGTGTCTAATGTTCCTATATCGTCTTATTTTTCTTGGTTGTGAAAGGTGGTTGGTCTATCGAAATTTAAACATTTCTTGTGGTTACTTGGGCACTCATGTCTTCCGATAAATTCTTTGAGGTTCGCACGGGGTTTGGCTACTTCTAATTTGTGTGGAGTGTGTTTTTTATATGCTGAGTCTCCTTTGCATTTGTTGCGTGATTGTAGTTGTGCGGTTGCATGGTGACAGCAGTGGGATGTTCCTGTTAATTTTTTAACTGTGACGAACTTAGTTGATTGGCTAGCTTTGAATCTGCATGCTTATACTGTGGGTCCTTTTGAGTTTGCCTAGGCACATTGGTTTCTAGCAGGTATTTAGTGGTTGTGGAAGGCTCAGAATTTATTGTTCTTTCAAAAGGAATTTCTTTCCTTAGCAAGTTTGAATGGTTGTGTCTTTAAAGTTGCGATAGATGTGTCCCTAACTTCTGTTTCAACACCGGAGCTTCATGGTGTGCGGCGTTGGATTGGTTGGATTGCACCGCCATCTGGTTGGGTGAAGTTGAATTGTGACGACAATTCTATTGTTAATCTTGGGCTAACTAGTGGTGGGGGGTTGTTGCGTGATTCATTTAGTCGTTGGCTCAGGAGATACTCGTTTCGAATTGGTGTTTCAACTATCTTAGTGGGGGAGTTATGCTCCATTCGAGATGGTTTGATTTTTGAGTGAGATCACAGTTTTCGGCAAGTCATTGTAGAATTTGATAGCATGAAGGCAATGTGGATGGTGACTTGTGGTGTTATTTTTTCACATCCCCTGTCTGTTTTGGTTGTGGATATTCAAGCTTTATTTTCTAGGAATTGGAGTTGTTTTATTCGGCATGTGCTTCGTGAAGGTAATTTTGTAGTAGATTGTTTGGCTAAATTAGATCATGGCATTGCTTCTAATTTTCAGGTTTGGGATGATATTTCTAATGCCCTCTCCTTGATTATATGGGCTGATGCCTGTGGTATTTCTTTTATGAGGTAGTTTTAGTTTCTCTTAATTGTAACAAAAAAAAAGTTGTAAGTCATATCTTTATATATAATTCACTTTATCCTTATGTCTCTTTCCGATATGGAATAACTGCAGTTGTAAATTTCCAACAGAAATATCTCTCTTTTATAATTAAATTTTATTCTTTTTGAAAACTAGTACTTAATACTAAATTGTGTGTATGTATATATATATAATCAAATATTCAATAGATTGACAAAAAGGGGCATTCTTATCACTAATAATAAATATATGAATATTCATTCGAAACAAATAAATGAATTTCTATACAATCTTAACGATTTGATATGTCTAATGAATTCATTATAAGATCCCAAATATTTGTCACGTAGAAATGTATTGAACATTCATCTTCTTGAATCCTGAACCACAATCTTTGTCACAATTATAATTGGTTTTTATATGTTTAATTTGGTAATGATACTTAAGATCTTTCATTTAAGCAATTATTACTCAAGTATCATAATGAGGTACAATTAAATCAATAGTGCTCTCTCTCGGTTAAATCGTCATATAACTTCAATTATAACTAGAAACTTTATGAGTTCAGTTTTTGTTATTGATAAAGCAATATAATTACTTTCCTTGGTATTATTTACGACAATGAGCTCCATGTTAAATAAATTTGGTTCGATCATCACGATGACATTTCTATCATTGAGAGTAGTTTTTTGATAAGATGTAAAGTATGGTGGAAGAAAACCCAATTCAAAGTAGATATTTTTGGAATTCCTTTCTACCGTGTAATGTCAAAATAATTACAGGTCAGAGATAATAAATATAACTTATTTAAAATTTTTGTTAATTTGACAAAAGTCAAAAGACATCCATCTTCATATCGAATGGACTTATAAGGCCCATTTGCGAAAGGTTTTGGATATCTTTAATCAGTCATAAACCGAGCTGGGCTCTTAGGAGCGAGACACGCTTCGATTTTCCTTCCCTTCCTGACCTAATTATCCACGTCAGCAAATTATCCGACTTGTACAATTCCTATTCGTCAATCCACTTCTTTCCGCAATATGTTTCATCTTGTCTTATTCAATTCATTTGCAAAGCTCACAGATCCGAAAATCCCTAATAAGATTTTAGAGGACACAGAGTCATCGTCTACGGTGAATTTTTCGACAACCGTGGCTCCCTCGGCCCCACATACCCTCTCTAACCGCAGACCCTCTTCTTCTCAGTCGCAATCTCCTTCACTGCCGGCGAGGATAGTGTACGGCCAGCCCATACCTTTCTGGCAACAAAACTGGTTCATAGCATTGCTGTTCCCCATGGCCCTCTCCTTTTTCTCTCTCACCATTTTTCTCTTTCTCAGCCTCAATGTCGACCACGGCTCTGCCTCAAAACCCGATGAAGGCGTTGAGGTTTGTCTCTTGAATTGTTTCTATTGAACTCAGAGGGTTAGGTAGATCTGAAGTTGAGTGCAGTTTGTTCCTTCTTTTTAGAACTTTTTATTTTAATTTTCAGATTACGTATGGAACGGTTGTTAAGTTGATGCACGAGAGGACGAAGTTTCGGCTTCATTCCCACGACGTGCCGTATGGTTCTGGGAGTGGACAGCAATCTGTTACAGGATTTCCTGCTGTTGACGATTCCAATAGCTACTGGGTAACTCTCTTTTATTAATGCTCTAAAAAGCTTTAATATGCTCCATCTATACGAATTTGACTAAAAACGTTCATGTTTATTATGTTTTCTAACTAGATTGTGAGGCCCGAGCCAGGGACAGATGCTAAGCAAGGACACATTGTTAAAACTGGCACAATTATCCGTCTCCAACACATGAAAACTAGGAAGTGGCTTCACAGTCATCTCCATGCATCTCCAATCTCAGGAAACATGGAGGTCTCTTGTTGTTTTTTTGTTCCCTTGATTATAAAAAGCGGCAACAATTGTCTAACATACTTATGGCACAAAGCTGATTAGAAAGATATTAAATGTTGGGATGAAGATGGTTAGAAGAATGAAGAAGGAGGATAATTTGTCATATCACAATTCATGAGTGAACTAATCATGTGGGAAAAGAATATGATATTGATCTTATGATGGTGGCGTGAACTTGAGGATCCTGGTTATGATTTTCTGAGACTGTTTTAGTAACCATAGAATACTGCTTGCAGGTCAGCTGCTTTGGAGGTGATAATAATGAATCTGATACCGGGGATTACTGGAGGTTAGATCAAGTAAAACTCTCCTTAATTGACCGATCTGCCTTCGACCTATTTTCATCATATTCATCTTGTTTCTCTTTCTAGGCTTCTGATTGAAGGAAGTGGAAAGACATGGAAACAAGATCAGAGGATTCGACTTCAACATGTTGACACTGGTGGCTACCTGCACAGTCATGACAAGAAATACCAACGGATAGCTGGAGGCCAGCAAGAGGTAAGAAATATTGTTGTTAATTTTAATACTTTTCACATGCAATACTAATTAAATATATGTCCTTCAGAACTGAAACTTTCAAGTTGCTGCCTTAAAATTTTTGTTGTGTTTCAAAATGTTAAACGTCCCGGGAGTCTTTTTTTCTCTACTGTGTTAAAATCCCGAATTTTTCATTATCTTAAGGTAGCTATATCTACGGGACGTAAACTATCTACTGTACAGTATCAAGGAGTAAGAATTTCTTGAATGCAGTTGGCTGTAAAAACCAAAAACCTGAACTGAATTGTTATTATGTATACTTGCTGCCTTGTTGCTTTTATAGGTATGTGGTGTCAGAGAAAAGCGTGCTGATAATGTTTGGCTGGCAGCAGAAGGTGTGTACCTCCCGATTACTGAAAGCAATTAGAAGACCTTTTTCAGGCATCGCTTGTAAACAGGTTCATGGGTTTCGAATGTATTGGTGGCTGGTGCCTGTGCTTTTATACTTTCTGTAGATCTCCTGTTAAACAAAGAAAGATGTGCCAAATGTGTTAGAATGATGACTACTGCTTCGTGTTCAGCCAATAGTATCTAAAGAAATTACAAATTAGTTATTAGTTTAACTTTTTTCCAACAGTGAGTAGTTTGCTCATCATCTAGTTATTGATGAAAGAGATTATTTCAAGCAACCTGCAAAATGAGATGCATGCTTCCATTGGTGTCGGATAATTAAGATATGATTCTCGATATTCCTTTTCACGTTTCAGTTTCTGCAGTCCCATCTTTGGTGAGTGAATATTTATTCCAGTTCAAACATACTGGCAAGAAACTAGAATTCCTGTATTCAGACGATGTTGCCCGAATGAAACCATGAAGTATTCTTGGGAGGGTTAGCTACTGTTTCATTTTCTCCCACAAATATGTACGTTTTGGATCTGAAGGTGGAGATTTTAGGGCATAGTGCCTGGCCTAGTTAGCGCGTGAACCGTGGCGTCAGACATTTGAGGTTAAGACACTTGTTTCTAGTTGCCGGTACTGACGACTGAGGTTTGCTGAAGAAATTTCATACGCCTTGGATATTATAACTTTTGTATTAATAATCAATGTTCTGATGTAAGCTTTGCAAAGTATAAGCCCCATACAAGCAGGCTTTAGATAATCTTAAAGGCCCATCAGTATCCAGCTGAACCCAAATGCCTAATGTCTTTTTTGTTCTGTTAAAAGCCCATATAGCATGCCACTACCTTTTGTATCCGAGGAAACTTTAGACTTTTAAATTTTCCTTCACAACATTTACATGGCCCATGATACTCCACTAACATGCTCATATTGTTCTTTAGATGAATGGTAAGCGTCTGATCCTTGGCTTAGGACCCTTACCATCCTTCAAATTTTCGATTTCTTTCCAGGATTTTAAACTTAATAACTCATATCCTGGCCCTGACATTCAGAATATATCGGTTTGCTTTCTTGGATGCTGTATTTACTGGTATGTGTGACAAGGAAGTAGCACAAATTGTAGGCTACGATTGTACATTTCCCTTGTCAAAGTCTATTCACCAAGACCAAGGAGCTCATCCCTCCCGTTCTTTGGGAAAAGAAAAGGACAATGTAGCTCCGCGATAATGGCTGTTAGGCTTAGAGTTACGCGTTGGTTTTGCATGAGAGAACTTAACATGTCATCAGAGGTCGTCTGCAATGGAGGGTTATAAGCTTGGAGACAACGCCTTAGTTTTGGTTTGGTTCTGGGCCCAATATGGTGCAGAGGAAATTGTCGGGCATTTAATGCCCTCCTCTCAGCAATCTTACAGCCCATGGGTTTCATCCATGTGATGTGGGGCTAGAATAAGCATGCGACTGTCAGATTTTCCATTTTTCGAGAGCATGAAAGCAACTCGCTCCGTCGTAAGACAGACACAAGAAAAAAGCCTCCTTCCATTCATTATCTCTCGCCCACTTAAATAAAACAAATAAAATATAGTTTCACTTTCCTTTTTTATAGTTTATAGTTTATAGTTTATTATTTAAGTGAGAGCGAGAGAACTTTTACAACAAAATAAAAAAATTGTTTGAGATTTACAATAAAATTTTATTTGATTGAGACTTATATATATTCAATTTTAATTATTTTTTATAAGAATAAGACTCTAGATTTTTTAAAAATTATTCACTTAATGTATGTTATTTGCTAACGATATTGATTTAGTGGATGAAATAAAAGAGGAAAAAAGTCACTTTTAAGTTGGAATGTTAGAGAGAAATGTTAAAGTCAATATGTTTTAAAGTGAGCAGGACTAAAGCTAAGTACTTAGAATTCAACTTTTCATACCATCAAGTGGCTACCAATGTGGAGATAAATATTGGATCAAAAGTTATACCATGGAATGAGTGTGCTAAGTACTTAGGTCTATCATCCAAAACAATCGAGAGATCGATGAAGATATAGTCCATCGTATTAGATCTAAGTAGTTTAAATGGAAAAGTGCTTCAGGAGTTTTATGTGACAAGAAGATACTACTCAAGCTCAAAGGTAAATTCTATCACTGAACGATTAGGTCAACCATGTTATATGGGGCGAAGTGTTGATCCATCAAGCAAATACCTAATAATAAGCTTTTAGTGATGGAGATGAGGATACTCTAGTAAATATGTGACCTTATTAAAAGAAATAAGGTCAAGAATCTAATAGTAAGAGACACATTAAAGGTGATTGGTATTAATGAAAAATTGAGAGTGATAAGGCTTAGGTGATATAGACATCTTAAAAGGAGGCACCCTAATGCTCCAGTAAGAAGATGCGAGAAAATAATATTTAGGGATTGAAAGAGAAGAAAAGTAAGGCCTAAAAAGAATTGGGGGGAAGTGGTAAGTGTTAATTGCATTGTGTTTTAGGGCTTAGTTTGATATGTATTTAATTGTTAATTCAATCGTTTAATATGCGTTTAAGTTAGAATTGTGTTAGTTTGTTAAGTATTTATGTTTTAAGTGTTTTATAAGTTAACACAAGTCTTTAAGCTTAAATATTATATTTTTGAGGTACCTTGATGTGTTTGCTAGAGTTTCAGGGTCAACAAAAAAAAAACGGAGAAGTTTCGGAGACATTCGGACAGAAACAACAGCTCATGATCATGGCACAATAGGCCACGATTGTGACAGAAGCATCATAGTTGGCTTATGATCTTGGCCCACATGTCACGATAGTGACAAAAGCCTAGGACATGGCCCACGATCGTGGCCTACATGCCATGATCATGACAGAAGCCAAAAAATTGACCCACAATCATGGCCTACATCATGCAAACGCACAAACACTCAAAAACGTCAAATTTCGAGAAATTTTTTGGACCTTTTGAACCCTAAAAGCCCTAGGGCTGCTTAGAACACAAAAGATATTTAAAGAACAAGAAAAAGAGTCAGGATGAGATTTTACATCAACCACTTTAAGAAACCCTAGAGAGAATTCATCAAGAGAAAGAAGAAGAGAAGAAGGAAGAGAGAAGAGGAGAAGAAGCTCACTCGACGTACTTATTGGATCAAGATTTCCTATTTATTTTTAGTTTTATTATTGTATAGAATTGGAATAACAGATTGATGATAGGATTTTCGAATGTTTAATATGTTCTAAACTCACCTTCGGAGTTTTATCTTCGAATTAATAAAATCTGATTGCTTATATGTTAAATGGATTTATTGTGGTTTAATTTTGCAAGTGCATAATTTGATAATAAACTGAGAGGGTGAATCGAATAAAAAATAATTAAATTGGACTAACGAGAGTTAGGTGATTTAATAGAACAAGAATTAAATCAAATCAGTAAATTGTGCGAAGTTAAATCTTGCATAGGTTTCCAGTAGTTTATTAGAAAGCTTCAAAACTAATTAGGATTTTGGATAAGTTGTTAATTGAGAGATTGCAACTTCCATAATCAGATTAGAGTTTATGATTTATGGTTAATGGTTATACCTCGAGAGAGAGTAATTAATCCTAGGATCATCTAGAACCAACAATCCAGTAATTCATAATCAGTTAGGTTAGCATTAAGGATAGGTAAAATTTCCTTCTCTCAATTGGTAATTTCCCTAGGTTGATTTTTGGGTGTGTGTTACAACTATTGAAAAATTAATATTTTTGTGATTTATTCTTAGTTTGATTTGATTGATTGAATTAATTTCTTGTTTTTAGTTTTTTGCAAATTGAATTTTTATATTGTTTTCTAGCTTTAGATTTTAGGAATAGATTATTCCTCCTTGTGAGATCAATGCCTTGGGTACTACGCTAATGAACCGTACACTTGTAGATTATCAAAAATTATTTATTTAAACTTACACACATCAAACACACGATCAGGAAAATAGCTATGTGAGATCTCACATTAGTTGAAAAAGTGGAATGAAGTACGCCTTATAAGGGTACAAATATCTCTCCCCCAAAGATCCATTTTCTTAGGGGTGGGAAGAGCAAAACCGTGAGGGACTTGACCCAAGGGGCAACCTAAAGTTGACAATATCTATGGACGGGTGATCTAGGCTGTTACAAATGGTATCAAAGCCGATTCTCGAACCGTTTTGCCAGCGTAGGACACTGGGCTCTAAGAGAGGGTGGATTGTGAGATCCCGCATCGGTTATAAAGGGGAACGAAGTACGCCTTATAAGGGTATGATTACCTCTTCCGCTAAGATGGGTTTTCCCGAGTGGGGGAAAAGAAAAACCGTGAGGGTCTTGGCCTTAGGGGCAACCCAAAGCAGACAATATCTATAGGCGACTGGTCTGGGCTGTTATAAGATATGCAACCACTTCAACCATAAGGAATTCCTTTCTTTCATAATCCACCACAATCTCTTTATAATGAAAGCAAGATTAGTTATTTTGATTAGATTGACACCTAATCCACCATTTTCCTTAGGGGAACAAGTATCAGTCTATTTGAATTTTGACTCCCCTTTCACCGGTGACTTGATAAGGTTTTTGGATAAAAATAAGTGAGAGCACCAATAAATATGAAGAGAGTAAAGCACTAATTTGATTAAGTGAAGTTTACCCGTATGGGATAGAGACTTATTCACCCAAGAGGATAGTCTTCTTTAAACTTTTTCAATTAAAGGAAGACATTCATTAAAATTTAGCTTTCTTGTAGAGATAAGAAGCCCTAGGTACATCATTGGATAATATTTCCTTTGCATCCTAATGATTCTGGTTATATAAGACTCCATATGAGTTGTTCCTTTAGAGATCATGAAATGACTTTTATTGAGATTGATATCCTAACTAGAGGTACATCTAAAATCTTACAGGGAATTCATTGAAATTTAAATTAAACCTTTTCCTTCCCTAAAAAAACAATAATAGAACATCAGTAAAATACAAGTTTGTTAATTTAACTTTCTTAAACTTGGAATGGAATTTGAACTTAGTGTTCATCCCAACATTGTGTTTTATAAGGAGGATAAGAGCTTTCATGCACAATATAAAGAGGGGAGGGGATAGAAGATCCCCTTGCCTTAGCCCTTATGCACCTTTAAAGATCTACCATTCACCATAACATAATAAGATGTTGAGGTGATACATTCTTTGTGTTGGACCCCGAACTTTTGATGGAAATTAGAAAAAAAAATAGAAATGAGTGTGTGATAGATGATTAAGAGAATTAATGAGGAAAGAATTAATTTGTTTTGATAACTTTGAGAATTGAGTAGATTAGTTATGATTATGGAAAGGAAGTGAAAATCAAGAAATAAAGAGACAAAGTGTGAAAAAGTG
>JANZLX010000008.1:15925254-15955782 GCA_025531955.1 Erythroxylum orinocense
ATGTTTATAATTTGAGTAATGAGCCATTAATGTGTTTTCAAAATCAAGAAGATAAAATGATTTCAATTACTTCATAAATGTTGCTTTTATTGCTTGTAGATGATTTGCAAAATTTGCTACATATTTGGTGTATGAATTTTGATGGTGAATTGTGAATTGCTAAGTGCAAGGGTTTTTCGAAAAATGTGCATTTATTATTCTTTAAAATGGTTTGAAATTGTGCCATAAGTCTTTGTATATGAATTTTGAGTAATGTGGGAATGATTTCAAATTGTTCCAAAATTGTTGTCTTTTGTGGCTTTTGGATGATTTGAGTAATGGTTATATGATTGGTATGAGATTTTGGTTGATGAATTGTGAAATGTTGATGGGAATGCATATGGAGTATGCCATGTGCATGACAAACAAGTTTTTGAAATTTGCCAAGGGCAATCCGATTTCAAGTCATGAATTACATATTATGTGGGTTTGTGGTGGTCTGTTCTGTCAGTCAAGTGCACTTGTCTAAAGGCTTCTCCCGCCTGCCCGCTAGCAGCATGGAGCTCCTTTACGAACTCCTTTAAGTTCACGGCAATGCAAAACCATTATGTGGAATTGCGATAGTACGTTCTGTTCACGGCTACACAGGACCCTTATGGGAAATGTGTTAGTACGTTTTGTTTACGGACCTACCCACACCAATTTTGATGTGCTTATATGTTCATGATTTGTGAAAAGCTTTGATGAATTCATGATTTATGATGTTTATGAATTTTTTGATAAGTTGCGAATTTGAAAATGTGACATGGATTTCAATTTGAACTTTACAATGGAAATAAATATTTCAATGGTTTTTGCTTGTTGTTCTGTTATAAGCTTGTTACCCATGAGTGTAAAGCTCACCCCCTTTCATTTCCATCTCTAGGTGATGAGAAAGAGATTGGATGAAAGAAAGTCAAGGCAATTGTTTGATTATGCATATGTTGTATTTAAAGTTAGATTGGTGTAAAGATAAGACTTCGATAATTATAAAATTTTGTATCTTTTGTTATATTTTGGATTTGAGATTTTTGATGTAATGTGGCTTGGAATGCCATTAAAGTTTGTGAACATTTATCGTATGATGTAAATGAAATATAGATTTGTGTATGGATTTGAAATATGAATTGTGTATGGATGATGAGTTGATAAATCTTGAGCATGAATCATTGTTATATATATATGTGTGAGATATTGTGGAAAAGCAAGATAGGATTTTGGTGAATGATGAGATGTTATTGTATATGAGGAGTCAATGAATTGAGGTTGAGAGTTGGATGAATTCCAATTGGTAGTTGAATTGTTATAAATGATGTTGTAATAAAGGAATTGAAATTGGAATGTTCTAAGTTTTTCATAAGGGAAAAATTGTATGTTCTGACTTCCAATGAAAAATTGTATCGATCTAGGTAGAATTAGACAAAGTTACCTTCATGAAAGTTGTATTTCGTCTTTATAGCTTTCCAATGCTATAAAGTATGCACTGTTTCGATATCGTAGTTGTAAGTTATGATCATTACAAGTTAGAATGTCGTAGAGGACATGTTTCCCGAACCATTGAAGTTTATGAAGTGATACCGGACTATAAAAAGTTAAATTTGGCAAGATTATGAGTAAAGGGGATGCTAGGATGGATTTAGAAACCTTTGGAGGGGTCTTGGAGGGTTAAAATTTCGTGTCATTCGAAGGTTACACGGCCTGCCCGTGTGAAATCACATGGGCCGTGTGTTTTTGGGCGCAGGGACACTATTTCAACAGAAGGTTATACGGCTTGACCGTGTTGGATCACACGGTCTGTGTATTTTGACCCTCCAAACGACAGAATTTTAATTTTTTGTCTTCACAAAAGTTTTATCCCTAGATGTCTTTTTTCCAACCGTTCAAAAACAAATTCAATTCGACACCTATAGTGAGAGTTATGGCGGTTATGCCAAAGCATGTTCAATAGGAGTGAGGATATGAACATGTTGGCTTCGTTTGGCCATAACTCCTTCGTCTGACCTCCGATTGAGGCGATTCTTGAAGCGTGAGATTCCTAACACATTTTTCTACCTTCTCATAAAAATTAGTATCTATTGGTGTTGAATTGAAAAGGTTTTATTGATAGAAAGTAAGGGGTTAGTTGGGAGAGTATGATTAGGCCACGAACATACTTTGTGTTTTTAAGCATAACTTGAGCTATAGAGCTCCAAATGAGGTGTTCTTATTTCTAAATAAACTAGAGACTAAGAGCTACCATTTTGAAGAAGTAAATTGTGGTTATCGTGATTCCACTATGTGGCTCGCCCTTTGTGACTTAAGTTGTTATGCGAATGATGTGGAACCGATCATGGCTAATGAGGGTACATTTGAAGTAACCCTAACAAGGAAACCCGCACATGCTTTATGAGGGTTAAATGAATCAACCCTACAAGGTTAAGATGATTTCTTGGATACACACATGTTTTATGATTTCGAAAAGTGTTGGAAATCCGGAAATACGTAGTAATGATGAATCGATGTTGGTTAAAGAGAGATTACAAGGAACCACGCTCAGGATTATAGTATTCTGAAGCGTTGGATTCCGGACTCAAGTGGGATCCAACAAAAGAGCACCCCATCATCTAGATTTTCCAGATTGGGAAAAGAAAAGGAGGAGCTGCCTCGTCCAGTCTTATTTCAATTTCTTTCTCTTATAGCATGTTTATCATGGATTATTAGATTGTTGGGGATGTTATGGATATTATGATTGGCTAAAACAATTTTTAGGTTTGTTGTTGAACTATTTGTGAACCTTTGGTTATTGATTTAATGATATACATGTTTGTGTTATTTATTGTACTTAAACCTTGCAATAAATCAAGAGAGTGAGCTTGGTAATTTGTATTAATTATACAACGAGAGTTGTCGATTAATAGACCTATTAATAGCAAGTTATTGATTTATTAGGAAGAGATTCAATAGATCAATACACTGCCTATATGATAGCTTCATATCTAGTTGAATGTTTAGGAAAGGCTTTGCATATCGAGAGATCCCAAAGTTATTTCTAATTTATTTAACTAGCGACATTTAGTTACACCTTAAGAGAGGGTAGCTAGAATTTTAGGAAATATTGGGTCAAGTATAAATTGAATCAATTAATTAGAGGGGAGTAAATAGGGATAATGATAAGCCCTAATGTTTAATCTTAATTTTCACCAAGTCTTAGTTTAGGATTTTGGTTTAGGTTTCGTTGTTCCTTGTTTGTCTTTATTTTACTTATCTTTTTAAATTCGATTGAAACGATTTCTTACACAAAGAACAATATGAATTAAGTGGTGTCTAAGCACAATCCTCGTGGGATCAATATCTACTTTCAACTACAAGTACGACTCGTATACTTGCAGTTTTGAACGTAAGAGTAGTAGCGTGTTTTATAGTCAAAACCTATATATGGATTCAGCAGCAGTTTGAAAGGTTAACTTATTTAGGAATCTCCAGATCTACACTTATTTTCAACTCTCCGAAGCATTTCGTCGCTTACTATGCCCTTCCTTGTCTCTAGGTGCCTAGGTATTGACCGTAAACCTTTCCTCGTTTGAACATCGCCCTTAACTTTAAGGATAAGGCTATGCCATCCTAAGGTGCTACTAAACTAAAAAGAAGGATCTTATTAACGTCTATGAATGATAAATCATAGAACGAATTGCCAAATCGAAAAAATTAGGTGTTATCGCATAGCTTTGTACCGCCTAAGTTTATAAGTTGGAGATAAGCAGACTCAAACCGCTGACATCCACCACAGGGTAAACCATCGCCTCTTGGCTCCCCGACTGATTCTTCCACAGAGGCCAACGATATATAATATCTTCCCCCCTCTCCCCCAAACACAGCTTTAACTTTCATTGTATTGTGTTGTCCAAAGAGCAACTCTTCTCAAAAGATGCTTAGTTGGAATCACATTCTAACTAAGGATTCTTGTGGCTTCGAAGGATCCAGCTACAGGAAATGAATCAAAAAATAAAACCTTTTGATTCATACGTACATATAATCTAAGTGGTAGAGATTTGGTATTTATAAGCCTATAAAATTATGTATGCACAAGAAAAACCTGAGTGAAACATTTGACATATAAAATAACTAAGTGAACAGAGTGAAATTTATGAGAAAATTTACTGATTTTAAACAATTATTTTTATTTTTATTTATATTTCCTAGTGAACCTAAGCTATGAGATATATCATGTTCCTTTCATTTTGTTTTATTTTCTATATTTTCTCAGTAAGACAAAGTAATGTATCCATTTTTTTTTCCATTTTCAATCTCCTCCATTAAGGGCATTTAAAAGGTAAACAACATTTACTTTTAACATGAACTTTAGAAAAGAATGGTTTCATTATTATAAGCCTATCTTTAAAATATCTATGTACAATTTTGATGATTATCCTCTAACAGATGCCAATATTAGAACTATTAAATTGAAAATGTATGATGGCACACGTTGTCCTTTTTAATAGGTAAGATATGTAAGGCTTAAAGAAGAATTTCTAAGATGCCTATATGATTTTTGGTGGAAATAGAAAATGTCAAAAATATTCTAAAGTTAATTTGAGGTGTGCTTGTAATTATAAAAGGAGAGAAGATAGGTGCAAACTTATACAAATTAAAGGAGAAATATTGGTAAAAAAGTAAGCATCAATCACTTTAAGCAATCCAAATGAAAGATATTTAATATTACGGCATCAAAACATAGAAATTTATCAGATTAAGGAATAGAGATCCTTATTGAGTAAAAGCCATTACCTATACTCACAAATGTATCGTTACTATTTTGTTAGCATTTTGTTACAAGTAAGTAACTCTGTGTAAAACTTAACACATCAAATTTAAGATGTAAGGTTGTTCTTAAATTAGTTTACTCTAATGTATGACAAGCACTAGTTCATCTTTATAAGGAGTAAAGTACTTTGTGTCTGTATTGATAATTATTATATGAGGTGTTGGGTGTACATTATTAAGAGGCAAGCATATGTTTTCTTAGTTTTTAAATTTTTTAAAGGTGCATATTGAAATTGATTATGGTACAAAAAAATTAAGTATTTGAGAATAGATAATAGAGAAAAATATTCTAGTAATGAATTTGATGCATTTTATAAGAAAGAAGGGATCAAAAAGATAATTCACTAGTATATAAACTCCTCAAGTTGCACACATAGATAAGGCTTTCCAACAAAAGCCATTAACACTACTTGTTGTATGATGAATTGGGTTCCACTAAATACATAGACATTGATGGAGGTGTGGACTAAAAAGCTAGTGGATTATTCCAACCCTTATGTAGTTGTAAGTTTTTTGTATATGATGTATAATATCAAAGAAATCACAAAGCTAAGTCTAAAATCCTGAAAATGTTCATTTTTATGATACATTGATGGAATGAAGGAGTATAGCTTATGGGATCTTACTCCTTGTAAGGTTATTATCACTATGAGCATCACCTTTCTTTATGATAAATTATAAAGGAAAAAGAAGACAACAATACTTTTCAACTCAAGGAATAAAAAGAAAGGCTTCTTTTAAAGTAACAGCGCGATTAATATATTTAAAAACTAATTGAGTTTGAAACTCTAAAAGTTCTTCAATCAAATCACATAAAAAAACCACGAAATTGGTAATCATATTATATAATAGAGGACAATATAACATATTATCTTTTAGCCAAAGATAAGGAACCATCAACTCTTAAAAAAAACACTAGATAATCTAAATATATCTTATTGGATGATAATAAACATAGAAGGAAATGAAACTCTTTATAAAAACAAAACTTGAAATTATATTATTACAATATGTAAGGGAGCCAATTGATGATAACTGGTTCTCTAAGATTAAGTTAAATGGTGATGATCAAGTTGGAGTGATTTCGCACAAGATAGCTACTGAAAGGATATGCTTAAAAAGAAGGAATTGACTTTAATAAACTATTTTCCCTATAATTTGACTTATTAAACTTAGAATAGTCCTACCAATGTGCAATGTGTTTGAATTAAATCTAGAACAATTTGATGTGAAAAATACTTTTCTTCATATTGATTGAATAAGAAATTTATATGCTCTAATTAGAAAATAATCTAGTTCTTGCCATAATCCACCTAGCTTTGCAAAGTACTGTGATATAGTCATATCTCCCAGTTTCATGTTGTGCAGTTTATTACAAATATCAAAATTTTGTGCTTTATTACATACTTAAGAGTAAGTCAGAGAAGCATCTTTTTACATCTTTTTTTCGAGTCAAGTAACAAATATGTCCAAGCAATCTCTTGTTTCATTGAATTGATGAGCCACGACATCATAAGGGAATTCTCAAACTCCCATTGATTATAATCAAGATTATTCACATCAAGTCTCTGATCGTGAACATTAATGTAACCTTATAAGCCTCTAACTTTGATGAATGACAAACAAGATCTTTATCAAACATGATAATTGGTTCCATCAAGTTTCACGAGATTGATTTAAAGTGAAGGATTATCATAACTCGAAAAGGTTACTTTTTTTCCCATCCATCTTTTTTAGAATCACACAGGACAACGAATAAATATACCAATAGAAAGAGTTTAGAAACAAACAAAGATTTTTGACATCTTTTTTTGACAGTTTACTAAAGGTCAGACACCTGAGGGAGAATGAATGGGAGTCGGAGACATTGGTGGTCCAAGACCCGAGACGGAAAGATGATCGGAGAGTAGGCAGAAACTGACGGCCTGTGGCAGCACATGATAGAGCATGGCTGCACTGACGGTGACGGGTCTGTCATAGATAGGGTTATTGGTCAGTTTTGAAACAATCTAGGTGGGCTGTGAGATTTAAAACACCTTTTTTTAGCGAGTACAAACTCAGTTGTTTACTGTTCTGAATAGAGAAGAACAACTAAGAAAAAAGAATTATGAGAAGAACAAACAGGGCCTTAAATCAAACAAGGCTTTGATATCATGAAGAAAAAAATTCGGATAGACAAACAGAAGTGTTGAAGAAAAACATAAACTTTTTTAGCAAAGTTATGAAAACTGTACTGGGCTCGGTACCGGATTGAATTCTAAAACAGTATTGTACTAGTACCGGTCAGTATCGGATACCGTTTTGAATAATTTTTTAAATTTATGAAATAGTCCCTAAAATTTGCAAAATAATTCATTGGTATATTGTACAGTTGTACTGTATGCTTTACTAGTTTACTGTTTATATCAGTCATATTTTCAAAAATCTTAATAATAAATAATAATGACAATTAATATGAAATAACAATAATTTTTAAATATTAACACTGTATCAATTAATGATTTAAGTTTTTACAATTTTACAAAATTTGATTATCAATTTTACAATTTCATATTTGAATTTGATTATCAATTTTACATTTGATTATCAATTTCACATTTGATTATTAATTTTACATTTAGGTTTAAATGTTAATTATCAACTTTCAATTTTAATAATCCGCTTACATAATACACAATTACATACTAACCCTATTTTACAATTCCATTTTCAATTCCAATTCTAATTTTCATATCAGAAATTCAAAACAAAATTAAAAAAAAACCCCACGATATTCAATCCAACCATTTCAACTTCAACAATTCCATTCCAAATTTAAATTCAAATCAATTCACTTCACATACACACAAATCCAATATCCAATACCGTAAGCAATTTCATTCCAATAAAAAACAATCATTAATCCAAAACCGTGACAACAACTTCAACCTCCACCCACCGACAGCCAAGCCAACTCACAAATTCATCAACACAAATTCAAATCCAATCCAATCCAATCCACAACATAAACATAATTACCAGGAATTTTTGGAAACAACAAACAACAGAGAATAGAAACATAATCAACAGGCCCCAAAAAGTTTTTGAAACCATCGGGTCTTCGGGTTGTGGCTTCGGATTTTCGGGTTGTCCACCTTCACAGATGCGTCGGGAGGTTGGTGACTCGGTGGTGCGGTGGTGCGGCAATGACGAGTTGTGGACCTTGTGGTGTTGCGGTGGATCTTCAAGGGACGCAAAATGCAAACCCAGATTGCGACTCTGACGAGGATGAAGCGAGGAGGAGAGTGATACAAGCACTGGGGAGGGCTAGAGGAGACAATTGAAGAAGAGAGGAAGCTACAGCGGTGATGAGATGACCCAAACGGCAACGAGAGAGAGGTGAGAGAGAGAGAGGAAGCAGTTGGGGTCGGGGGGTGGGTTAGGTTTTTAGGGTTAAAAATTTTTCAAATTTGCAAAAAGGCCCTCAAATTTTCCAATTTTCTGGATTTGGCCAATATTTTCCTGTATGTTGGGTACCAATCGATACCCAACAGAAAACTCTAGTACTGACTGATATTTTTGGCCGATACTAAGATTAGGTTTCGCCATACCATTATCCGGCCGGTACTGGCAGGTACGATACGGATCTCAAAACTCTGGTTTTTAGTAATGAATTGTGATATGTAATGCAAAGGATTTCTATGGAATATATACAAAAGGCCTAGGAATATTTACGAGATATTCTAGCTATCAACTCACTCAATTATAGGAAGAAATCACTACAACTATTAATTCCTAAATATAGTCAAGGAAATAATCAAAACTAATAATTCTAGTCAACACTAATTATGCAAGCAATTGTACAAGATTTATTAGTTATCTCAGTATCTATAGTTATTTTTTAATCTATTTTTATTATTGGTGATTTGATAGTAAGTCCTTGTCATAATCAATTTCATTCGAAAAATTTAGAAGTCTTGATATATACCAATAGTAGGTTATTTACTAAAAAAAGTCAAAAAAATAAACTTTACGATACATTAACTTTTTACGTTTACAATTTTAATAGTTATATTTTCTCTTTTGTATGGTGAAAAACATATAGAATGTGAATATAGAGGAGATCAATTATCTAATTGAAAATTTGTACAAAGAAAGATCTATTGATTATAGCATATTTATTTGTTAATTATCATATGTTTATTTAATTAATTTGTTGCATAATTTAGTATGATTTATGCAACAATTTTTTAAAATGTAAAGAAAGTGATGCAAATTATTAATGATTTCAACTATAACGAATATTAGTGGACAAATACAAACTTCTTTTATTTGTCAACTTTATTAGATATATCAAAGGCATAATAAATAAGAAAAATAAATCATTCATAGATTTGAAAAATCTTTAAACTATTTTGTAGTGGTTATAATCTACCATAACTGCTTGAAGGTATTATTCCTTGCAATTTTTTTTAAAGTTGGAACTATTATCTATGATATTCTTCTTGTTTAATTCTCTCATTACCTTTTATTAACTTTAAGCAAGCTTTTATACCTTAGCTCATGGAAATTTATGTGATTGACTCGAACACATCCCCTTGCTGCTTTCGATGCTACCATGCTTCTTTGTGCTCAATTATCAGAAATTTGGCTGTCTGGAGTTTGCATTTGCCCATTCGTTCTCCAACTAGCAATAAATATTGAATTTGTTGTGTATTGAGACAAAAGCCCCGAGGTGTCTTTGGCATTTAAGGACAGTTTACACCTAAACGTTGCGTTTGGTTAGCGTCTTCAATATGCAGAGACGAAACGAGACAAAAATTTGAAGACAGAACAGAACAAAAATTAGAGACAGTGAGGTGTTTGGTTGTGATGGATAGAACAGAAAAAATTGTCTCCGTCCCACGGACAGAAATGCATTTGGTTGCAATGAACAGAATAAAAAACAGTGTTAATTACGAAAATACCCCTGCGGTATAATATATTGAAAAGATGTAATTCATTGATTATTTTAAAACAAATGGTTTGTATTAGTAAAAAAGTTAACAAATAATAATAATAACAATAACAATAAAAAATTAATTCCGTATAATAATAATAATAATAATAATAATAATAATAATAATAATAATAACAACAACAATAATAATAATGATAGAAGAATAAGAAGAAAAAAATTAATAATAATAAGGAATTTGATAATCACAATAGTAATAACAAAATTAATTATGAATAAAAAAATAAAAAGAAAAAATGATTTTATAATAATATATAATAATAATAATAATAAGTACAAAATTTATAATAATAATTAATAATAACAACAACAACAATAATTAATAATAATAATAATTATTATTATTATTATTACAAAATTTATAATAATAATAAATAATAATAATAATAATAAGATAATTAATTTCGTATAATAAAATTAATAATAATAAAAATAAATAATAATAATAATAATAAGATAATTAATTTCGTATAATAATAATGATGATGATGATGATGATAATAATAATAATAGGAATAATAATAATAATAATAAGTTTGAAATTTATAATAATAAATAATAATAATAACAATAATTAACAATAATAATAATAATAAGTTTAAAATTTATAATAATAATAATAACAATAAGTTTAAATTTTATAATAATAATAATAACAATAACAATAATTAATAATAATAATAATAATAACAATAATAATAATAACAACAACAACAATAATTAATAATAATAATAATAAGTTTAATAATATAATTAAGAATAAAAATTTCTTTTGTGGAGGAGAGATATTTCTAACATTTCTTTATGTGTTTAGTTTTTATCCGTAGAATAAGAATTCTCGTACCTCAATTTTAGAAGGAACAAAAATTTATATCCTTATCCTCTGAAGATAGAACAAAAATGAGTGAAGATAACAAGCAAATAAGATGGAGGATAAAATTTGTGTGTCTTTATCATCCATTCTCAACCTTGAGGACACTAACCAACGCAGAGAAGTCTCTGGAGAACAGGCACCACCGGCAGGCATGGCCCAAACCTTTTTCCATGGGAATATTGCACTAGGTTAAGAAAAAGCCTTTGGAACCACCTCTTTTCTGCGAATGGAACAAAAGTTACAATCATTCAAATTTGACGTGCTTGTTTATGACCAAAGCACCTTTAGATTAGATTTCTAATGCTCGAGTCATCGTAGAAACTTAGCTGATACGCGTTCCAAGGGACAAAAGACAAGTAACAAATGCCTTATAGTGGAATGACTGCAGCAAAAGGGTTGGTGGAAAAACTTGCCCTTTCCACTTCATTGTTGTCCAATCCAAAAAGAACCCAAATGTTGTATTAACATCTTTTTCTTTTTCTTTTTCCTGTTTTGGTGGGTTTATAATCAGGCAATGTCCACACGCCTCCTTTCCACTTTCTGTCCAAGTTCAGGGTTTGGCCTTTTCTACGCTCGACTAATGGCAATTAAGTTTATTGGGAAATATTGCAATTATAGGCACTTGGGAATCCTTCAAATCGCAGAATAATGGAAAGGAATGCATTAGCTTTGTTACAGACATGTGATTTTTAATCAGAAAAAGGTATCACAAAAATTCCATTGGGACTTGCCTTAAGGCTTGTGGTCAAAAACAATTCTCGGCTTTGTTATCAGATCCACGATATCTCTTATTCACCTTATAAGTGAGCCGACTCTCCTAATTGTATTTAGATAAAGACATTAAAGATTACTGAAATGGGATTTAAAGCTTAAAGCAAACAATTGGCACAAAATAATCATAAAGCAGGACCATTATTTGGGTCTTAGTGCCTTTTTGATTGAGTTTTTGAAGGGTGAATAAGCATTTTTTTTACTGCAAATTTTTTTTAATGAATGTTTAGCTATAAAATTAAAAAAAACCTTTTTTTAGTAGATATAGTTTTTTTGGCAGCTAAAATACAGCTTTTTAAGAAGCTCAAATTTAAAGCTTCTAAAAAAATACTTTTTCAATAAATTTTTCAAATCAAGTAATTAACTTATTTTTTAGTCTCTTTTGCCTTTATGTTTTACACATAATTCTCATAATACCCACAAATTC
This sequence comes from Erythroxylum orinocense, assembly GCA_025531955.1. Lineage (NCBI taxonomy): Eukaryota > Viridiplantae > Streptophyta > Magnoliopsida > Malpighiales > Erythroxylaceae > Erythroxylum > Erythroxylum orinocense. Next base: position 15,937,141 of record JANZLX010000008.1, read on the forward strand.
ATCTTCACGTTTATTTTGGGAATTATATAATATTTTTTGACTTTTTTTATATGTTTTAATATTTATTTTTATATTAGTTTTACTTATATTATAATCCATTTAAAAATTTTGGTTAGATATTGTAACAACCCATGTTAGGGGTTAGAAAATTTAGGAATTTACAGTATTGAGTATTCGCTAATATATACATATGAATTTTAACTTATACAAATAATTGTACATGCATTCATTGACATTTCCGGGTAAATTTGATTTATAATTGAAAATTGTGGATTAAATTGGAGTGTATTAATTATGATTTGACAATTTTGGTATATTTTGGATATTTTGAAATTTTGATGAATTTGAGGTACATTTGGACTAGGACAAATGCCAAATTGTAGGATAAATTGATACATGAAAAATTTGGATGATTAAGCCTAAAATTGAGTGACGTTTGGCATAATTAATTGGTGACAAATGGACTTATAATTAAGTGACAAATGGATCAATTCTTATGTGACAAGTGGACCAACAATTAGGAGACATATGGACTGATTAATTGGTGACATATGGCAGCATCTAAAGTGGATTAGTGGCAGCATCTTGATTAGGCAAATGTAAGACATGCCTTAGGACAAATGTTGTGCTGTAAAGTTGACACCTAGCATATTGATAGTGCAAATTCCAGCAGCAATGTTTTTGTTATTTCTCTCACCTTTCTCCACAAAATTCCTCCAACTTTCTCCTCTCTAATTTGCCTGAACCCTAGCCAAACTGCTACATTTAGAAATACACAGATCAAGTTATAATCAAAATACCAAGACGTGTTTAGTGAAAATTTTCCAGTTCATAAGATTCCAACACACTTCTTCACCAATATCTCACATATGTCATTCCAATTCAGCCATAACTCCCATACTACGAAACATATCATAAAGATCATATGTATACAACTTTTCTGAAGAAGCCGAATGTTAATTCTATCTCTAAGCATCTCAAAATCTGGCTGGAATTAGAGCTAGGAATTCTGTTACAGTTTAAAAACAATCTGAACTCTTTTGGATCTAACTTTCAGTATACTGACTCAAATTGTACAATTTTGGTGTTATTACAAACTAGAGGCATATTGGAACAATTGTTTAGAAGAAAGTGTTACTGAAATACACCATTTTTCTTGCCATAAAAATCATGCAAAATTATCCCGAAAGGGGGGTGTTAAGATGGAAATGTTGAGGTGTGCTAGAATTTGATGATTGGAATGTTCTAAACATGCTTTGGTATTTTAGTTATATTTTGATCTGTATATTTCCAAATGAAATGATTATTGTTTTAAATTTAACTAGAGACATAATTCTACAACTTTTGTGAAGAAGTCAAATTTTAATTCTGTCTTTATGATTTGTAAAATTGGCATGAAAGTGAGTTGTAGCTTAAGTTAAAGTACTGTCAGGGACAGAAATCATATCCTGTCATTATTGAATAAACTATATTGATGTGCCGAATTAGGCTGAGTTGTCTTCCCCAAAGTTGTAGCTTATTTTCTTATCTTTAAACTGGTATAAGTTTGTAATTTTTGGATATCTGAGCTGAAAGATATGAGTTGTGGAATTAGAGGGTCTGATCATGTACTAACTAAAAGTTCAAATGTGTACAGCCTGTGGTATTTTGTGCATAACTCTTTGAATATTGAATCAATTTGGATTATTTTAGAGTCATTAGAAACTTGAGACACTATATAACAACTTTCCAGAAGGAAGTGTTGCCTAATTTTGTCATTTATCCTACCAGATCAATTATGCAAAGTTGACCCGAAATCATATGGGTAGAAAATCTGAAGTGGTCACTTAGGTTATAAAATTGATTTCACATTGTTTTATTTTGGTCCAAATTATAAGTACCAAATGTTATTAATGAGGGCTTTGATATCTGATCGGTTTGATGATGAAAATTACAATAAGATACCCAGAATTGTCATGAACATGCATTATACATATTCAATATACATTAATGAATTCTTAATCATGCACAATAGTGATTTGTATATGTGTTAAATGTTATAGAGGAATGCATAGAACGACCACTTCCAGATATTGCCGAGACTTCAAGGCAATAAGCAAACGGGAGCAATTGTAAGTAATTTAGACAGTAACTTTTGTGAGTAACCTAAGATGATCTTATGATGAATGTGATATTGAAGTGCTAGTTACCTTACATTGTTCAGCTTGTTGAATTTGATTTATGCTGATTGTGTTCTGAATTCCAGACAATGATTGTCTGAGGCGTTCGATGCATGTTTATATCATTGGAAATGCTACTTGCAAGTGAATATGATTGACTACTTGGTTTGTATGAAATGTTTGAAATGACTTTGTTTTGTTTTAAAACTTTTGAGTCCTAGTTGTGGGTAAATAGGCATACTTAGAAGGGTCTGTAGCTGCTCTTGTGACACTTCGGTGTCGAGACTTCGGTCTCTCTTGGACACTTCAGTGTCGAGACTTTGGTCTCTTCTATATAAATCCTGTTACCCACCTTTGTAAATAGATTTGCAGTCCTCTGATTTTGTAATATGATATATGTTTGATTCTATCATAAGCAAAAATTGTATTATGATTTTGAAAGATTTATACCCTCTTGTGATATTCAATTCTGATAAGTATAAAAAATTCTGTTTTGAAATGCATTATGTCTGATTTAATGTTAGCAATCTTTTAATTTATGCTTATGCTGTTATATGATTCTGTATGATGAATTGTCACTTCATGTATAAAATAGTTATTACTCACTAAGCTATATGCTTAGCATGGTGGATTTACCCCGAGTAGGTTCAGAGCAAAGATTATAAAGACTGGGATAAGTCAACCGTAATGGCCAATGGAGTCTGAGTCTTGTTTTGAAAACAATGTATTGTGAGTTTGTTTTGGGCTTGTATCTTATGTGTATGACTTTTCAATTTGTTTGAAGGTTTGTAATAACCTTAATACATGTTGTTCTTTGAATTATTGTATGTAATATGATAAGCACAGTATGAATGATATGTTAAGTACTGTATAGTTGATTTGAGATTCTGAAATGCATGTATGAAATGTTTCGTCTCGCTTGGATTTGTCTCGGTTCTGTATATATGTTTTGTTGTACGCTTGGCCCCCGTATCCTCATAGGGGGGTATTAGGGCGTCACACAAGGCTTTTCCAATCATAGGGAAACTTCAAGCATTAAAACCAAAGCTTGAGTTATTTTTTAAAATAGGATCCCTATCAACTGAAATGTGTTGACTAAAAGCTAAGGAGGAATTAAGGGAAGTTCAAAGAGCATCCTACCTTACTCCTAACAACCTAAATTTTCAATTTGAAGAAAATAGGAAATTGCAACAGTATATCAAGGCCCTTATAGACCATAACTCAATGTTGATGCAAAAGGCAAAAAGCTTATGGTTGAAGGAAGGGAACTCTAACTCAAGGTTCTTTCATAGCTCCATCTTGGCTAGGAGAAATTCCAATAAATTTCAGAGTTTGTTAAACTACAATGATCAACTATTCTGACTTTGCTTTGATTGAAAGGATAGTTACCAAATACTATATAGATTTACTAGCTTCTAATAGGCCTAGAAAGACTTCTCTGCAGGATTTGATAGAAGTGATTAATTCACCTCTGTCTTTCCCTAACTTGGAATCAATGCAATTGCCAGCTACTAGACAGGAGATCAAGTATATTCTTTTCTACTTGAATCTGAGGAAAACACCTAGACTTGATGGGTACAATGTTTATTTTTTTCAATGCACATGGAATATAACTGGTAGTATTCTAGTTAACATGGTGCAAGAATTCCTATATTCTAGTAGGATTTTGAGAGAGTTAAATGCCACACATATTTGCTTGATTACTAAAGTTCCATATGATGTTTCGTTAAATTATCTTAGCCCTGTGCCATTTTGCAACACAATTTATGAGGTGATTGCTAAACTGCTGGCAGACATACTTAAAGATCCTCTTAATTCAATGGTTCGTCAATCTTAAGGTGCATTCATTCATAGTAGAACAATATCTGATAATATCCTTCTGGTCCAGGAGCTAATGAAGGATTAAAATTCCAATAAATCAATTAAAGGTTGTGCTATTAAAATAGATTTCTTTAAGGCCATTGAAAACATTAATTAGAGCTTTATCATTAGCAGTTTGGAATAGTTTAGTATCCCTTCTAAATTCGTTTCTAAGATAAAAGAGTGCTTCTCAACACCTTCTTATAGTGCTCTTGTAAATGGATGCCCCACCAAGCTCTCCAAAGGTTTTTACGGGATAAGGTAGGGTGATCCATTATCACCATATTTGTTCGCAATCTCAATGAAAAGTCTTAACAAAATCATCAAATTTAACACCTTGGGAAGTTTAGATCTCTCATATCATCACAAATGTGAGGTATTGCAATTTACTTATCTCTGTTATAATGATGATCTAATGATTTTTATGCTACAGGTCAGAAGTAATTATCAATTTTGCACAAATTTCTTATGCAATTTTGCAAAATTTCTGGTTTGAAAGATAATTACTTGAAAAATAGGTTGTAATTCTCTTGGAATGTCTCTAATTCTAGTATTCTGGGGGTACCTATATCCTCCAAAAAGCTAAAGTATCATGATTGCTTGATATTGTTGGAGAGATACAAAAGCAAAATTAATGCCTGACAAAACATAATTCTTTCTCAAGCAGGGAGGGTTCAACTAATTATATTAGTTCTAAAGAAACTGCACTACCTTGAAGCTCACACCTGGTTCTTCCAAAGAAGATCATTTAAGATATTGAAAGATGCATGAAGAACTTCCTCTAGTATGGAAAAGTGAATGGTTCCAAGGGTAATAAGATGAAATGGGACCATCTTTGCTGGAGAAAGCAAAAAGGAGGGTTGAAGCTTGGTTCCTTTTAACTGATGTAAACTAATTACCAATAAGATTTGGAAGCTTCTCAATGACAGAGAGGCTTTATGGAAAAAAAATGGATAAATGTCTACTACTTGAGTAATCCCAATTTCTGGTAGTTCGAAGAGAAGACTGAGCGTTCTTGGCCTGTCATCAACATTCTAAGGTATAGATACATTATCTACCTTTTCATGAAAATAAAGATTGGTGATAGTGAAAACTCCTGGATTTGGTTTGACAACTGAACTCCTAATAGCCCATTGATTAAGAGGGATGAGTTGCTCAATCTAGTAGGCAAATGGATAATCAACATTAAGGTCTCGTATATCATTGTTGACAATGAGTGGAAGATCACAGGAAGGGAAGTTGATATATTTTAGGATGTTCTTCTAGAATACATGCCTAACTCATCTATCAAGGATAAATTAATTTGGTCTCCTAGTAGTAATGGAGAATTCACTAACTCTTCTTGCTTGAAAGCTATAAGACCTCATCGTCCAAGTTTACCTTGGTATAATATAGACATAGTGTGGAAAAGATCCTTAATGCCTAAGGCTTATTTTATAACATGGTTGGCTGCTAAAGGAAGGTTGAAGATCAAGGATGGACTAAGGGAGAGTAATGATCATATTTGTGTCCTGTGTAACACACTACCTGAAACTGCCAATCAATTGTTCTTTAAGTGCAGGTTCTCATCTTCTGTTTTGGCAAGAATGCAGGACAAAATGAAAGGAAAAAATTTTGGTTTGAGCTGAAAATCTCTATAAAAAGATTGGAGAAGACAAGATGTGTCTGAGTCTAATTGTAACTTGTTTAGTCCACTCAATTTCGTTTAAAAGAAACCCAAGAATCTTTAGGGATGTTCACACAAATAAATATGTTGCTGCAAATAGGACATGTTGTTGGATTAGAGATATATTGATTACGAACCAAGTCATTGATAGTCCGAGCTCTTCCATAAAACGTAATTGGAGTATGGTGTAATTTGGATTATATTCTAGCTTTGCTACGAGGATTGGATTTCTAACCTTACGGTTGAATGTCTTGTTCGCTATTTCAATGATATTTATTATTTATCTTTCAAAATAATAATAATATAACACACCATCAGTCAAAATTTGGGAAAGTATTTGAAAAAATATTATTTCGTATCTTATATTTTTAATTGATCTAACTTCTTGGATTTTATTCCCTAACTTACTTGGAGGATACTCCATCCAAATGTAGTAAACAGAAGAAATATCAAGAAAATGAAGTGATGGTATAAGTGCATACGAGGCAGGATTTGATCAAATTCTCCAACTACATCTTGAACCGCTTTCTGAGCATGTTTTGACAAATGAAGGAAAACAGCGCCGACTCGTACAATCTGTCGGTGAGGGGTAAGCGTACTGACGTGATATGAAGACGGTGATGTGTATCAGTACCTGACGCTAACACACACTACTCCTCAGCCTGGCCCGCCAACTAAGGTAGTCCGGTGAACGAATTAAATTCACATCATGTGTGTTGCTGTTGTGTCCTCAACACACCAAGATGGTTCGGTCTCTACTCTGGTACAGTAAATGGAAATCATACTCTACTCCCTTTCCTTACGATACATTTTGATTGCCATCATTCACTCTTCCTTACTAAGTCAAAAACTCCTAACGTTAAATATCTGTGACGTCACCTACAAGGAAAGACTTCCGTATCTCATATATTTCATTGTAATTGTAGATTTGGATTGCATCAAATTTATAATAACGTAACAAAAATTAAACTGTTTTTTACTTATATTTTAAGAATATAAAATGTTTATATTTAGATTTAAAATATCAACAAAGAAATAAAATTATAATTTTTAGGGTACATAGAAAAAGAAAAACACTAGTAACTTTTGTAGTTAGTGGTTCAGTTACGGAGAGCAGTGTAGAAATTTGAGTCCGAATCGTTTGTTTAATATTATGGTGTTTTATTCTGTTTTATGAATCTCAACTATTTATGTATATGGGTCTTATATAAATTTTGTATAAATAAATACAAAATTTACGTAAATAAATAGCTGAGATTCATAGAATAAAATAAAACATTATAATATTAGATAAAAAATCTCATCCAAAACTTTGATGTACCATCTAAAAACAAGAAGCTCCCACAAATCTGAGCGGACCGTCTACTTTCACAACGAATTGAAGAAAGGGAACATATATATTATTTGGACTTTCGGCGATTGAAATCGAGCTCGGAAGCGTCAGAAGGGGAAAACCTCATCTTATCAACATGCATCCTCGTCTTATACCAACAGTTAACAAACCTGTGCTGTGTTAGTAAAGACTATAGAATTCGCCATTAGCTAACCCCACCACTCCTACATTCTATCCCTACACTCACCATTGCTTCTTCGTGTCCTTCGTTCTACATATTGGTTGTAAACAATCGATTATATTGGAATGTGTAGAAAAGTAGTGAGGCTCTTTGTTAGTCACTAGATCGTTCCAGAGTTAGTTTCTGTAGTTCTTTTTGGGATATTTTGGTACATTGTATCTAAGTGGGAACAGTTGCACTCTTGATAAAATTATCCTCATATTCTTTATGTAGAAAAAAAGGTTTCCTTCTTTTGGGTGAATATATCCAAATCACGATATAAGCATACTACTGACTCCATGGCATGGGGGTCGTTTGACGGTGTGGTAGCTCGGAGTTGGGTTGGGAAGACAAAGCAAGGAAAAAGGAGTAATAAGTGTAGATGATTATAAAACGATTATACCCCACATCTCACCATCACTTCAACATCAAAATGACACCTTGTGGTGATTAAGTTGCAGAAATTCTAGTAAGCCAGACAGGACAGCTCATTTCAGATTCTTATTTCTTCATCTGTAAAATGGACCAACTAGGTAAAAACAAAGGAATGGTCAGGTCAGCGCACATGTTATACAGCGGGTAACAGAATTATTTCCTTTAAATTAATCAATTTAAAAGCTGGGTTAACTCTCCATGTTCCTGCTACTAAATGTGTGAGAATTCCAATATAACTCTGGATATCCTTGGATTCCGGAGAAAACCCGACCCAGTTCTTACATAAAAAAGAAACAGGCAGTGAACAGTCTCTGTTGCTATGCAGAAGAAAATGACCGACACCACTTTTAGAACATACATGCTAGCAAGGTCGGGATATAAATTAAGAGCAAGGGCCAGAGAGTTAGACAAACATGTACTGTTTTGCGTTGAAAATGACCCTCCCTTGACTATCATCACACCAATGCAACAATGTTCTGTGGGGCAAATGACATCATTACGCCTCGGTTTGGCCACATTTTGGAAGCCGTACCACTACATAGGAAGAATCAGGAAAAGCATATCATTACATACATGGTTGTTCAGTTCAAGCCAAAGCAGATTCACCTGAAGCTCATTCTTAACACCAGTAAGACCAAAAAAGAAATATTTACTATTAGAGATTCTAATAAGCATGATGCTACTCCATAGACTACCAATGCTTACAAAAGAACTCAAGAAGTTGGAAGGGAACGAGATTTAAGGCTAATTCAATTTGCTCATCTTCCAATCTCCAGTTTGATGGTGGCTGAACACAATTTATTAAAAAGGTAAACTTTTGGAAGTTGAACTCGAAGTGAGGGACTTAAAATGGTCAGATGGTACAAAGTCTTGAGGCAAATTGGCCCTCTTGACAATTCTCCTCATATTGTTCTGCAAACTCTGTTGGACTAATTGTTTCACCGCTTTCTTCTCTTCACTCATCATGTCTTCTGTTTCTTCCAAACACGCCTTCCCCGGGTTCACAGAAGCTGAAGAAGAACCACAAATAGGAGCAGACACTGTTGCAACGAAATTCCCACCATAATTTTCAGAAACTTGCTTCCCTTTATCCACCCTCAAACATTCCAGGATCCTGGAGGCCCTTTTCTGAGCTAGGGTACTACCTAAAAGTGTCAGTTCAAGCAACGAAGACACAATCCCTGCCTCGATCATGGCCTGTCTATCCCCATATGCTTTGTGTGCCATCACCATTAAAATGTAAGATACCTTCTCTTGGCATCCTGGTGAGTCAGTCCAATTCAAAACATCAACCAAAATGGGGAAAGCGTCCTGGACATTGCTGATTGCCTTTCTACCTTCCGGGGTGGATACTACATTGCTCAAGACAGAAAGAATTCTCTCGCTTACTTCCATATCTCCCAGAGCATTCATGAGAAAAGGGATCAAATCGGTCTCAAGAATAAAGGAGATGTTTGATGGGAATATTGACAGATTGTATAGAGCTCTAAGAGCATCTTGCTTTGCTTGAGTGCTACTTTTATGATCCAAATCCTGAAGGGTCTTAACCAAGAAGGGTATGGCGCCAGAAGAGCCAATAATAGGTTTGTTACAGTCCAATGCACTCAAGCCGAGAAAGTTCGCCACAATTGCCTCTGATACTGATGGGCTCGGAGCATTTGGAGAGTATATGATCTTTAGCATCTTATGAACAGCACCAGCTTTAACCATGGCAGCTTTGTTCCTGAAGAAGTGTTTCAAAAGGATTCATATAAAGGAGCCGCATTTAAGAATGCTATCACACATTAAATGCATGAGATAGATAATCGCCATGTGAAACATACTCTGGAAATGCGAAACTGTTCCAAGAAAATTGAACAGTAAAACATGGAAAGTGACCTATCGAAACAAATCACAAGAGAGTGGAGTCCAATAAAAAGCAAAAACTGTTCTTAAAGAGAAAAAATCAATAGAGAGGCAGGAAACAACAAATTTAAAGAAAATGACTCTACATTCTCGATCTAAAAGCAAACAAGACTCCTCATTTTCCAGTCATCTTCCAAGAAAAATAATCGAACTAAAAACAAAACCCAGAAAAGACTTGCCCTTTAAAGACGAAATACTAATCAAGAAACCAGAAAAGTAGGTATCTTTAGGACACAAAATTGGTAAACTAACAAAAAAGAGAAAAGCGAACAACCAAGATCCCGGAAACTTACATGTCATTACCAATCCCAAGATTGAGTAAAGCATAGAGACAAGCGATATGAGACTCAACATCTTCCAAATCAAGCATTCCAACTAGAGGAGGGATAGCTCCCAACATGGCAAGAGTTACCCTAGCTCCAGAATCATCCTTTGCTAGTAACCTCACATGGCAAGCAGCAGCCTTCCGCTTCAACTCGTCCTCTATCTGCATTTCTCTAACGACCTTTTTCAGTTCCTCCAAAGCTTCAACCTTTTTCTTGGTCTCCATTTCACTCTCAACCTCAGCAATGCTCAAAAGATCCGACAACTTATCCGACCTGCCATTCCTCTCACTCACTGTTTTCTTCTCGCCACCGCCGTTCTTGATCGCCGGCTCTGAAGTGCTGCTCTGGGTTACAGTTGCGGAAGCATTTTTAGTACCGGAAGAAGAAGAAGGTGACGATAACATGTCGTTTTCGTGGTCATGGTGGCGGGAACTGCCGCCGCAGCTCACGGCTGCGAAGATTTTGCGACGGAAAGCTGCGGTCGAGAACGAGGTCCATAGACGGAAATGACCGGTGGCGGTGGAGGGGGAGTGATCAAGGACCAAGGATCCGATGTTGTTACGTTGACACTTGGCCATTAATAGTCTGAACTAAGAGACCACATTTCAGAGAAACCAAAAAGCATAAAATGCTTCTCCACGCGGGCGAAGGGAAATGATATAAAGACTATTATTACTGAGTGAGTATGGTGACGAGTTGTTCAATTTCTGACTCAAGTCTGAGACAGTGAGTGGCCTAATTTACTCTGCTAAGGGTTTTGATTTTGATGTTGTCAACTGTAAATAAAATAAACTTAGACGTAGGTAAAGTGAGGCACTACATTTATCTGCAGAAATAGTGGGCTAATGGTGGTTGGATTTATATGACACCATCCTATGCGAACCATTTATTCCTGGTGTACTTCAAAATTAGTGATTGCCAACTCTTTGTAACTTACTGTTACTTGTTGTTAAACGAAGAAGAAAGTAAATTTTTTCCTTAATTTTAAACAACAAATAAGTTAAATGCATTATTTGCTAGAAAATGGATAAATTAGATGAAAGATAAAAGGTGCTAAATGTAACGTAGTCTGCCCCAACACAACACAACACACCACACCAACTTCTTTCCTTGCGCCAAAAGTCCAAGACAGGCCTTAGCCTTACCGAAGAAGCCATAAAAATTCAGTTGGGACTTGGGAGGGGAAGGCAGCGGTTGGTCGCTGATCCCATTTAACTTCAATATTTGCTTGCTACTTCCCAATTGCAAAATGGGAAAATGTGCTTCTGTGTACTACAGTACATTGCATGGGGCTTACACCGCACTCTAGCCCTCTCATCTGTGCCATCCAGCTAATGCCCTTCACCTAAGAAGACAGCATCGTGCGGGACCCCCCAAAAACTCACGATCACTAGGTCCCACTTGATTGTTAATGGATGTGATCCGTCGGATGTTCATGTGATGGTGATGTGTGGCTTGCGATTATTGAAGTAGGCAAACTATTCAGCCCTTCCCAAGAATTCTTCCCTATTCATGTGTACAGAAATCTGTTTTTGTTTTTTAAATTTTGAATTGCCCTTCTTGACATTAACTTCTTACCATTTGCCCTTTATTTTCTCAAAGATGTATATTCAAACATTATTTAATTCAATTATTCATGAGATGATTCAATTAAAAAAAACAAATCATTTTAAATGTCAAACATTTATCTAAAATCATATGTTAAATTCTAACATTTGATGATCTTAAAAAATAATTTAAACCCTATATTAATCTCAGACATCTAATTTTAAATTAATATAAGCTTAAATTATTATAAAATTTTCGTGAGTTTGTAGTAATGCTGACATTTTAATGGGTGTAAGTTGGCATTATGTCGTATACCTTTTTTTCCTCTGTTGACCCATGGTCAGACCTTGCGAGAGACCACCATCACCGCAAGTGCAATGCTAGACGCCTATCTCTCCAACAAGTTATTGACATTCTCAGCTTTGATTTATAAGCCTCAAAAACTCAATCGAGAACATGTTACTTCTCTTCCTAGTACATCATCCTTCCCCACTTCCTCTCTCTCATTCTCATTCAAGCTTTGCTCGCGCGAAACAGTCCACAAAATACAACACGAAGACTATGCAAGTCTACTTCTTTGATGAAGCCGGTAACAACTGTCTTGTTACATGAGCTGTCAACGACATATCTAAGTCCGGTCTGACACTTCTCCGCTCTGGTCGTAACTGATTCTAGTAAAGGAAGCAACAAATACTTCCTTTCAGATTGTCCAGACAACCCAACCGATACAAGAAAAACAGGAAATAGCTACGGAAAATTACTAATAGGAAAAAATTGTTGCAAATTATTGGGAAAATTTCCATTTAGCGGTGGTACTAATATTTGTTATTAAATATGGAAAGTAATTATCTCGATAAAATTTACGACGAACTTTAGCAGTAGTATAAAATGTTCGTCAGTAAAAAAGGTAGGAATTGTTGGCGGAATAAAACAATTTTAAATTTACAAATAGAAATTTTTCGTTGGTAAATTTTTAAGGTAAACGTTATCATCTGTTTCGATTTTAACATTTTAAAGTTAAAAAAAATGACGTTGTTTGCTTTAATCATCTGCTTCAACTTCAGCGTTTTTAAAGTTAAAGAAAATGATATGGTTTGGTGTAAAGGACAGTCATTCTAATTTTGTTACCATTTTACTTCAACAACCAAAGATGAAATAGGACACTAAATTTAAGTACACATATAAAGTTATTATTGTTAATGAAAGTAAGGAGCCTTTTACCCATATCATGAGTGAATCCTTACCTACAAGCCTTGTTCATCTCTCTTCTTCTACTATTTAATAGTCAATCTTTGTTTAAAAATTAAAAGAACTTTGTCCAATAAAATATATAATTTGGTTGAAATTACTCATCTTCCTGAGAAAAATCGTATCCATAATATTCATCTCCATTTTTCAAGTTCGTACAATATTTATTCTTGTAATCATTCTTGGACTATAACTATTTGCATTATTCTCACTGCCCATCGTCCTAAAGTCTGAGATTATCCAAGATTTCCATTTTGAACAATATGGTTTAAAAGCAACATTGGAAGTCCCCAAAGAACTAATAGCTCTTTAGAGAAATCAAAATCATACTCATCTTCATGTTGGTGCTATCATATTAGTTCTCACTCTCCATAGAAGAAAAAGGATTTCAACTACTGCTCAAACATCCCTTCTTGACACTTCCTACACTACATACCAAAATATTTTGATGGGTACCTTTTTTACCACTCTAAATGATAGAAGTGTCATCCTCACAATTGCCCCTGATTTTAACATCAAACTAGATGATCTCACTTTATCTGAAAGGCTACAAGCTCCAATTCAAGTTCAAATTACTGGAGTTGAGCAAGAACCTACAACAATTATGGCCACATTACACCATTAAACGATTTATTGCTTACAAAATCATATTGTAGATAACAACTTTCCAAACTCAATTTTTGATGCTTTGTACATGGTAGTGGATCTCGTCCATGACCAGACCACTATAATCTAGATCCCAAAATAATTGACACCAATGGAGCCTGAAAAGGTGATGCCCACAAAATAGATCACCAATTATTGGAAGGCATGACATGCTCCTTACTGGCATTCCATCCATGCTTCTACTCTACTAATTCTCATAACATTGAGAGATGGATCTGTTAAATCCATCTACACCAGACCCACTGATGAACACCCAAGATCATTTGACACATCCAGCCCTATTTTAATGTTACAACTAGTCTTATCACAATAAGAAGGCAAGAGTGGACCTCCTATCCACTATATCAAGTCTAATGGCCAACCTGTGTATATTAGCCATCATCAAGGAAATTTTATATAAGATGTTGATCCATCCATATGTGATCCAAACAGCGAGATAAGTCCTACACTAGGCTGTGATGAAACAGATAGCGAGGATGAGGCCTATGTTGGAAAAAGGCATGCAAAACTAAAATCGAAAACGAAGACAACAATCCAAAGAAATTCATTATTGTTAAGCTCCACATCAATTGCATCCCAAGCATGATGATCAATATCCAAATTCAAAACTATAGGTTGGGCTTAAAAACCCACGATCTAAACCATTTATGAACTATTCCAAGCTATTGGAAAGGAACATTGGCTCCTTAAAGATAAAATCTAAGACAAAACTAAACCCATTATCTCTTTGAGTCTTGTTGCTTCTCTAGCACTTATCTAATGTAAGATGATGCAACTTATGAGGAAGAATTTTCTCCTCTGGAGAGACGAACAGATGATACTACTAGGATTATTTCAAACCTTTATATTCATACTATAGGAATAACTTCTCATGGTACCCTTGTATCACATTCTACTGATGAAGCACTCGATTAGTAGACAGACAATGACATTGCTCAAAACTAAGTTCTTCGATGCATTGATAATAAGCTTGATGGTCTTAATCAACAAACACAAGCAACTTAAAAACAAGTAGAGTTTTTGTCTTCTCAAATATAAAAGTTGTATGCTTCTTTGCAAGATCAAATGGTTCAACTTGATGCTAATCTATGAAGACATTAATACTTAATATTTTGGACCTGATTTCACCACCAAAGAGTAAGAACTTAGATGAGTCAAAGAAGTACTTCAAAGAATGGAAGTAGATATGCAGACAAAATAGTCAAAGACTATTTATGGGGCTTATTTATAACATTTCCAGTTGTTCAGCCTATTTATACAATCCTAACGTATCATGAAGCAACTGATTATGAAAAGGTGTTCAAAATGAATTATGCTTTAATCAGATAACATGTTCACACTATTAGCAAACTAAAATCTACCAAACCTAAAAAACCCAAAGCTAAAAATAAAATTGATCCATCACCCTTATACGCCATGTTTGTTGATCTTTTGACAAAATCCTTAAAAATTAAAACCTACCTTCTTAACCACCCAAAATCTAACCTATTCCAGCAATTGGGAAAGACAAAGCTCCTTAACAAGAATTCATTGCAAATATTAAACTAGTATTTGCTTTAGATGTAGTTGAAATTCAATTTTCTATATATGAAGATTTTGAAGTTTCTGAAAGATACTTCTCAACCCATAGAGGTTGAACCAAAAATTAGTGAAGCTAAATGAATAAGGACTAAGCCCCTACGACCTTATCCACAATGTAACATCTCACCCCCGACAGGAAGGGTAAAATAGGAAATTGGCTAAGGGTGTGAGTGATTAGGACTGATTTGGCATTGTTATGCATACTGGTATTGGTCAACAGTGAATTTTTGCACATGAAAAGTAACTGTACATGCATTCATGATTATTTTCTGGTAATTGGGCCTAAACGGACTTTTACTGTGATTAATGTAGAAATTGTGTTTGAAAAGTTTATTGGACTGAGTTTTTGTGTGTTTTACATTTTATGGGAATTATAGGAATTTTTCGGAGAAAATTTTCGGACCGAAAAAATCGCCAAGTGGCTAATTGACTGGTTTTTGGTACCAAAATTGCTATCAAATGGTACTGGCCTATTGGATATTTTGTGGTAGGGTCGAAATATGAACCCTTAAAAAATGGATTGAAAATTTATTTCGTATTTGGATTTTTTTTAATCAAATATTTGATTGGTCTTTTGACTTTTCCTTATTCCTTCCTCAAATTGCCAAGTGTCCCACCATTTAATGCATTATTATCATTTGCATTTTCGGTGACTTCATGGATAAAAGAATGAAAAAGTTGAAGGTTTCTATTCTTTTGCTTCATTCAACCGAAACCTCCTTCATTTCTCCACCTCCATCGATTTTTCCTTCCTTTTCTTTGGCTTGGCTAATTGTTGTCCAACCTTAAGAGCTCTCCTTCATGCAACCAAGCTACTTTCTTTCCATGATGATGTTACACATGCATGGTGTTAGAAGAGAGTGGAGAAGTTGTTGAGTTAAAGTTACTTGAAGAGATTGAAGGTGGAAAAGCTTGATTTGGTAAGTTTTGATGTTAAGCTTTCCTTATGTATTTAATGAATCATGGTAGATAGATGCATATTGTTCATGAAATATGATTTATAGATCAAGAAACATATGGATAGATTGTTGGGTATACTTGTGTAAGAATAAGAATTACTAAGGTTGAACATGATTAGTATATGCCTTGTGAATGTTGAAGTGATTGTAGTGATAAGATGACTAATACTTAAAAGAAATTGATAAGAACATGATTGTGTATGATGCTTCCAAATTGTGACTATTGGTCTAAGTGAATGTATGAATGATCTAGAGACTGATTTCTTGTCCATTTGGATGCTTAGTGATGTGTTATTGGCTTTGGAAGTGATAGGATCTAAGTTTAGTACCAAAGCTGGAAAATTGGTTTTGTATCAATTATACTGTTTTGATCATAAATAATTGTTTAGGTATGAAAATGAGGTGAGGTTTGTGCCAAATGAAACTTGAGTTTGTTGGCTACAATTTTGTGTGAAATAGGTGTTATCTAATTTTAGCCTTAAGAGGTTAAATTTTGGCTTGGAAAGTTATTGTTATTGGCTGGATGAACAGTATCCGAAAGTGATAATCTGAATCTTTGGTGATTTTTCTAAATTTATATAGAAGGAATTAGAGAAAATGGTCTTCATGAAAGTTGAATCCTATCATGTTAACTTTCCATTTCCACTGATTTTGTAATTTTTCGATATGTATATTGGTAGATATGATCTGTTGAATCTTGACTGGTTTTGTGCAATTGGTGAAACCTAGCAATCAATGTAGGTTTTGTGAGCATTGTGATTGGAAACAATTTTAGAGATTTTTGTGATTTGAATTGGCTCAAATGATCTCTGAAAAGTTGTAGAGGAAGAAATTATCTTGAAAATGGGATATAGTAGGTTAATTTTGGATAACAGAATTGGGACTTATGAATTTTTAAAGATTGGACTGAAGTTAGATCATTGACTAGTAATCAGGGTAGAAGCTTGTATGACAGTTTTGAGCTTGATAGAAATGGAATTGGCTTTGAAGCCCTTCATGAGAAGTGTAGTACTATGTTTTATCTTTTCATGGGTATAAGGTAGTGATTTTTTTGACATTTGTGCAAGGAGATATACTGTTTTGAACATTACTGTCCAGATTGAGTACTTTCAGGGGCAGCAGCATTCACTGAATTATTTGACCTAGTTAGCCATTGAATTTGATTTCACATTGTTCATGAAAGTTGTAGGTATTGTTTTGATCTTTCATTGGACATTTATTGTGTAATTTTTGATTGAAGAAATGGAAAGTTATGGATTTTACAAAATACTGCACTGTTTGGAGAGGCATTGACTAGGCAGTAGCTTCAATTGGAGTTTTGACACCCTTAGGGGTGAAATTGATTTTTATGGCCTTCATGAAACTTGTAGAGGTTTTCAAGATCTTTCCAACGAGACATGGTTTGTAATTTTCTGAATTGTGTGCAAAGAGTTATGGAAGTTTGAATTTCGGTTAAAAACAAGATAGAAAAAGGAGAAATGTATATATATGGGATTTTTGTTTTAATTTCGGATTTCTGATTTCTTTGATGAATAACTTTTCCGTCCGACGTCCGATTGACCTGATTCTTGAGGCATCGGATTCATAGAATATTGAATTTCATTTTAGAAGGAATTGGGAATTTTTGGACGGGAAATTGACGTGGGTCCGGTTTATTATTTTCTGGTCACTGTTTTATTTATTTCTGGACCTATAGAGGTCCGAATTGAGTACCGTCAGTGCCATTAGCTTTCTAATTTTTATACGAATTTTTATAATGGAAAATATGGGATTAAGGTCGGGAATATCATGAACATGCATTGTGCACCTTCTAAGTGTTCCATGTGCATTCTGAAATAGTTCTGATTGAACAATTGATAATGTTTATATACTGTAACTGTTTTAGAGGCACACTTGGAGCGTCGGTCCACCGACGTCACTGGGACTTCCAGGTATTAGCTCGAAAGTACAGGTGAGTAACCTAGATGGTCCACTCAATTATTATCTGTCCAATGTGGGGAATAATGGTGGGAATTGTGTTTTGTTTATGACTGGATTCCGGACGGAGGGTGCGATGAATTGGGAGATCTGACATAGAAGTGTAACTATTTGTGATTTTGTGAACTGACTGGCTTCCACTGTGTGACATTGTGAATTGTTGTTACTACTGTGAGATACTGTACTGTGATCAATTGTGATATGCTGTACTGTGATCAACTGTGATATACTGTGATCTGCTTGCTATACTGTGTTTCATTTTGCTGCCTCTACTGGGGGAGACTATTTTATACTGAATGCTAAATTGGGTATATGCATTGCATACATCAATGCATAAACTGATAATAACAATAGTTGTGACCAGAGTCACAACTGATACTGAAAAAAAGCCTCGAGCTCGAAGGGAATCTTACTCCCTAGATGCCAAGCGTCTACTGAACACTATTTACTGATTACGCGCTCGATCTCAACACTGTAATAAAATGGGAAAGTGTCACATGTGCATTGCATACATACTGAAATGAATAACTGAGTATCTGAAATGCCTTTTTACTGTATATAATGATATGATACCACTGACTGTATTGTTCTTGTGACTGTATTATTCCTGTAAATTGTTTGTGTGATGCATGAATTGGGTGAACCATCGATGATGATTCCTCACTGAGTTCGCAAAAACTCACCAAAATTGCAATCTATTTTTCAGGATTAAGAGTAGACTGATAGCTCCCTCAGGACTGTAGAGCCTTGTACATCGGA
>JANZLX010000008.1:15955882-15983452 GCA_025531955.1 Erythroxylum orinocense
TGGTTCCTCACTGAGTTCGCAAAAACTCATCAAAATTTTGCATCTATTTTTCAGGCTTTGAAGAGTACCCCGTTCGATACGGGAGTATGTCTATTGCACGCAGATGAAAGATTGAGGTTGGGATCAGTTCGCGTCTGCATTAGTGTCTCATAAATTGTATTCCGCGATCAATGTAAACTGATTTGTAGTTTATGGTTTTTTTGTAAATTATTGTAGAATGAGTGTCATAATTGAAACTGTGTGGAATAACTGAAACTGTTTCCTTTTAATGTGGGCTTAAATTAACTACTGTTTATTCCACGTGAATGAATATTAAAAAAAATGTATACTGAGTTTGTGACTGACTGATGTAGTACGCTACCCTCGCGGGGCACGAACTCGGATATCACCAATGATGTCGAGTTCGGGTCACGCGGGAGTGGGGTGTTACACACAACCTATGCAAGTACCTCCCCCATGGCCTACCTTAGGACCTTGGTTTACTTTTGATGATCTTCCACCCTAAAAATGGAGAGATCGTCTTCATAAATTTAGTGCTTGAATTGATAATGACTCAACCAGATACTCCTTTAAGAGATTTCATGTTTGAGTTACTTCTTGTTTCACCGATACTTTAAAGGAATAGTGCAAAGTTTAGATAACTATAGGAGACTCCAATATATTCAATTAGCATTTGCTGGTATTCTTCTTGGAGTTATCCATAACGAATTCGTTGGAGATTTTTTGCCCATTGGCAAACAAACTCGACAAGAATATTTTAAAATAAAGTGTTGCTCTCTGGATAGATGGGATCTTTAAAATCATTTTCAACGTATGACCAAAAGATTATTTTTACTTAATGGTTTTGATGATGTCAATCTCTATTATATATTTTTCAAGTCTCTTCCATATGAGCTTCAACCAGAACTTCAAAAGACCATTGCAACTTTACGCAGAGATATGAGAGAAATATCTCTGATTGAGATTTATCAATTTTTATTAGCATCTCTTGATAAAATTTTTAATCAATAAACATTTTTCAAGAATGTGGTCCTCTTCTGAAGAAGGCTTGCAAAAAGCCTTATCTAAAGATCAAGTGTAAGGAGAAAAATGATTGAGAGTGTCCTACCAAAAAGAAATATCATCACAAGCAGTTTTCCTACAAACAATTTCAAAGATCCCAATTCTCTAATAGAGACTATCGAAAACCTTTCAGAAGACATAAACGATATTGATTTCTTTGATTCTTTAAACAAAGATTTCCTTATGATTAAAAAAAACCTATCCATATTTCCTTTGTGGCAAGCTAAGACATTTTGTTCAACAATGTCCTAACAAGATAAAAATGGATTTAAAACTATTGAAATCCATTGAGGTTATCATATGAATATATGTCAACATCAACATTGAAGATATCATCGAAGAATAATCTAATAAAGATGAGGAAACCAAATTTGATGTACCTATCAATTCCTCTGATGATGAGTTTGACTCGTCTGAAGAATTAGTAAATGAAGATGTTGATATTAAAGATGATAATCTATAAATGCTACAATAACCATATTTTAAGGTAGACACAAAGGCTATCACCATTCCTTATCCTTATGTCTATATCTAGTTGTTACAAGAGAATAAATATGATAAACTAATCAAAGCTAATGGATATATGGATATTATATCCTATATAAGTGTTATGAAGCCCAATATCTTACCTCGCAAAGCCTAAATATCTCAAGATGAATATTTTATTGTTGTTGATAGAAACTTATTCAAAATTAGGCTTATCACAAGAAGGAAATTTGGGATAAGGTTTTCCTTAATTACGTTGTATGGACTAAAGTTCTTGGTAGTCATTTACCTGACCCAGATATCCTGATTGGTATAGATATCCTGATTGGTATAGATATATATTGCAAGGAATCTTCATTACAAATCCTATTTATTGGTATCAAATGCAGAGTTAATTTTCATGTTTATACTGATATATGTAATATGTTTGAGCCCACTCCAGTTTTTCCTTAATATGAAATATGGAGAGATCAATTTCTGAAACACTATTCGAAGAACCATTCCCAATTTTCACTTCCTCAGCCTCTTTGGAAGAGTCAACAATTCTTCATTCATTTACCCTTCAAAAAGAACAAAGATATCAATCCTACCAAGGCTACTCAACCTAACTTAAATCCTAAAGATTTGAAGTTGGCATAAGAAATGTGTCATGCTACTTCAATCAGGATTAATTAAGCCCAAAAATCAAATTAGGCTTATCAAGCCTTTTCTGTAAATAAAAGGGCTAAATAACCAAGAGGAAAGAAGAAGTTGGTCATTGACTATAAACCTTTAAATGCATTCATTCAAGATGATAAATTTTCAGTACGAAATATCAATACTCAAATCCTACATCTCAAAAAAGCAAGAATCTTTTTAAAGTTTTACTTGAAGGCATATTGTTGGAAATTGGGAATAGACCCACAAGAAAGGTACAAAACAACTTTCTACATTATAAATGCTCAATACCAATGAGTTGTTGTGTCATTTAGACTCAAAGACGCTCCATCACTATTTTAGAAGGCTATGATAAAGATCTGTGAGCCTATTCTTTCCAGTGCCTTAATCTATATTGTTGACATTCCACTATATTCAAAGACCCATAAAGATCATAAAACACTACTTCAATCTTTTTTTAATCTTACCAAGAATTATGGAATCATGCTCTCATCCAAAAAGAGTCATATTTGATCAACCTTGTTACATTTTCCTAATGAAAATCTCAATCTAAAGAAAATCCAACAATTCCTTGGAATTGTTAATGACATCAGGGATTTCATTCCACATGTGGCTAATTATACAAGCTCCTGATCAAGATTGTTGAGAAAGTATCAACCACCATAGAGTAAAGAGCAAATCAAAGTTGTCCAATACTTAAAACAAGAGAGTCAACATCCACTCCCTTTAAAGATTTCTAACAAAGGACAACACATCCTTCAAACAAATGTTAGTGAAAATTATTTGGGTGTCATCTTAATTGAAAAGGTGATGGAAAACATTATTATTGTGGCCATGCTAGTGGCCAATTCAAGGAATAAGAAAAGCAATACCATAATATCCACAAAGAGATTTTAGCGGTAAAAGGTCATTGAAAAGGTTAGTTTTTACCTCAACCCTTATCACTTTGTGATAGAAATGGACGATACATCTTTTCCAAAAAATCCTTAAGCCTCATAAGAAGATATTTCCTCACAAATAATTACTTCGTGGAAAGATTGGTTATCTTGTTATAAATTCACAATCTGTCATATCAAATGTCATCACAACATGCTAGTTGATTTCTAAGACCCAAAAAGTCAACCCAACTTCTCACTCCTATCTTAAGAAAACCAATTCCTCTCATCATCCTCCCAATTATGGATCTCCCGCTCTATGCCAGAGTTAAGCAATCCTTTCCTCCATTTACTAGAAACCCTTATGAAAATCTAGAAACCCTTACTGCAGGATACACACTGGGACACCCGGAGGTCATTCCGATACATATCCTACGATAAGGGTGAGGTACGTTCGATAAATATGTTCACTTCATATGGCATCATATCATTTTTCGCTTATAAACCATCATAAGAAAAACTACAATATTTTTTAAACCATCTTTTCCTCATTTCATTTCTCAAAACCGAAAGTCTACATTATGTCTTTCAACCTTTACTACATGTACGTCAACAAAACCTAGTACATAAGTATTACATGAAAGAGGAAAATATAATAAATCTATCTAAGCCATCCAAAAATCCCAACTGACCGACCTTTGAGCCATGACTTCTCTTGCCAAATCACAATCTATACGGTAGTAGCGCCTCTTAGTAGCTAGAGTCGTCAATGAGATAACCATCATCGATGGTTCACTCAAACCAAGCAACACATCAATTCATGAAACAATTATATCACACTTTGCATTTTACAAGAGTAACACAAATTCCACTAAAGCATAAGCAATTTTACATTCCACTCAATCAAACATACTTAATAAGATACATATAAAATGCTCATGAGACACTTTTTTAATTATTACGTTGTTGTGACTGAGTGCCTGAACTATCCAATATAGGGCTCATTAAACGTTGAGCCTAAGGCTCTAAATCATTTTTGAGCTCAAGGCTCAGTTTCATTCGCTGAGCTTTAAGCTCAAATCGGTGGCTACTCTGGTCACAACTACCATTATCTGAATATGCATTTATGAATGAAATGCTTGTACCATAATCAATTGCATTATAAAGCACATAGGTCTTCACATTCACATTCAAGCAGCACTTCAATATTTCAATTTACATTACACACTCATCGAACCTTCTGTCTGAAATCCACAATCAAGCATACTCATTTATCATTCGAAATATGAATTAAGCAAACAAGTAATTAAGTGAGACTATCTAGGTTACTCACAAGTTGCTTCCGAAGCTAATGCCCGGAAGATCCGAAAATGTCTAGAGGTTGACGTTCCAGTTGCTCCTCTATGAAAAATAATATACACGATATCACAATTTGCAAAATCATAAGTATTCAACAATGCATATGTATGCAATGAATTATGTACAATGCATGTTAATGATAATCTCGGGTAATTTCCATCACAAAATCGATCTCATATCAAAACTCATCTAAATATAATTTATACTTAGGTTTATGCCTCACTAGAACTACTGAAATCACAATTCATTAGTCATTGGCTTACTTTCAAAAGTTTCCAAAACACCCTTTCGGGTCTACTGTTCGCATTCAATCAGAAGGTGAAAAATAATTTGGTCAAACTCTCTTCTAGACAAGTGTTCCTATATCTCTTATCTTTCCATTGATACCAAAATCACTCAATTTGGCTCAGTAATTTGGAATATATGCCTCAAACATTATCAAGATGTTCATATTCAAAAACAGTGTACTATGCCCAACTTCCATTCAGAGATTAAACATCTTAAAGGCTGAATCTTAATTGGACTTCTTGAGACAATTTGTAGGCCTATATCTCTAGATTACTCCAAATCAAAAATCATCTCATTTGGAATCCTATAGATCCAGATATAATCGAAATACTAAAGTATGTTCAATGTAATAACCCCAGTTCATATTATGCATGAACATGAAAATGCATTCCTAACTCTCATTAATCACTCACGTTTACCATTTTAACCTTCCCACAAGTAATGGAATGTTACAACTTTCCCCTCCTTAAAGAAATTTTGTTCCCAAAATTCTTACCTATTTGCTCGAACAGGTGAGGATATTGTCTCCTCATATGCTCCTCTATCTCCCATGTTGCTTCTTCAGTTGAGTGGTTCCTCTAAAAGACTTTTATCAATGGAATGACCCTGTTCCTCAACTACTTGATCTACTATCCCATAATCTTGATCGGTTCCTCAACATAACTTAAGTTACTAGCATTCTCAATTTCCTGAGTCGGTATCACATGTGTCGGATCAGATCGGTATCTTTGAAGTATACTCACATAGAACACATTATGCAATTAAGACATCTCATTCGGTAAAGCTAACTTATAGGTCAAAGGTCCTATCCTCTCAATGATCTCATAAGGACCAATGTACCTAGGGCTCAACTTGCCCTTTTTATCGAATCTCAAAACTCTCTTCCAGGGTGACACTCTCAAGAATACTCTATCTCCCACACTGTACTCTATATCACGTCGATGTTGATTCACATAACTCTTCTGCGTATCCTGAGCCACTTTAATTCGGCTTCAGATCAACTTTACCTTATCCACTATATCCTGTATCAACTCTGGGCCTTCTACCATTCTCAAGCCCTTTTCATCCCAATACAATGATGACCGATATTTTCTACCATGCAGTGCCTCATACGGTGCCATTCCGATACTACTGTGGTAATGGTTGTTGTAGGCAAACTCTAGCAATGCCATATATTGATCCCAAGCTCCTCTAAACTCCAATACACAAGCTCTGAGCATATCCTCAACAATCTTAATTGTCCTCTCACTCTGTCCATCTGTTTAAGGATGAAATGTTGTACTGAAGTTCAACTTAGTACCCATAGCAGACTGTTAACTCCTCCAAAACTTTGAAGTAAATCTGGAATCCCTGTCCGATACTATGGACACTAGAATCCCATACAGTCTCACCACTTCATTCACATATTTCTGGGCCAACTGACCAAGTGAGTTATTCTCCCTCACTGGTAAGAAGTGGGTCGATTTAGTCAACCGGTCCACTATAACCTATATAGCATCATGTTACCTTGGAGTCCATGGCAAACCTATGATGAAGTCCATTGTAATTCGTTCCCATTTCCACTTCGGAATGGGCAACGAATGGAGCTTCCCTATCGGAGCCTGGTGCTCAGCTTTAACTTGCTAGTAAGTTATACATTTAGATACATATTCCACCACTTACTTCTTCATTCTAGGCCACCAAAAATGCTGCTTCAGTGTGTTATAGATCTTGGTAGTACCAGGATGCATCGCATAGGCAGTCATATGAGCTTCCTCAATAATCTCCTTCCTCAAATCATCAACATTAGGCATACACAGCCTTTGTCTCAATCGTAATGTCTCATCCCTCAATTCGAACTTGGAATCTAGATTCATCCTCACTTTCTCCATAAGCTTGACCATAACAGGATCTTTACTCTGTACTCTTTTGATTTTGTCATGTAGCATTGGTCTCACTTTCAATGTAGCAATCAAGACCCTATCTTACTCCAGATTCAACTCTACATTCAGAGCTCTCAAATGAATCAAATTGGGTAACCCCAATAACTGAATCTGAACTGCACTAATATTAGGTTTCCTGCTCAAAGCATCTGCCACCACATTAGCTTTCCTCGGGTATTACTCAATAGTGCAATCATAATCCTTCAGTAACTCAATCCATCTCTTCTGCCTCAAGTTCAACTCTCTTTGTCTCAGCAAATATCTTAAACTCTTATGATCTTTGTACATCTGGAAAGTCTCTCCATACAAATAATGTCTCCAAATCTTTAGAACAAATACCACTGCAGTTAGCTCCAAATCATGTACTGGATAATTAATCTCGTGAGACCTTAATTTTCTCGATGCATAGGCGATCACCTTGTCATACTGCATTAATACATATCCCAATCCTTGATGTGACGCATCACTATACACTACATAACCTCCAGTCCCCGATGGAATAGCCAACACCGATGCAGTAGTCAACCGATGTTTCAACTCCTCAAAACTCTTCTGATACTCCTCACTCTATCTAAACACTACATTCTTCCTCATAAGTTTAGTCAGAGGGGCAGAGATCAAAGAAAACCCCTCGACAAACCTCCAGTAATACCCGACCAATATTAGCAAGCTTCGGATCTCTGATACATTCCTCAGAGCTTTCCAATTCATCACTGCCTCTATCTTCTTCGGATCTACCTGTATGCCATCTCCAGTCACTATATGCCCTAGAAACACAACTTGATCCAACCAAAATTTACACTTACTGAATTTGGCATATAACTGCTTTTCTCTCATAATCTGTAAAATGACTTTCAGATGCTCAGCATGCTCCTTTCTACTCTTCGAATACACCAACATATCATCAATGAACACTATCACAAATCGATCCAGGTAGGGCCGAAACACCTTATTCATCAGGGCCATAAAAGCTATCAGGGCAGTAGTCAACCCAAACGGCATCAATAAGAACTCATAGTGCCCATACCTGCTCCTGAATGCACTCTTAGGTATATCAACCTCTGCTATCTTCAACTAATAGTACCCTGATCTCAGATATAGCTTAGTAAATACCTGAGCTCCCTGCAATTGATTAAGCAAATCATCAATTCTAGGCAACGGATACTTGTTCTTCAGTGTCACCCGATTCAATTGCCTATAATCAATGCACAACCTCAAAATCTCATCCTTTTTCTTCACAAATAGCTTTGGAGCTCCCCAAAGTGAAACACTGGGTCTAATAAAACCCTTTTCCAACAACTCTTGCAGATGAGCCTTCAACTCCTTCAATTCCACATGTGCCATCTTATACGGAGAAATAGATATAAGAGCGGCACCTGGAACTAGATCAATCGTGAACTCCATCTCCCGATCTGGTGGTAAACCAAGTAACTCATCAGGAAACATATCTAGGAATTTCCTAACCATAGGAATGTCCTGTATACTCTGCTCTACTTTAGTATCAATGATGTGGGCCAAATAAGCCTCACATCCTCCTTCCATCAATCTCAGTGCACTTATAAATGAAATCATCCTGGCTAGCACTGCCCGACTAACTCCTTTGAAAACTGCCCTTGGCTGACCAAGAGATTCTAGTACTACCTCTTTGGTGTAGCAGTTCATGATGGCCCTATGGGTAGTGAGTCAGTGCTTGCTTAAGATCACATCTATCTCCCTCAACTGCAATACTATCAAGTCTGCCTCCAACTTTGCTTGATCAATCCTAATTAAGCACCCCTTGCGGACCTCACTTATAACAGTAGTACTACCTAGAGGTGTACTCACCTCTAGCCCATTCTGTAGTGACTCTTTATCACAATACAATCTACATGTCAAATGTAGTGTGATAAAGGAGTGTGTGGATCCTGGATCTAGCAGTGCAAATGCTTCAAAGTCATAAATAAGAAGCGCACCTGCAACCACATCTGGTGAGTTTTGAGCCTCCTGCTTGGTCATAGCATGGATCCTGGCTTGGGACGGTGGTCGGTTGTCTCGCCCCTCAGTCCTCATGGAAAAACTCCCAGCTCTCCCTCTGACTCTACCTCGGCCTCTTTATCTAGATCCACCACCTCTGCTCTGCTGGACTATAACATTACTCCCAGATTGCCCACTGACAGCAGACTGAGTTTCCAAAGTAGCAAGGCAATCTCTGATCTAGTGGTCCATGGAGCCACATTTAAGGCAAGCTCTAATCAGTCTCCAACACTCACCACCAAGCTTCTTCTCACAATGCTCACAAACTGGAAACTGATTTTGTCCTGCAACCTTTCCTCTGCTAGTCTGTGAAAATCTGCCCCTCTGCCTAGATCCTGACTGCCTGGATCCACCTGATGACTTGATTGCTCTGTTACGGCGCTTACTGAAGCTCTTGCTAGCCAGAACTGCCCTGACTCTCACTAGACCTCTTCCCTCTGGACCCTTGCCCAGTCTCAGCTTGTTTCTTCCTAATCAGCTGTTCAATTCTAATTGAAGCAGCTCTCAACTCAATGAAAGTACCCATATCTGACCACGCTAGCCTTATTCTAATATCCATATTAAGTCCATTCTCAAACCTCCTACACTTGTCTTCTTCTGTAGGGATCAGAGCAGTAGCATAACCCATCAATTCATTAAATCGGACCTCATAATTAGCCACTGACATCCTACCTTGCTTCAATTCCAAGAACTCCTGCATCTTCATATCCAAATAGATCTTGGGCATGTAGTTATCTCTGAAGACCTTCAGAAAGTCTTCTCTCTTCAACTAACAAGGCCTGGTGGTACTGTCTGGAACAATTTTCCACCACTGATATGCTGACCCCTGCAGTAGAGACACTGCATAATCGAACCTCTCATCAAACTCGCAGTCCATTTGATCGAATACCCTTTTTGTCCTTTCTAACCATCCCTCGTCCTCAGCAGGGTTTGTGTTACTATAGAAATTCACAACTCCCTGCTTCTGCAGCCTATCATACCTCCTCTCCCTTCTCTTGGGAATTCTAGAAGGTATCTCCTCAAATTGAGGCACCGAGGACTCCCTACTGGCTCCTACCGATCCTTGATCAGCGGGTTGATCAATTTGATCACCTAGAGCGGATGACCTATAACAAATAATACTTTTAATCATTATCTGCATTTCTCACAATATTTCATCCCTAACATTCTTATATGTCCCAACAGATGCCAACCATGCTTTGATACCACCTATATGTAGCCCTCCCTTACTGCAGGGTACATACCGGAATGCCCGGAGGTCATTCCAGTACATATCCTACGATAAAGGCGAACTACATTCGATCACTACATTCACTTCATATGGCATCATATCATTTTTCGCTTATAAAGTATCATAAGAAAAACTACAATATTTTTAAAACCAATTTTTCCTCATTTCATTTCTCAAAACCAAAAGTCTACATTGTGTCTTTCAACCTTTACTACATGTACATCAACAAAACCTAGTACATAAGTATTACATGAAAGAGGAAAATATAATAAATCTATCTAACCCATCCAAAAATTTCAGCTGACCGACCTTTGAGCCATGACTTCTCTTGCCAAATCACAATCTACACGGTAGTAACGCCTCTTAGTAGCTAGAGTCGTCTCTCAGTCTTAAAAAGACAACGTTGCAATTTTGGTGAGTTTTGCGAACTCAATGAGGTAACCATCATCGATGGTTCACTCAAACCACGCAATACATCAATTCATGAAACAATTATATCACACTTTGCATTTTACAAGAGTAACACAAATTTCACTAAAGCTTAAGCAATTTTACATTCCACTCAATCAAACATACTTAACAAGATATATATGGAATGCTCATGAGACACTTTTCCAATTATTACGTTGATGTGACCTAGTGCCTGAACTGTCCCATATAGGGCTCATTAAACGATAAGCCTAAGGCTCTGAATCACT
Source organism: Erythroxylum orinocense (assembly GCA_025531955.1). Lineage (NCBI taxonomy): Eukaryota > Viridiplantae > Streptophyta > Magnoliopsida > Malpighiales > Erythroxylaceae > Erythroxylum > Erythroxylum orinocense. The sequence continues at coordinate 15,966,474 of JANZLX010000008.1, forward strand.
TTTGAGCTCAAGGCTCTGTTTCACTCGTTGAGCTTTAAGTTCAAATCGGTGGTTACTCTAGTCACAACTGTCATTATCTGAATATGCATTCATGAATGGAATGCTTGTACCATAATCAATCACATTATAAGCACATAGGTCTTCACATTTACATTCAAGCAACAACTTCAATATTTCAATTCACATTACACACTCATTGGACCTTCTGTCCGGAATCCACAATCAAACATACTCATTTATCATTCGAAACATGAATTAAGCAAACAAGTAATTAAGTGAGACCATCTAGGTTACTCACAAGTTACTCCCGAAGCTAATGCCCAGAAGATCCGGCAACGTCTGGAGGTTGACATTCCAGTTGCTCCTCTATCACAAATAATATACACGATCTCACAATTTGCAAAATCATAAGTATTCAATAATGCACATGTATGCAATGAATTATATACAATGCATGTTCATGATAATCCCGGATAATTTCTATCACAAAATCGATCTCATATCAAAACTCATCTAAGTATAATTTATACTTAGGTTTATGCCTCACTAGAATCATTGAAATCACAATTCATTACTCATTGGCTTGCTTTCAAAAGTTTCCAAAACACCCTTTCGGGTCTACTGTTCGCATTCAATCAAAAGGTAAAAAAAAGAGATAATTTGGTCAAACTCTCTTCTAAACAAGTGTTCCTATATCTCTTATCTTTCCATTGATGCCAAAATCACTCAATTTGGCTCAGTAATTTGGAAGATATGCTTCAAAAATTATCAGGTTGTTCATATTCAAAAATAGTGTACTATACCCAACTTCCATTCAGAGATTAAACATCTTAAAGGATGAATCATAATTGGACTTCTTGAGACAATTTATAGGCCTATACCTCTAGATTACTCCAAATTAAAAATCATCTCATTTGGAATCCTATAAATCCAAATATAATTGAAATATTGAAGTATGTTCAATGTAATAAACCCAGTTAATATTATGCATGAACATGGAAATGCATTCCTAACTCTCATTAATGACTCATATTTACCATTTTAACCTTCTCACAAGTAATGGGATGTTACATTCATCTTGTTCTTACCACATTGAAAATTCCTCCACATCTACAACACTTTGATATTCTAACACCCTATTGCTGATATTCTGACACCCTATTGCACTCAACAACATTTCTACGATTCTCTTATTGAATCAACTATGTAGCGTCTTTGGACTTTATTTGCCCTTTATATATGTCCTATTGCTTTATCTCCATTATATGTTTATCAACATTTAACCAATCTAGCCAATGCCAATTTTCTATTATGGACATTCTTGGAATGGTTTCAACCACTGATAAATTGGCATATTCAATTAGGTTAGATACTTAACAGATATTAACTATGGAGTATTCCTCTGACATAACAAAAAACTCGATCTTTCTTCATCGGTCATCGTCCTTATAGTATGACTGAAAATGGTTACCATTAATCATTTTCAACTTTGGAGCCTTAAGTGTAATCATCTTTGTGTGATCTTAATCTTTAAGAGAGATTTAGTTCTCAAAATCAATTGAAAATTACATAGGCTAGAAATTCATGGTGTAACTCCCTTAAAGCTTATCGATAAAATATTCCACTAACCTAGGAGTCACAATAAAAAAAAGTCTTTTTCGATTCGTATAATCTAACAATACCACGTACCTGAATAATTTTGATTATTCTTGTAACCATCTAACTAAGGGTTGATAGGAGAGTGAAATGCATTACTACAATAGTGTAAATAGTAACATTTCATTTGATTACCTATATACCATGCATGCAAACCATAAATTGGTTTTATAAACTCTTTCAAAATGTTGCAAAATCAAATTTCTTAACATGGTTCAAAAGTTTGTAATGTATGCTTTCTAATAAAGTTTTGATACCAAGATGAAGGCAATAAGGTCAAGTGATCGAATGATAATGTCATCTCAAGCACATAGGAAAATCTAATCAGTATCAATGTCTGAATAGTTTTCAAATGAATAGAAGTCCCATCAAACTTGAATTACATTAGATGATTGCTTTGGAAATGCGTGACAGGAAATGTTGTCAACAAATTCTATAAATTGAGCTAAACATATGCGTCATATTTGCATCTAAAACTAATAAGAAAAGTCATTGTCGGTCTAATCAACGAGCGTTGGGCCATTTAATATTGTGTGGGGTTACTAATTACCGTTATTCGTGGCCGTGATTGAAAAATGTTTATCGATAGCCCTCCCAATAAATAAATTGAAAACGTAAAGACTAAAGAAAAAGAAAAATAAGCGTGAAGCAAATAGTTTCCAACGTTCGACTGTAGAGGACAGAGATGTAACTGCGTGGGCTCAAGTTCACCCCACACCCACAGTCTGCAGATTAAAGAGTCAGAGCCAGTGAATTACTGCTTCTAGAAACAACAAGATGTAAACTTGATTTCCCATTTAAAGACCTTGTTTAAGTTAACCATGGATTGGCATCGTTCTAAAGCGGACAACCTAGTGAGACTCTTTTCCTTTTGAAAGGGTAGCAGCTGCAATCTTTTTTTCTTTTTATTTACGTTTTATAACAAACTAAAAAATCCATCACATGAACATTACGTAGTTATTTATTTCAAAATAATACTACATTGGGATGTAGCAAACACTAGTACATGTATATCGTGGTATATATAGTTATACATATTTATGTTTGCCAATGTCAAAAGTTAGCACGACGTAAAGTAAGATGGGAAGATTACTAAAGTTGGCTAATAATTGTACCATAAAAGTAAATAAGAAAGGTCTCGATAGTAGATTAGATTCTTCATATCCGGGTACCTATTTGTACCAAAGCTGTGCTGTGGAAAGTAGGTGACGGGCCAATTTTCTAGATCTTAGATTCCTCACTTGAATGGGATGGATTTATTACATACACCACTAGGTTAGCTCCTTGTCCCAGATCATAAGATCAGTGTGTTGTAACCATCGCCAGGACAGGTTAGAACAACTTTTGTGGGAACAACGTTACCTTTTGTCATGATTACGTTATCAATCCTACCATATCTCGCTAGTTCAAGGTAAGAACTCAATATAAACGGCTAAAACTTCCAACACTTCAGCGATCAAACTCCATAATCTAGGATTTGTAGAAATGAAAAGATGCAATGGCTTTTAACCTAAAGAACAACAGATTTTTAAGGTAACTCGCGCTAGACAGTGTGATCTTTGACCATGTTACACTATCAACTGACAAAATCGAAGTATCGGTAAAATATAGCATTTCGTAAATGTCAAGTAGTTAAAGCAACTTCCTGAGGACATCAAAGAATTGGCAAGGGTGGCTGAATTTGGCTCCCATTCATTTGATACTACAGGTTGTAATTACATATAGTATAGGTAGCTCTCTTCATTAATATCTTATTTATACAAAAATTGTATAAATGGCGACTTACACATAACCAGCAGAAACTATCGATTAAATCTCGAGAAAGTTTCTTACTATACTTTGTTGGAAAGAAAATTTAACGAAGCCTCACAAATGAGACTGTTCAAATTTAGACTCAGATTCCAGGAGAGATCTCATGTTTTCATGAGATCAGTTTCTGCCCATCCTAAAAATTTATCCAGGCTGAACATATTATGTAACACCTAAACCAAATTCTATGTACGTTTAATGGAATTTTATGGCCGCAATCTGACCATCAGAATAGTAGCTCAAGTCTCCAGGGATTACTTTGATAACACTAGGCTAAATTTGTGCAGAACTCTTGGAATCCAGTATCTCAACTGCTTGGGGATTCTCAAGGAACTTCAACTACGCCTAAAGGCATGATTCCAACAAATTGTTCACAGCGACTGGGAAGTGAGTATAATGCAAGAGAAACATCGTTAACAGGAGTATCCTACACAAAAAAGAAATTATGTGAAAACAAGAGATAGTAGTTCTGGCGTCTTAGACGTTAGACCTATCTTTGCTAAAAAGTCAAACGGATTAATTCATAAACTTTTTACTAACAACTTCGATGGGCCAAGCCTTGATTTGTTGGCATTGGTGGACCTAGTGGTAACTTATTAAAATTTGTCAAATCAATGTTTAAAAAGCTTGTATTTTGCATTTGTATTAAAAAAAAATCCTATCATAACGGGACTATAGCAAGAGGGAAGACAAACAAAGCACATGCATATATTTTTTTGAGATAAAGCACATGCATATATTCCTCGCACTATAAGCTGTGAAAAAAAGGAGAACCTGAACCAGTACCCTGCACCCTCTTTCTGCTCTTCTCCACAGGCCTTGGAACAGCTAGAAGCAATTTCATGGTTCACGTAATATATTAGTAATTTCGGCACTTGCACACAATTTGCGGTAAGGTGATAAAAAACTCTTTACAGAAACTGTATAACCTATCTACTTCGCAGAACACTCTGTTTAACTATGACACTTGCTCATACTTTGATACAATGATTTAAACACAAGCCCATCATAGACAAGAGGTGTTTTGCTTTCAATAAAGGCAGTTGTGTGGGACTAGAGCAAAGTTTTTCCGCACATTCACAACTCAAAGAGCCATACTAATCATTGACTGCCATGGCTTGTATTGTAGCACCACTCTCTAATTTCTTTATACGTAACTTATTCTGTAGCGGAAGGTCTGACGACAAATCAGCATCAACAATGACAGAATCTTCCTCATTGAACTCTCCCCTCAATAGCCCCATTGCAATTTCATTCTCAACTAACTGTTGTATCACCCTCTTAACCGGCCTAGCTCCGAAATTAGGGTCAAAACCCAAATTTCCCAGAAGTTCAATGGCTTCATTTGTGTAATTAAGATCAATACTCTTCTGTTTGAGTCTCTCTTTCAATCGGTTCATCTGGCAATGGAAAATTTCATATTAAAGCTTCATTTAGTATTCATTGTGGCGTGAACGAAAAATATAGTGCAAGCATCTGGAAGAGATTTTTCACACAGATGATGCTTCACCAAGAGAATGGAAGAATTTGGTAAATTCCACACACAAAAAAAAAGGTTAAAAGAACAGACTCTTGAATTTCAAATGCTATAGGAGTTCATCTATAGAGTTAGTTATGGAGAAAATATCATATCATTTATCAAAGCATAAATATTTTCAGGGCGAAGATTGTTTACCTGAATCATAACAATTTTATTGATTTGTTTGGAGTCCAAAGGCTGGAAAACAATATATTCATCAACTCGATTCATGAATTCGGGACGGAATGTTTGTCTCGCCAACTCAACAACTTGACGTTTCATGATATCATAAACAACTTCCTTGCTGTCTTGTGTATTACGTAGCGTTTCAAGTATCAGATGGGAGCCAATGTTTGAAGTCATTATTATAACCGTGTTGGTAAAACTAACTGTCCTTCCCTGAGAATCAGTTATCCTTCCATCATCCAGCAACTGTAACAGGATGTTGAAGACATCATGATGTGCTTTCTCAATTTCATCAAACAGCACCACAGAGTATGGCCTTCGACGAACCACTTCAGTCAGCTGTCCGCCCTCCTCATAACCAACATATCCAGGTGGAGCCCCAACCAAGCGTGATACTGCATGCTTTTCCATGTATTCACTCATATCTATTCTTACAAGAGCATTCTCTGTGTTAAAGAGATAGCCGGCTAAGGCCTTAGCAAGCTCTGTTTTGCCAACCCCAGTAGGACCCATAAACATGAAACTAGCTATAGGTCGATTAGGGTCAGATAATCCGGCCCTTGAGCGTCGGATTGCATCAGCCACTGATTTTACAGCAATATCTTGACCAACTACCCTCTTATGAAGAACCTCTTCTAATGAGACCAACTTTTCTCTTTCTGATTGTTGAAGGTTTGACATAGGTATACCAGTCCATTTGCTCACAATTTCAGCAATATCAAGATCAGTAACCTCTTCTCGTAGCAAAGAATTACCAGATTTTCGGAACTCAGCAAGGTTTTCCTCAGCCTCATCCAACTGCCGTTGGAGGGACATTAGAGTTCCATATCTCAGCTCAGCGGCACGATTCAGGTCATATTCACGTTCAGCAGCTTCCATCTCTAAGTTGACTCTATCAATCTACAAATATGGATACCACATGCATAAAATCTAAGGAATACTGCAAGGATAACTAGACATTTACTTCTCAGTAAAAGAAAAGTATTACCTCTTCTTTGATTGATCGTATGCAATTCATGAGAGACTTTTCCCGGTCCCACTGTTCATTCAGTTCTTTCTGGTTCTGTTTAAGTACATTCAAATCATTTTCAATCTTGCTTAACCTCTCTTTAGATGCCTTATCAGTGTCATTTTTCAGGGACAGCTTCTCCATCTCTAATTTCAGAACAGCTCTATCTACCTCATCCAACTCCGTAGGCTTGGAAGTGATTTCCATTTTGAGCTTTGCTGCAGCTTCATCAACGAGATCAATAGCTGCACGGGAAGAGGTTATTAGAAAGCTCAATGCAGCTGTCAAAACCCCAAATTGACTGCTAATCTAACATGCTGTTGGAACAATATCCAATCAGTCATATAGAAGAACCAAGTTGCCAAACAAAAGACTGAATAGAGAACTTGTAGATATTTCCAAGTGCTTCCCTGTTCTTTTGTATATCAATCAATCCAGTTAGGGGAACCACGAGAAATTGAAAAGATTGTTTCAACCTTTAAGATAACATATCAGCCACTACAAAGAATATTTAGAAAAGGGAAAAACAGCTTCAGAATGTTAAGTAAAAGAATTTATATTTTCTTAAATTATTATGGGCACAACGCAAAGCATAAAAAATCCAAGATTTCAAATTGAAGAATCCAAACTTAGTTCATTTTATATAGGGAAAGATGAGTAGTAGCAGGTGTAGTAAGACCTTGTTATGCTTATGATATTGAATACGGCATAGTGAAGCTGGGCTTACCTTTATCAGGTAAAAAGCGTTCAGTGATGTATCTATCTGCTAGAATAGCTGCTGAAACAAGAGCACCGTCTGAAATCTTAACACCATGATGCAACTCATACCGTTCACGCAATCCACGAAGAATGGATATGGTATCCTCAACAGACGGCTGATCACAGAATACTTGTTGAAACCTACGTTCAAGTGCTGGGTCCTTCTCAATATATTTTCGATACTCATTTAATGTTGTTGCTCCTATACATCGCAGCTCACCTCGTCCAAGCATTGGTTTCAACAAATTCCCAGCATCCATCGCCCCACTTGTAGCCCCTATAGAATCACAGTAAGAAAAGGCCACGCATCAAGTTTTCCGCAACATAAGAAAATCTCAGCATTTGAATAGAAACTGTATTTTTTGTATATATTCAATGTTTACAAAAGGCAAAGCTTATATACACAATTCTAATACATATAAATGAAAATTAATGATTTTAATACAACATCTAATCCCATGATTTATGGGATATTTTAATATAATAAGAAATGTAATCAAATGCATTCAATCAATCAATATACATGATTTTGCTATATTCCCCCTCAAGCTGGTGAATAGCTTGGATACAATAGTCTAAGAATTGAGTTGCTCAAACCTTTGGTGAGAATGTCAACCAATTGACCATGAGTAGATACATATAGTGTACAAATTAATCCATTCTCTAACTTTTCCTTGATAAAAGTGCCTATGAATTTCAATATGATTCGTTCGATCATGTTGAATTAGGTTATAAGCTATGTTGATTGCAGATTTGCTGTCGTAGTATAGTCTCATAGGGCCATCCCACTAAATCTTCAAATCTTCAAGAATAGTCTTCAACTAGAGGAATTCATACACACGTTGAACCATCCCCAAAATTTAGCCCCTGCACTTGAGCAAGCCACTACACCTTGATTTTTTGCTTGTCCAATTCACAAGATTCCTACCACGAAAAATGCAATATCTTGAAATTGAACTACTGAAAATAGATCTAGCATAATCAGCATGAGTGTATGCCTCAAGAACCAAACCTCTATTTCTTTTGAACAAAATACCCTTCCATGGTGTTCCTTTAAGATATTACGCTTTGAGTTGCTTGCATATGAACTTCCTTCGAACTATGCATAAACTAACTAATTACATTTATTATGCTATATCCGGTCGTGTGAGAGAGAAAAATTATTCTTCCTACTACATGTCGATACATCTCTCTGTCTACTGTAGTATCCTCTACTTTTCCAAGAGTGCTTGCAGGTTTGCATGTTGTCTTGCCTGTTTCCTTGAGAAGATTTATACCATACTTTTGTTAAAAGATAAAAATTAGGATAAATATTACTGAAGTGCCCAATAGTTTGGGATTTTCTCAATCTAGTACCCAAATTTATTTTTTTAAATTGAATGACCAACTTTCGAAAATCTTAACAGTTAAGTTAAAAACGTTAGTTTCATTGCTAATTTGCTAATGTGGCTAACTGAACCCCATTTATACATAGATTTGTAGCTGTTCAAGTGAAAAAAATTAGCCAACTAAACAAATAACCTATAACCCACCTCGTTACCCATAACCCATCTAAGTTTACCATTCTACCTACTTCACCTCTTCACCAGACCGGAGCTCTTGACTGATGACCCAGAAAGTGAAACATTTTCAATGCATGTCTCAGCAAATCCCATTAAGTTAGCCTACACCATCTTCTCAATCCCTCCATTTCCATCCAATTTAACATAAATTCTTTCATGATTACCTTGATAACTTCTTTCATGAATATTTTAGCCATCTTTTAACAGGTCATTCTTTGAGTTTGACAGCTATATGGGATCGTCCAATTCTTTCAAATCTTGCAATTGGTTGAAGATAGGCTGCAACATAGTTACAACTATTTACACTAGAATCTAGCAAAGACACAAAATCCTCATAAAAAGTTTGATCTTGTACAAGATTAATCCTAAACATATGTAAAAAGTGAGACAGGCTTCATTGAATAAGGCTCCTTGGAAGTGCACAAAGCCTACAACTAGCAACTGCGCTTCTGGTGTTGGAGAAGAGTGTCTGCACCCAAAATGATTAGGTGAAAGCACGTTGGACCGGTCCTATCTACAAAGATGAGATAGAAATGGTACAACTCATGTTCACCTTATACAAAATAACGTTCATACAATGTATCTAGATAACAAAGACGAGCGTCTCCGAATGAACGAGAATGCAGAGAAAATGTATTTAGGGTTTTTCTTGTTAGGTAAAATAAATTTAGGTGAATTTGGGTAAACTTAGATGAGTTATAGGTAATTGTGTGGGTTTGGGTAAGCATGTGGATTATGGCTCATTTGTTTGGTTGGCTAATTTATTTCCACATGGACAGCTACAGTTCATGTATAAATGGGCTTCTGTTAGCTACGTCAATAAATTAGCAACAGAACTAACTTTTTCAACTTAACTGTTAAGGATTTTAAAGGTTGGTCACTCAATTGAAAAAAAAAAGAGTTTAGACACTGAATTGAAAAAATCTCAAAAGGTTTGGCTCTACAAAAATGGTTATCCCATAAAAATTCCATGCCAAGAATATTCAACTTCAATTCCAAGGAACTACTTCAACCTTCCCAATGACTTAATCTCAGATTCTTTAACTAATCATTGACTCAATTTCTCTTTATCATCATCTCCCATCATTATATGTCATCAACATAAACTAGAAGAGCTATACCTCCCTTTTAAGGAGAGTATTTGATTAAAAAATGTATGATCTTGACTTTGTCTGTAACTCATAGACAACATAACTCATGCAAATCTTCTGAGCCATGCTCAAGGTGATTGCTTAAAGTCATTTAGTGCCTTCTTCAACTTGCACACCATATGAGCAACTAAATTCTTCCCATAACCTGATGGAACTTGCGTGTAAATCTCTTCATCTCCAGGCAAAAATGCATTCTTGACATCAAATTGTTACAATTCCTAACCATAATTAGATGCTAATGACAATAATACTCGAACCGTTTCATCTTTGCAACAAGAGAAAAAGTCTCTAAATAATCAATACTATAAGTCTAAGTATAACCTTTTGCTACCAGCCACGTCTTTGCATCTTTCAACTGACACATCTGCCCTATATTTCACTGTATATATCCTCTTAAGATCCACTGATTTCGTTCCTACAATTAATTTCACTAATTCCCAAGTTTTGTTTTTTTCCAATGCCTTCATCTCCACATTCATAGCTTGTTTCCATTTTTCATTATACAAAGCCTCGGCTAAGGTGGTAGGGATGGTAATGGTATTCAAGCTCACAAGAAAGGCTTTGAGAGAGGATGAAAAAATTTTAAATGACAAAAAATGTGCAAGAGGGTATATTGGTCGTTTTGTACACTCTCTGGTTCCTTTTTTGATAGTAATAGGAAGGTCCAGATGATCATTATCCAATGAACTTCAATTTCATTTTGTAATGCAGGGTTAGAAATTGTTACCTCATGTAAAGAATCTGAGTTAGACTCTTGGACTTGCGTAGGTTCAGGAACAACCGTCTTCTTTCTTGTAAACACCTTGCCTTTGTCAGATCTCTCACCTCCATAGGCAAAATCAGATTTTTCTTGTGGTTCACTTGGTGCTTCAGGAATGGGTTCAAATATGGATTGTTCAGGCATTGTGTCATATGCTTGTTATGGCATATGGTTTAGACAGGATGAATACATAGGTATGATTGGTGTTGTAGAATTGGACACAGGCATTAGATCAAGCAAAAAACTTTCCTTACCTTTCCTAATTGAATTCTCCCCCTACAGATAAGAATTGTTGAAATACGAATTTTGTTCATTGAATGTGACATCTATTGAGACATAGAATTTCTTTGACAAAGGGTGGTAACACTTATACCCTCTTATAGTCGAAGAATAGCTCACAAAGACAGTTCAAAACCCTAGGATCTAATTTTCTTCTATTATGAACATGAACAAATGACACACGCCCGAAAATTCTATGAACAAGATTGTTGGTAGTGATTAAATTCTAGTAAAACGCTAAAAGGACATCCATAGGACTTTTGAGACCCAAGACTCAAGAAGGCAATCTGTTTATGAGATGAGTAGCTGTAAGAACTACTTACCCCCAAAACGCCTCAGACATATTCTTCCAAAATAACAGGGCTCAAGTCTTCTCAAGGAGATGACCATTTTCCTTTCCCACCATAGTTTGTTGTAAAGTATACACACAAAATGACTCGAACTATTTCTTCTTTCTAAAAGTATAGGGTAAGAACTTGATTGAAATAATCTTTAACATTATCAATCATAAAACTTTTGATAAAGGTCCCAATAGATTTTTGATCATGGAGAAAAAAATTTGGGAGTATGGTACTAACATTAGATTTATATTTTGAGTAGACAAATCTAGATAACACGAGTACAATCATCAATGAAAGAAACGAACCACCTTGCCCTAGAAATACTAGAAACAATAGATGGACCCCAAATATCATTATAAATAAGATAAAAAGGTATAGAGCTCCTAAAGGTACACGATTGTGTTTAGTAAGCTCACATACCTCACAATGAAATTTATTTGCTTCAAGATTTGTAACAAAGAGGGAAACATAATCTTAATAATTCAAAATGATGGATGTCCTAACCCATAATGGTCAAAGAAAAAATTTTCTTTATTAAATGCAACAGAATCTGATATGAAAGAATGGGATAATCTACCCTTAGTTATGTTTAACTAACTTAATGCTTCAAGATAGCCGAGGCAATCCCATTCTCTAGCAAGTCCAATCATCCTCCCCAAGTCCTTATCCTGAAATACACAATGACTACTATGAAAAATCACATTACAACATAAATCTTGGGTGAGTTTTTGTGTGGAAACAAGGTTAATTGATAGTCTAGCATAAAGAACATTTCTTAAGAGTTACCAATAGACTTATCTTAACATCCTCTCCATTTGCTATAGTTGTTAAAGATCCATAGGCCATAGCTATTTTTCTACTACTTAGACATGGAGAGTAGGTTGAGAAACATATGGATGAATGGATCATATGGTAGGTAGCTCCTCAGTCCATGACCCAAGAGTTTGGTAAAGTTTGTATTTGAGGCATTTAATCCAAAGGAAAATGGAAACTTACCTAAATAAGCCAAAGAACAAGTACCTAAAGGCTTTTCATAGCTGTTTATAAGAGATCTCACTCTCTCAATCTCTTCTTAGTTAAAATTACTCGGCTTTTGTGATATTGATTCCCCTAGTTGTTGGAATCGAGTAGTCCCTTCCAACTGTGAACTAGTGATATTACTTGCTTCTTCAACTTTTGGCATTTTCTTCTCTTTACAAGTATGCTAATCCTTAGACAATTCCAACAATAAAGGCCGGAAAAATGCTCTGCTTTAGAGTACAATAATCAGCAATAGCGGCTAATATGAAAGAGGTAAAATAGGGAAGAGAAAGCAATGAAAGCTGAAATGGAAAGAAGGAAATAGGGTGCAGAAATGAAGGCTGAACCAAAAGAGAAAAAACAAAGATATGTTTGCAACAATGAAGGCTGGAAACAACTTGATCCAAGGAGCCTACCTTACCTCTGATACCATCTTAGAATTTGAATAGGAAATGTAAATAGAAACTAATGATTCTAATAAAATATCTAATCTAATAATTTAAGGGAAACTCTAGTATCATGATTTATGGGATATTCTAATATAATAGGAAACTTAATCAACTACAATCAATCAATCAATCAATATGCATGATTTTACCACAGAAAACAAAGCACACAAGTCATTTGAGATGTTGAGTTGAGATTGCTAGTAGGCATGCAATCAAAAGTATCCACATATAATTATTTATCTATGTATTTGTACATTAGCATATTAATCTTGGAGAAAATCATTCACATTCACAATCTTACTTAATGAAAATCTCTTTATAAAAAGACAACTGAGAGAAGTAGGACCAAACCTGCACCAACAACAGTATGTATCTCATCAATGAATAATATGATCTGCCCATTTGATGAAGTAACCTCCTTAAGCACAGCTTTTAATCTTTCCTCAAAGTCTCCACGATACTTGGCACCAGCTACTAGTGAACCCATGTCTAGAGCGATCAACTGTACAAGTGAAGTACCATTATCAATAGTCAGGACTACACTTTCAGTTAACAAAAACATTGCATGGAACACCGAAAAAGAAAGCTTTGAAATGACGTAACTGGTTAATAAAATATTTTGTCACACATTCTATATAATCCAAATCCAACATTAATACAAATTAGAAGATTAGTTCTTTAACAAAAATAATATTCCTTGAATTAAATGCTGAAATTGTTACTCCTTTCCTCGTCATGAGGGAAGGGTTAACCAGAAGAGCTAAATGAAATGCAGAAACGTTACAGTTCCCAAGCGAAGCAGCACAAGTTTGTTTCAAACCAAATAAAATGCCTACGAATAACAACAGGAAGTTCTACAGAAAAATCAGAACAAGAACTATAACCTTTCGATTCAATAATGGTTCTGGCACATCACCACGCACAATCCTTTGAGCTAGTCTACAAACCAATAGAACAATTTCATCAGAGAGATCAAAAGAATAAATAATAAAGAGATCGACATGTAGAGTACATCAGTTTAAGATATCAACCTAGAAAAGATTCATCTATACTAGATTGCTTGGCAAAGAAAATTAGAAACACACAACTAGAAGAACTAAAAGAAGTTCATTTTAGCTCTTCCATAAGTAAATACATCAACCTGATCTTAGCTGCAAACAGGATAACTTCAAACTCTCCCTATGCATAAATAAATTGCATCGAGTAACCACTGACCAAGAGAAGTAAATGAAATGACCAAACTAATTTCTGGCACTTAGTTCAAAACAAGTTTCCAAATAATAGCAACTACTCTCACTAAATATACTTCTTCGGGAGAAGATACAAGAAACAATATAAAACCATCAATTTACTGAAAACATTTGTACTTAACATTTAAGTCGTCGCAATGAATTTCTTAATCAAATATGAACATACCCCTCAGCAATTGCAGTTTTCCCTACACCAGGTTCACCAATAATTACTGGATTATTTTTGGTTCTCCGAGATAATATCTGGATGCACCGCCGAATTTCATCATCTCTTCCTATTACGGGATCAAGTTTGCCCCGCCTAGCAAGCTCAGTCAAGTCGTTCCCATATTTTTCCAAAGCCTCATATTTCCTTTCAGGATCTTGGTACATTGACAAAGCAAAAATTTAAAACAGGCTTAGAATTAAACAGACAAACAAGGAACGTCAATGCGAAATTTTTAACTGAGATTTGATATTCACGTAAAAAATGTAGAATAACTCATTAAAAAGATGTTTATGCATGTCATACAGAAATTAACAAGCCTTGAGCAGGCGCAAAATGCAAACCGAAGCCCTTTTAAAGTAGAGAGAACTGCTAGCAAGAGTTTTCAACTCTCAATATACAATTTCCTAAATTCATTACTTTAATATATTCCACAACTAGTGATGCAATTCAACTAATGCACGTAATCTCTTTATAGAACAATAGCGACTTAAAGAATAAGAATATGAAGATTCATACTTTGATCAGTTACTCTTTGACTTCCACGAACTGCCTGAATGGCTTCCCTCAAGTTCTTCTCACTGAGCTGGAGGCTCCTCAATAATTGTTGCCCAAATCTCTTATCCAAATGAAATGCTAACACAATATGTTCTACTGACACAAAATCATCTCCCATTTCTTTCTTGTGCTTTCTAGCATTGTCCAATAGGGATCCAAGATGTACGCCAATTATAGTGCCACTAGTGTCACCCATCACCTATGAAAATAAAGACATATTAGTCTAATCTTAAATAAACAAAGTGTGTGGTCGACCAGCACCACACCAGGTGCATCATTACACTAAAAACCACACCTTTGGTTGTTTCGAAATGAAGTCATTAGTAGCTTGCAAGACTGATGTGTTATCAACCCCAGCCTTTGTGAATATCCTCCTAGCCAATCCATCCTTTTGCTCTAGCAGGGCTTTCATCAAATGCTCAGTTTCTACCACTTGTTGTTTATTAACTCGCGCAGCATCTACTGCACCAATTATGCCCTCCCATGCCATCTCAGTGAACTCTGATTGATTAGCCTAACACAAAAGAAAGGCTAAGACAACTAGAGGCTAAAATCATCAAAAAGTAAGACCCAAAACATTCTTATCCAATGACAGGTGAAAGTGTTCCTTCCATAAAATCTAACCAGATTTCAAATGGAACTAAAAAACATCCTAGTCCTACTGAACGAATGGTGTACGACTTGGCAAAAAAGCCACAATAAGATGACACTAGGCATGCTTACTACTCCAATGTCCAAGTCTGGTTTCATGTCGCCTATATCCTGCTCCGCAAATTCTCATGGAAGCCTGTCATTCTCTAAATTCTCAAAAAACTTTGTTCGCGTCCAGGAAAGTCTTTTAAAATCAAATCTAATAAACGTCAAAGCTGAGCTCAGAAATAATTAAGATTAATCAGATGTACAGTCAAAAGAAGTGTTGCAAGTGTTTTTCAGAACAATCCCAATGGCAAAAATCAAACGCTTTGGCAGCCATCGAGTTTAAGCCAAACTCCTACAACCTTAGTCAATATTAGCATATTCCAAACCTTTCACAGAATAATTCAAGTTAACAGATTAGTACAAGAGGCCTTTAACAGTAACTATCCAACAAGAATTAGATATAGAATCACAAAAAAAAAACATTATTTCTCAACTAATTCAAGTTCATAATCAAAAGGAAAATAAAAGCAAGAATGATGAATAATAAAAGTAATGATGAAGATAGACCTGAGAGGAGTTACTCGCAGAGTAACACGGGGTAGAAGAGTGGAAGAAGCGAGCAAATTTGAGCGTAGAAAAGTTGGTCAGCATCACATTACCAAGATGAGGTGAGGACAAAGCGTCGGAAGAGTTAACAAGCAGAGAAGAAGCAGCGTAGGCGGAGGCGCGTGCACGTGAGACTGTGAAGGGACATCGGAGGGACAAGTTCGATGCTGGCGAAGATGTTTTAACGGCGACCATAGCCCACCTTGCGAGCCTTCTCGAGGCCATTTCTTGGGAGGAAGATGAGGAACAGAATCTTTTTGGGATTGTTATGAGAAGTCTGTGTTGGATAGTGTTTGCTCTTTCTAAGAGGAGGAACGCGAGCGAAACGATAGTGTCGACGAAGCAGCAAGAAGGCTGTAGAATCACCCGGGTGTTCCCAGTGCCTGTGGCTCTGTGCGCCAATGACTATCTTTAGACGGTTTATATATAAGGTAATAGGAATAGGAATGAATACAGTGACAAATGATATTGAATGTAATCATTATTATTATGATAGTTGATTAAAATAAAGAAATAAAAGTATAGTAATTAGTTTTAAAATAAAAAAATTAATGATAATTGGTTAAAATAAAGAAATAAAATTGTAGTGATTAGTTTTAAAATAAAAAAATAATTATCATTACAATTGATAGTGGTTGATTTATAAAAAATATTATAATTAATTAATTACAAAATAAATTATATTTTAATTAATGAATAGATTATATTTTAATTAATTAATTACAAAATGAATTATATTTTAATTAATAAATAAATTATATTTTAATTAATGAATGAAGTATATTTTAATTAATTATATTGTAATTAATTAATTAATTATAATATTTTAATTAATGAATAGTTATATTTTAATTAGTTATATTTTGATTAATAATAATATTTTAATTAAATGCAATGTAATTAATTAAATAATAATACTATTTTAGTTAATTATATTGTAATTAATAAATAAATAAAAATATTTTAATTGATTAATAATAATATTTTTAATTAAATATAATGTAATTAATTAAATTATAATTATATTATAATTAATTAATTAATTAAAATATTTTAATTAATGAATAATTATATTTTAATGAATAATTATACTTTAATTAATTACAATATTTTAATTAAATATAATGTAATTAATTAAATAATGATACTATTTTAATTAATTATATTGTAATTAATTAATGAATAACAATATTTTAATTGATTAATATTTTTATTAATGAA
>JANZLX010000008.1:15988457-16006795 GCA_025531955.1 Erythroxylum orinocense
ATAATAATAATAATAATAGTATAAATACTAATAAGAATAATAATAAAGAAAAACTAAAGTTAGTAAGAGACTCAATAAAAGGACAATAATAGTAAAATAATAACAACAACAATAATAATAATAATAAACTACTAAAAAGAATAAAAATATTGATAATAATAAATAAAACGTGAATAAACCAATAACTTGATAAATGAAATAATTTCTAATCGAAATAAATAAATAAATAATAAGAATAAAAATAATAGCAATAAAAATAATAGTAAAAGAAAAATAATATAATGTAAAATTGTTTATTTTTAACTTTTTAAATCAAAAATTTTTTATTTTTAATATTTAGGATAGAATGGAATGTAATATAAAACTCTTCTCTTTTATCTCGTTCTATTTTATTATAAAATTTTTTCTGAATAAAGGAATAATATTACGTTATATTTCATGGAAAACTTTTCCGAACTCTAACTCTACCATAGACTTAAAAGAAATGAGGCTAGAGGTTTTTCTAAACGAAGGAATAATATTACGTTCTATTTTATTCTATTATAAAACTCCCAATTAGATATAGCGATCATTCTATTATAAAACTCCCAATTAGATATAGTCGAATAGCTTGCAATTTGCAAATTCCATTTTTCAATTATGGCACTGTTTTTTTGCAATTTGCAAATTTCATCTTCCAATTACGACATCTTCTTTTAAGGATTTAATTATATAAAAGAGAAAAAAGCGCGTGCTTTTGTAAAAAGCCAAACTCAAGACCTCTTGCTTACTAAACAGGTGCTTTAACCACAGAGCTACAAAATCCATAATACTTGGAGCCAATTGTTTATTAAAACCCAATCTTTTTGACTTGCGATTACCAAAAATTAGACACCCACATTTGCTTGTAATTGCTCGCATTTGGTAAAAAGGCAACTCTTATCTTTTGCACGATATTTCAGTTTATAGCGAACGCCAATGTATAATTGTCAACCCTAATGAATCTAATCCGATTTGAATTTTCTTCTATAAAATATAAAGAAATAAAAGGCAACAAATGCAGACGAAATTATTAAAATGAAAAGATAAGACATTGGTATTTAAAAATCGAAGTCATATAAAAGGAGGAAGGGAACTAAATTTGCTTAAAATTGTCACCTTGTTGTGCATACCTATTTTAATGAATTAGTTGTTTTTTAGAAAAGAAAAACGATTCCTTAAACTTTGATATTAGTTGTATATTAGTTCTCAAAACTTTGTTTGACAATCTTAAATTTATTTAAAGTTTCTTATTAGACTCTCAATCCATTGACACATAAAGTATATGCTGCACGATCTACTTATGTGACCACATGTCAAGTTGCCTTGATTTTTTAATGGATAATTACCTTTTTTGTCTTAAACCTAAATTGATTTTACGTCATAAATGAGGGCATTTTGGTTTAAAGTTGATTGTTTTGTCGTCAACCAAAATGCAAACATTTTGTAACAAATTGATTGTGTTTTATAAACACAAACGGGAAGAAGAGGTTGCCCACGACAGAAGATGGAGAGGGAGTAGTTTGCAACAGAGGATGGGAGGGAGAATCTTGTTTGCATGTTGTTTTATGACAAAGGAGTGGAAGGGATGTAACTCCTTTTCCTAATTTCGTGAAACTTTGAATTATTTATTAATATGAATTTATGATCTATGAAAATAGGCATGTAATTTGATCTCAACTTTTAGGGATTGATCAATCCAGATTTATGATCTATGAAATTGGATGTAAATTTTGATCTAATCTCTTAAAGATTGGGCTAAATTAGAACTAATATATTATTCAGTAGTAGAAACTGAACTTGACATTCTTTGGACAAAGTTATGAACCAGAATATTTTGGGTAATAGAAGTTGAACTTGATGTTCTTTACGGCAAGATGTGA
The DNA here is from genome assembly GCA_025531955.1 of Erythroxylum orinocense. Lineage (NCBI taxonomy): Eukaryota > Viridiplantae > Streptophyta > Magnoliopsida > Malpighiales > Erythroxylaceae > Erythroxylum > Erythroxylum orinocense. Next base: position 15,990,359 of record JANZLX010000008.1, read on the forward strand.
ACCAACATATTATTTAAGGCTTGATAAACTCACTGGGTCCTTTATTATATTGTTTAAATGTTGACATAACAAATCCAATTTGAGATTACAACATATATCTATTAATGACCACTGATTATTAAGAATCAAGATTATGATTCTATAAACTTAATGCACTTTAAATTCTAATTTTCATTCATTTTCAATATTGGAGTGCATTGAAATGATATTGACTTGTCTTTTTGTTCAAAATTGGAGTCCATTGAAATGATGTTGATATTGATATGTTGTGTTGTGTTGTGTGACACATTGAATATGTTATTGATAATCAATTTTTTATTATGATATGGAATCTCATTGAAAAAGGAACTCTTTTCTACTATAAGGGAGAATTGATAGAAAGAAATTTAAGTATACTGGTGGTAGCAAAATTTTAGTTGAAGGCATTGACACACACAAATTATATTGATTTAGTATTGTGGGGATTACTAAGCACAATTGGTATGATAGGTATATAAAGTGTATTATATGCACCCATAAAAATATGAAAAGGGCGGGTTGGTTAAGAATGAAGATGATTTAATCTTTATCGTGAGTATAATGAAGAGAAAGTGTCAAAAGTGGATAATATGAATGATATCTAGTTTTCAAAAATAGTAAAGAAAAAGACAATAATTAAACAAAGGATGAATTACTTACTTTGGGAGTAAGTAATATGGACGACAGAGGCTATAATAAAGAAAATATTGTGGTGTTAAATAAGAATGATGATGATAGTGTGCCGACTATTGATGGTTTGCATACTGAAGTTGAGGATGGGCATGTAGAAATAAAGAGTGCATATTGAAATTAAAAGTATAAGACTAAGGTTAAGGGTGTGCAAATTGAAGTTGAGGGTGTGTGTACTGAAGTTGAGGCTGGGTAGACTGAGGTTAAGAGTTTGCTTAGTAAAGTTGAAGGTGTGCATAATGAAAAGATGCTAAATGCTTCTACTGGAAATAAAGTCAATTATAGTGATCTACTGATTGATTTGGAGTGTGATAGTGGAATAGATGATGATGAGCTTCAAGTTATTACATTAAATACGAAGAAGGGAATCCCAACAAAAAAAAAGATGAGATTGTGAATGATGATATTAAAAACTCTCTCTCTCTATCTCTCTCTCTCTCTCTGCGTGCCTGCGTGCGTGTGTGTGCGTGCGTGTGTGCGTGCGTGCGTGCGTGTGTGTGTGTGTGTGTGTGTGTGTGTGTGTGTGTGTGTGTGTGTGTGTGTGTGTGTGTGTGTGTGTGTGTGTGTGATTTAAAATCTTATGGAAAAAAATAGAATTGTGTGATTTTGTCAAATAGAAGAGGTAAAAATATAATAGAACATAATAACAATAAAGATTGACAAGATAAAATGTGACACAAGTAACATAATTACCGTTATCAACTTTGTTAAAAAGTCTATGTAAGTGACAATTGGGAATTTCATATAACAATTGATGAAAAAGATAGAAAACAGCTCTATTGTATATTTTACATAACATCATAATAATGAATGAAGCATTGTGACAGATGTAATATATGTTGTCAACTCTATTAAGAAGTTGCTGCAAGTAAAACGATATAAAGCCAATCATTCACGTTATCTTTCAATGAGAACGAAAAGGCTTTGAGATTAATTTATTCTTCCATCCTTCATACTAGAATAAATAACATAAAATTCGTTCAAGTGTTTATATGGATATTCACCTATAAAATCATAAAAAGATAGGGAGTAAGTAAATCAAACTAGGTTTCAATTTGACATCCACCTTAATATCTAGATATGTTATGGACAAGGGATTTATTGAAAGTTGGTACATGCTAACTCTCTTAACGTTGTAATGTTAGGATTTGACATAATTTCTTCAAATTTTTGAGAATGAGAATCTCCACCAATCGTTAAGTCTATCTCAACTTTCATTTATGGAGGTAAATGACTTTTTCCTTACTTGATTTCTTTCCTTAAACAACGCACTATCTTTTAAATTCCTAGATTATATTGCAATTCACCTGTAAGAAAGAGTGATGATAGAAGACAAGAGATTAGTAAAAATTTGTAAAATAATTGAAAGCCCTCAAAATAGTTTCCAAGCAACAATGCCAAAATTTTTAATGAGTTATCAAAGCCCTCAAAATTAACTATGATTCACTAAATTCTTATAGTAGTAACCAAATTGAATTCTAAAAGAACTAAAAACTAGTTTCGTAAATTTACTTTTAACAAAACAAAATGTGGGTTTAAGATTAATTAACTGATAAACTAAATTTAACAATGAATCAAAATAATCAACTAAGTATTAGAGTAAGAAATTCAATGGTACTTAACTCTGATTCAAGAGAAGTATCTCATCTAATTGTAATTTTGATCATTAGTATAAAAACAATATTTTCACAATTTAAGAAATTAATCTGAAAACTATTAGGATATCTACAATGAGTCTCAATATTTTCTAAATTAATTAATACAAGCTCAACATTTAGACCAAAATTTACCATAAATTGATTAGGTATGATAACATTCTATATCAATTAAATGATAGTAATAAGCTTAATGAAAAAGACTAAATCATAAATTAAATAATTGAGATAGTTGTAACTATTCGGTTTAGCTTTTTTTTGTTTCTCATAAGTTAAATATGCAAATTCATAAATAATTTATTTGCTATTTATACCAATCATTCATGATAATTACAGATCACTAAATTTATAGATAGCTATAAAATAATCAATATCAAATTAATTTGTCAAATTAATCAATATTAATTATTCATAAAATATAAGAAATACTTGAATTAAGATAAAAATCTAGGTTTAGAACAAAATCTTGTAAAATTATAACTAAAGTTTTAAATTCCCTTGAATTAAAGAAAAAAGATTTAGCCACACATTGTTGTTGTTTCAACACCAAAAAAGGATGAATAGACGAAAGATGGAGAAAAAACATTAAAAAAAGAAAAGAAAAGAAAGAGAATTTCGTCTTTCCTACCCAAACATTTTTCAATATTGTGAATTTGGTTTCGCACCTTATCCAGTGTAACAATCTATTATCTTTTTTTTTTTGCCAAAATTTGTGACTTTTACAAGAAAGTGTTCCACGTAATTAAATCATATCTTATTACAATGAATAAACAAAAACTTAACCTCGTTTAATTTACTATTCACTTAGGATTTATTTTTAACGTTTTGAAAATGTTATAATTAAAATTGAATACTCTAAAACTAAAACATTAAAAATTTAAATATATTACAATGAAAATGATGGCATTCAAAATATATATTTTGCCTTTTGTTTTATCAAACACCATATTAAAATAAAAAACAAATTATTTTTATACGATACTTTGCTTAATTTAAAATAATTGCATCTTAGGATTTGAACCTGGTCGGGTCAGCCACATTGATCCCGGGCTTGGTCCAGACGCATAGCCGGGCCGATCGGTCCAGTCACCAAAGATGCCAAGCCCAAGCCCGACTCACACCCTCCGTAACCTGTCGACAGTCACGCTCTCGGTAACCTGTTGGCAGACAAAAACTTTCCATGCAGAGGTAGGAATTCACGTGAAGATTCAACCCTAACATCCATCTCCTATATAAGGTATAATCTCATTGAGAGAGGTATGCGATCCTAACCCTAGTTTTTCTCTGCCTCCAGCAATCCCGCCTTCACAAAAAGACTTACTTGAGCGTCGGAAGGGTTAATCGGGACATAACACCCGACGAGCCTTCTTTGTTTTGCAGGAACTTTGCCCCAGAACTCCTACTTGAAGCAGTTAACTCATGGACCTAAACGGCAACGTACAGTTCAGCCAGAATCCGGCGGAACCAGAACCGAATCGATCCAAGGGTTTTGATTTTTGTTTATTTAAGTAAAAGAGAATTCTCTTAACTTTGTAATGGAAAAAGAGAGAGAGAGAGACAGAAGATAACGAAAACTACAGCGTGATCAGCATGGCTAACGAACCGTGCGCCTGGCTTGCTCTTCCTTTGAATTGGTAAATACGTTTATTTGAAGCTTGTAGCTGGCTTGGCCCGGGTTTTAGTTAACTTAATTGGGATTTGATAAATAAGAAAAAGAGTGATTAGACAGAAAGAGGCTTAAACTAATGTCACCATCAGTTGGCAGTTTGCTACTTAAAATGTAGAATTATTTACTTTTTAAAAAATTAAAAGGGAGTCCAAAAAAGTAAACGCCGTCGTAATGGAGCACGGTGTGCTATGTTAACGCCCTCGTTTTTGGCTCGTTCGTACAACGCAACCTCACATTCCCCTTTGATTGCATTGGACTGGTCATTTCAGTTGTTTGAAGACCACAATCATAGTAAGCCCCTCGATCAGACCTTCTTCTGTGATCCTTCGTTGACCTGTCAAAAAACCAAATTTTCGCTTCACCCGTTCTAGATCTATCCTCTTCAAACCCTTATTTCTCGATTCCCAGGTTAGATCTCATTCTTCTTCTCACAATTTTTTTTTTGCATCTTCATTTTTTTCTAAAACAAATAACTTTTGCGTTTTTCTTTTCCTAGGGTTTAGATGTTCATATTTGTTAACTTCTAAATTCTGTTACTGCTGTTCCTTTGGCTCGTGCCGTTTGCAGATCCGTCTATTGAACCAAACGACGACGCTCGGCGGCTTCAGGTTTTGGGGTGTTGGGGTTTAACATTTATGCTTCTCCGGACTTTGTGCTCTTGATTAGCTTTCGAATTGGTGGATTGGAAATGTCAATTATACCCAAAGGCGACTCCGTACTTATTCGGGAGGTGTGGAATGAGAATTTGGAGGAAGAATTCTTGTTGATTCGGGAAATAGTTGATCAGTACAATTATGTTGCTATGGATACGGAGTTCCCAGGCGTTGTCTCTCGTCCCGTGGGAACTTTTAAGAACATCAATGATTATAACTACCAAACTTTGAAGGATAACGTTGATATGTTGAAATTGATCCAGTTGGGTCTTACGTTCTCTGATGAGAACGGGAATTTACCCACTTGTGGATCTGATAAGTTCTGCATTTGGCAATTCAATTTCCGTGAGTTCAACATTAGTGAGGACATCTTTGCTAGTGATTCTATTGAGTTGTTGCGCCAGTGTGGGATTGACTTTAAGAAGAACAATGAAAAGGGTATTGATGTTAACCGGTTTGGTGAGCTCTTAATGTCGTCTGGAATTGTTTTGAATGATGGCGTTCATTGGGTTACTTTTCATAGTGGTTATGATTTCGGGTACTTGCTTAAGCTATTGACTTGCAGAAGCTTGCCCGATTCACAAGCTGGATTCTTTGAATTGATCAATATGTATTTCCCAATGGTATATGATATTAAGCACTTGATGAAATTCTGTAATAGTCTTCATGGTGGGTTGAACAAACTTGCAGAATTGTTGGATGTGGAGAGAGTTGGTGTGTGCCATCAAGCTGGCTCTGATAGTTTGCTCACATCTTGCACTTTTAGGAAGTTGAGAGATAACTTCTTCAATGGCTCCACGGAGAAGTATGCTGGTGTCTTGTACGGTCTTGGTGTCGAGAATGGTCAGAACACTAATTGAAAGGAAATAATTCGACAAAGATTGCTGAACATTTGTAGACTACTTCAGTGTGTGACATGCATTTCTCTTTGTATACTTTGGCAGAAGATTGTTGTTCTAGTGTTGACTTACCTTGTTTGTTATTTTGTAACTGGAACTTTTGACTGGTTTTGTAGCTTGAGTTCCATGTAAATTAATGCAGCTAGTGTTTCAATAATAATCTAGTACTTCACTGCCTAGTCTTATGTTGTTTACTTGATATCTTTTGTTTATTTGTCTCTTCACTTTGCTCGCATCTAAGAAGCACGGACAGGGCAAAATGGAGCCGTGTCCGCGTGTCAGACGCGTGTCTAACACGAACACCCACAAAAAGTGCATATATATGTTCCATATTTTTTTAGAGGGGCTTATAAAGTACAAAATATGTATGAACTATCAAGATATTGAAAGTTTTGAAACACATCAATCAATATTTATCATATTATGGATTCTAAATTTTGTTCTTAATTCTAAATTTTATAATATATATATATGTATATATATGCCGTGTCCATGTCCACCAAATTTTAAAAGTTGGTGTGTCCCTGTTGTGTCGCGTGTTGCATGTCCGTGCTTCTTAGGCTCGCATTGTACTTGGTTGTTTGGATGGACGCAGGATTCCTTCTTGAGCAAAAGGTTCTTGTATCTTTTCTTTTTCTTTATTTTCTTTCATTTCTGTTTTTCTTTTTCCTAGTTGTAAATGAAATATAAAGCCATCAATTTTGGGTCATGCTCTATGCTCTGAAGCCTACGTTTTTTTTTTTGAAGTAAACAAAATCGCGAGAAGCAATGACCAGGAAGGCACAAACTAACCCAAGCCGACAAGCTTACCCCACCTAATGGCTTTATAAGTGATTTTTTTACTTGAAATCTTTATCATATATAGAGACACAATGTTTTGATGCCACTTATGAGATATTCTAGTCAAGTGTATTTTAATTGGTAATTGGATATAATATGAAATATATGAAGGTAGTTGAGTGATAAATATATGATTCATTATCTTAAAATGATTAGGGGAAAGTTCCATTATTCTCTATTAATATTAATTCAAGAAATCCTTAGCCAAGATGGAATGACACTTTAAAAATAGTTTCAAATATTATTAATAAAATTGATTATTAATGACAAAGAAGTAATAATGATTGGATTCAATTATAGTAGACATTAATTCTATATTTTATATTTAATGGGCACATTGTGTGATGAAAGAAATGAATTATATGGAGAGAAAAAATCATACATAGAAAGGTTAGTTAAAATTATTTTAACAATCTTAATATTTGGGTAATCATAATTTATTGCTATATATTAATCTTGATTTATAGATATAAACTATTTAATTAGAGAATTATTTTTTGAATTTATCTAATCACAAATATGATTTATGGTTGTAGTTTATATTCGTTGTCAATATATTTAGGAGTCTAATGAATCATATACAAAGAACAATTGAAGAGAAAAAAATATTTTAATCAGTTAGACTTGATTATAAAATTTGAGAAATTTTATTATTAAATATGGTATATTTAGTAAATAAAGATCAATATGAGATATTTGATCTTATTTGAGTTGAATTGGTATTTAACTAAAATTAGTTATAATTTTATTTCAATTAAAATACTAAAAGTTTAAATTCTATTATAAATAGGTTAAGGTTTTAAAGAAGCTATCATATCTTGCTTGACCCTCTCTACATCTTTTGTAGAGTTTTATCAACATGTTTATGTAGATAATGTGAGAGGTCAGGCACGCACACAACTATGTTGGTTGTAATGAGCTAATTTAAAAAATAGTTTAAGAAAACAACAAGAAAATGATCATGTTTTATAATAAGGTACAAATTATGATTTGTGCTTTTTTTTATGTTTTATGTGTTAATCATATTGTAGAATTTTAAAGCGAGCTTGACTTTCGAGAAATAAAAAAAAGTTTTATATTTATTTTAGTACGTGTGAGATTGGATTTGGCTTCAAATTTTTTATAGTGGTATCAAAGTCATCTTTTAATTTTATGATTTGATTAAGAATGTTTGAATGTTATTGATCAAAATTTTGGAATTGAAATTACAAACCCTATAAATTCTAAAATCAAATTAGATTTAATTATTTTTAAAAGGTTTATATTAAAAGGTTACAAAATCCTTAAAGGCTAAAAAGTAATGTTATGAATATCATATTAGACTTAGTATCAGATTTGGTTCTAGTATGATATGGTATATGTATCGGTCAATAACTCAATATGTTAAATTAGATAATCTTTTTCCTTTACTTCAATCCTATCTCAAGAAATCTAGTATGATACGATATGGGTATCAGTCAATACCTTAATATATTATATTAGATGTTTTTTACTTTACTTCCATCCGATCTCAAAAAAATTATAATAATATACATTTAATATAAAAGTATTTTATTTTTATCAATATTATTTTGACATATTTCTCATAAATTAAGATGAGAAAAAGATCATTTAACTTTGATATAGATATAAAATTAATAGTAATATAAAGTAACAATATACATTTATAATAAATAAAATTTTATTTCAAATATTATCTTTACATATTTCAAAAGTTATTATAATAATTTTTCACATGTATACACTAACAAGTATATGTAGTTAATATGAAATATATAAATTTAAAAAATTTAAATTATGTTAAACTAATATATTTAGTTATTTATTAAATAAATTGTAAATAATTTTACCATATTCCTTTTTACGTATAGGTAATTATTATTTTATATAAAAATTTAAGTTTTTCAATTTAGTCTTAAAATTTTGTAAAATTATAATCCTGACGATATCTTGGTTACTAGTTGGTATGATCAGTACCTATTGAAAGAGTTGTTATCAAGCAATACCAAAGTCAGTATTGACCAATATCAACTGGTATGGTATGATATTTATATTAATGTAAAAAAGACATATTTATTAGTTATCAGTTTACATTATAAGACATCTAGAAAATCAACATGCCTTCCTTTTTTCTTTCAGAAACAAGTCAAATTACAAACTAGGATAGGACACTAAAAAGATAACACCAATTGCCATAATAAGTGATGCCATTTAATGGTTTTGAAGATAATGAATTTGAGAAATTTAATCATGACCAAAGAGAATTTTCATAAACAATGGTGATTATAGCTGAAAGCTAGAAACATAATTTGTTGTTAAGAACCACAAAAACCCCTGGGGTATTAATTGCTTCTAGTTGAGTTAAATCTTGATAAATACTTAATAGACTATATTTTTACTCCTATATTTGGTACATTTTGCTTGTTTATTTAAAGGTTTTTTTTAATTATTCTTGGTACTTAATTTGTTCTTATTGTCTTTTTAGGTCTTAATTCCCTTAATGGGCCAAAAGGAACAACAATTAGGTTAAGGATGTCAAAAAAGGGCCCGACCCGATTTTGACCTCAGTTGAACGGGTTACGAACGGGCCACTAGTCGACCATGATCGACCCAACTATGGGCTTGCCTATACCCCGACTGTTACGTTAAAAACGACATTATTTTTTTATGTTTTTCTTAAAAAAATATATGGTGGGCCAAGTTAGGCCGGTTAACCAGTGGTCGGGCTGGGCCACAGGCCACCCTAGCTTACCCCGGTCTATTGACATCTCTAAATCAGGTAGAATTGAGGTGAAAATTGAAGAATTGAAGCTGTTTAGAAAGGAAATGACTGTATTGGTATGGAACATACGCATCATTCAACCCGTACACAATTATAAGGACTTACATGGTCATCCACATGTTGGTGTCAGACATGTCTGTGTTAGTATTAGATATGATTGTGTCTATAGACCATGTCAGTTACTAGAACCGTGTTCTTGCATGATTGTTAAGTACTAAAGTGAGATTGAGGGACACAATCACTAGACATGCCTGTGTTTGTGACCATGTCTAACGCAAAACCTTAATTTTTAAAGAATAAAAGGCAAATAAGAAGGGCAATTAAGGAGTTCGAGTTTTTAACACAATTTTAAACCTTAGAGCAATTGAGAAGCAAAATTTGATTTAAAGATCCAAATAGAGAGCATATTTTCATTAAAGTAATAAGAAAAGGGGATACATGATGGATTTTCTTATTTTCAATTCTTCTTCTTAATCTTTGGTTATGTTATCTTTTTTTTTATGAACTAAATTTTTTAGTACTAAAGTGGCATGATCCTTGGGATGGATTTTGTGATTTGACTTTATGTTTAATTTAATTTGGTTTTTAATTTACAGATTCATTTATGATTTCATGTAATTGTGATTAAGAAATCTTTTGTATAAATATATCTGATATAATTGAATAAAGTTACATGTAATCCTAGAGATAAGATACCATAAATCTTTTAGATTATTGTCAAATCTAATAGTGAAATTCACAAATAAATTAAAGCAATCTTAGGAGTTTTAACTATAAAGAGATTTCAGTTAATCAACCTAGGATTAGGTGTTGATAATCTTGAGAAACATATTAACATAAAGCAGGGATTTTCACGAGCCAATTATATTTAATTAAATTGCATAATAAAGAGTTAATAACTTAAGATATCTTAAAGGAATTCATTACCTAAGTACTGCTTATTTGATCTGGTCAATATATGATTTGCATTTTAGTTATTAGTTGTGTTGAATTTTAGTTTAGTTTTAACGCTTTAATTAAACTATCACCTTATTTTATCAGTTAGATAATAGAAAAGAAGTAATTACTAGTAATTTGTAGTCCCTATGATATTGACATACAACGTCATATACTATAGTTTGATAGGTACACTTGCCTTGGGAGTGATTCTATATATCAAGTTTTTGGCTCCATTATCGAGGTATATAATATTAGGAAAACCTAAAATTTATTAACATGACTATTATTTCTCTTTTTTGTTCTTTTCATTTATTATCTATAATTTGTTGAGTTATTTTGTTTACTTTTGTGTTTTGTTGCTCCTGCAGGCCTTAGGGATAGTTTATTACAGGGTCCAATATCATGCGGTCAATTATTACTACCGATAATTTTGAAATTACACGAAACATTATTTTTATAATGGATCAATTTGTCTAGCTTGATGGGTTATGGGATAAGGATCCCAATGCATATATAATTGTGAAATCTTAATATCATTAGTGCCACTGATGATGTAATTAGAATGAGATTATTTCCATTCTCCTTGAAGAACCAGGCAAGAAATGGTTGAATTCTCTACTTTCGGAATCTATCATCACCACATGGAACCAGATGATAGAGAAATTCCTTCTAAAGTATTTTCTACTAGCCAAGACTATCAAACTAAGAATGATATCTCTTCATATGCTCATATTGATCCAAAGACCCTATATAATACAAGGGGAGGTTCAAAGAGATGTTAAAGAAGTGCCCACATCATATTTTACCACCATAGTTACAAATTCACACTTTCTATAATAAGCTTAATCAAATAACTTGGCAAATGACTAATGTAACAATTGGGGGGTACATTGAATAATAAAACATAAAAAGCAACTCAAGATCTCATTGAGGACATATAAATGAACAACTATTAGCGGTGCTCTTCTTGAGCAAAAACTAGCAAGTCAGTCGAAGCTTGTGATGTAGATGTAATTACAACTTCGGCAGGCCAAGTTGAAGCTTTGAGTAAAAAGATTAATGATTGACAATGAACTCCCAACTATTCTAACTAATGAAATTTAGAAATTTCTTCGACTAATCTAAAACATATATATATGTAATGTAAATTATTTTAATAATCTATAATATAAACAACTAAATGTAAATTACTTCAACTAATGTGTAGCATAAATGTTGAAAGTTAAATTCTAAATTATTTTATGTTATTTCATATCATTTCTTGTAAAGCTTACATTAACATAACAATTTGATTAAACCATTTATGTCTAACGTCAAGGTATGCTATAATAGCTAAGAAGTTGGAGGTGTTACGAAACTAACTATGATCTAATCACAGGTACATCAAAAAAATAATATAATGATTCCCAATCGAATTTTAATAATTGAATAATTTGAAAAATGTGAATCATAAAAAGTAATTGAATTGCACATTATTTGAATTCCTATAAAAATATGTTCAAAAGGTGTCAATCATGAGCTATCTAAGTTTTCAGCCTCTAACGGTATTTACAGAGCAAAGAAAAAAACTCAACTAGACATGGCAATTTAGCCCAAGATAGGACCAGGCCAAGTTTGGGCTTTGGGCTAGGCTCTGGCTTAAACTTAAAGCCCAAAAATGATAGGAAAATGATATTATTTTGAGTAAAGTGAAATCATTTTCATTTTTAATTAAAATTTTTTAGCTTAGTCCCGAATAGAAAATGTTATGCTAACTTGATCTTAGGCGGGTCGGGCCAACCATAAACACAACACTTGATAGAAAAAGACACTCGAGTTTCTTTCTTATTAAAATTAAATTTCCTAATTATAATTAAAGTCTAACTTAAATTATAATTACAATTTAAATCAAATATCTCACATTTGATTCTTGAAATTTCTTAAACTTTACAATTAAGCTAACATAATTTAAATTAATTTTTTAATTTATCTATTATGTATGAACCTTTAGGTTCCTAATATGTTGGAATGATTATAAATTATAATTAGAATTCATAATTATAATTACATAAATTAAAACTTCTTTTAATTTATCTCTAATTATTCAATTAAATAATTTATAATCATAGATTAATGTTGATGTCTAGCAACATATCATGACCACCTAAATATTAATAATGACAAAGTGATTTAACTCAACCTATTCCAAGCATGGTTATAATTTATAATTTAATCATTTCGTCATCATATGTTCTAATTAGATATAGAGTATGGATATAGTATTTACTCTTTTAAATCCAACCATGTTCGTTCTCGCTAAATAGTAATTGATTTATAATTGATATTTGGAAATACATTTTCAAATCTCAATTCACTGTAGCTAGAGAATTCCTTAAATCATTACTAATTAAGATTAGTGAAACATTCTCTATAATTACTTAAAATGATTAATCCTTTATTTACTTACTCGACTATCTCTATATGGTTCATACTATATCTAAGTACTATTGACTGAGTTACCTTAAATAGAATAGGTTATAAGTATCATCAAAGCATAGTCATTCCCATATAAGATGATTTCGTAATCTCAAGTATAAGGATTAATTATATAACCATCATAATGAGAAAATTCAAGTAATATTCCATTTGGGATCCTTGTAATCAGGTCATTTCAATAAACTTATTCTCTAATAAGAACCCATACATTTATTTAAATATCTCAATACTTTAATTTTTGAGAACAATTGCTTTCTTTATAAGAAAGAAACATAACATGTGGTAGTTTTACCATTACATCAATATCTCATCTTAATGAAATTATAACTAGGAATAATACATAAATGCAAATTGAATCTCATAATTACAATCACGTTAATATTCAATTGCATAGTAATTATTCCACAAATTTTACCTTTAGTATTAAAACATCAAATGTAATTAACAAAATATATAAAGATAAATAAGGCCTTCATTAATTAAAATAAAAATGTCATATATAAATTTGAAACCAACTAATTGGTTGCAAGGACATAAACTAACAATCTCCAACATAAACTTAACCTTTGCTTATGTATCTAATACCATATCCATCCATACGTCAATCATGTCTTTTTTGAGATAATGGCTTAGTAAGAGGATCTGTAAGATTCTTTTTAGTGGGAACTTGCTCTAATGCTATGTCTTTCTACTCCATTATCTCTTTATTCAAGTGAAACTTCCTTTGTACATGTTTAGACTATTGATGAGATCTTGTTCATTTGACTATAAATGGAGCCATTATTGTCATAGTACAATATTATTGGCTCAACAATATTAGTAACCATTCCAAGTTCAGTGATGAACTTCTTTATTCAAACTACTTCCCTTGTCGCCTCTAACACTAAAATATACTTTGCCTTAATCTTAGAATTTCCTTGATCTTAGAATTCATAATGGTTGGTTGTTTGGAAATTTTTCAACTTACTGCACCACTATTTATAGTGAAGATTTACCTTGACTATAATTTGTTATCATCTAGATCAAACTAATAACTAGCATTTAAATACCCTTGAACTCTCAGTTCAGCTCCTTTATAAACTAAGGAAAACATTTTTAGTCCTTCTCAGGTACTTTAAGATGTTTTTATAGCCATCCAGTGACCATTATAAGGATTGGATTGAAACCTACTCGTTATTGTTAAAGCATAAGAGATGTTTGGTCTAGTATATAGCATTGCATACATGATTTGTGGTTCTTGAAATTCTCTAAGTTCTACCTCACACCCATTACTTAAGAGTAAATTCTCTTTCTAGGAATGTAGCATGTTTCGAGATGAAATATTTTATTTAAGAAGAAAGTAAAATTGATATTTGATACTCTTTTTCAAATACACCACAAATTTGCATTTATTTGACTTAGCTTGAAGCTTACTAGATGTTACACAATTCATATAAGCATCACACCCTCATATCTTTAGGTTTGATAACTTTGTCCATTACCAGTTCATATCTTATATTTTTTCTTATCAATCAATCTTGATGGAAATCTATTTAGAAGGTAAACAACAAATTTAAATGCATGTCTTTAAAACGAGACAGGAAGAACTGCATGATTCATCATGGAATGTGCCATAACTAATAGAGTATAGTTTCTCCTCTTGGTCACTCCATTATATTATGGAGTTCCAAAAGGATCCCATTGTGAGAAAATCTCATTCTCTTTTAAATATCCATGAAATTCATGATTTAAGTACTCACCGTTTCAATTAGATTTAAGTGTATTAATACTCTTACTAGTTTATTTCTCAACTTTAATTCTAAATTCTTCGAACTTTTCAAATGATTTAGAAAATTTTTATTAAGTTCACATAACCATATTTGGAATGATCGCCTGTGAACATAATAAACATGAGTATCTACTTATAATGTGAGTAGAAATAGGAATACATATATCCAAATGTATAAGCTCTAGTAACTCATTGCATACTCTCCATCTCTAATAAAGGGTAGTTTGGTCATCTTTTTCAATAAACAAGATTCATAAGTTTCATATGATTTATAATCTAAAGGATCCAAATATCCTTTTTTTATATAACTTTATGATTATATTTTTATTGATATGACCCAACGTACAATACTATAAATAAAATGAATTTTGGTTACTTCACTTTCTTTTTTTGCTATTTATGTTAAGGATTGAGCTTTTAAGATCTAATTCGTATAAACCATTTGTAAGTAATCTAGATCTATAACAAACATCATATTTATATAAAGAAAAACTTTTAATCTTAATAATAAAGATATATCCATTTAAATCTAAATAAGAAATTGAAATAACGTTTATAGTAATAATTGGAACATAATAACAATTATCTAATTCTAGTGATGATCCTATTTTATTAAAAAGGGAAATTAGTCCTTGAATTTTCTCCCCTAAGATGTCTCCTTCAACATGAAGCTCTCCTTACTTCCCCATTTTTCTTACTATATACTACCTCACTCTAAGTTATTCCTCCCTAGATATGGCTTTCTGGTGCTTTAACACCTCAAAATTGCTCCTCTTCTCTTTATCTCCCCACTCTTTAGATCTCAAATTCTTTTTTGTCATCCTACTACTATTATCTGCTCTCATCTTTCTCGCTAGCTTCTCCTTAAGGTTACAAGGCATTTTAGTCTCTTCCCTACTTAGTTCCTACTTAAGATATTCTTTATCGTTTTAAACAACTGTACTTCAAAAAAATTTATGTTAAAAGTTATTTCTTTCCTTTACGAGTATGTCAACCTACAACAATGAGTTGGGTCCACTGCCTAATGCTAGGGAATTCCCCCTACCCTCCTCTATCTCTGCCTTAACCTAAGCTATAAAGAGAACTCCCTGACCAATTTGGCAGAATTCTACCCTCTTCGCACCTTACTTCAAGAACAAGCTAGAAACAAGTCTTAAGAGACACTAAGGACCTCTCCCTGCACTACTACCCCCTAAAATTGAAGATGGGTGAGTTATAGTTGCATTAGGTATTGAAGTACTCAAAGTTAGAGCATCTACTTGGGAATCTTCATTAGTGGGGGATGGTGAATCGCTCATTATCTTTAACTATGTAAAAAAAAAAAGGAAGAACAGGGGTTTAAGGTCAAGGAAGTTGGTGACCTGATGATAAGGGAGTCAGCGATCGAAGTCCCGGTGAACGGCGGCCATCCTAGGCAGCTTCCCATTTTCCTATAACATAGCAATTATCAATCAGATTAGAAAAAATTAAACATGAAAACATTCCTCTTTGGGTTAACATGCACAATGTTCCGTTGGAATATTGGATGAAAAAAGGCTTATCATGCTCTTTAACTTCATTTGGAAGCCTTTGTAAATGGATAAGAACATGAAAAGGAGAAGAAGAATATGCTTTACGAGGATGTGCATTAATGTGGACATAGCAAAGGAGCTACCAAACTATATATATCCCCATTATGAGGCTGGGTGAGAACAATACAATATATGAAGATTCAATTATGGTTACATACCAATAGAAACCCTCCCTAAAATTCTAAGGCCCTGTTTGGTTGGATGTTAATTAGTGGAATGGAATATAATTGAATAAAACGGAACAGAACGGTTTATAATAGAATGGAATGTAATATAGTGAAAAGTTACTTGGGAGAGATGGAATGGTTCATAATGTAATGTAATAAAATGTTGTTTGGAAGATAGATGGAATGGAATGTAATGTATAATAAATGACTTTTATATCCCTTCTATTAAAATGGTAGTTGCAGGAGGTTTATTATTTTATTATTAATTATATAAAAATATTAGTATTAATTATTTAATATATTTTACTTTA
>JANZLX010000008.1:16014275-16025938 GCA_025531955.1 Erythroxylum orinocense
GGATGAATTTGTGGCAATCAGACCTGAATGGACAACTGTAGATCGAATTCTTGCTTGCAGGTCTAGCAATCTGGATCTTATTTCATGCCTATTCTCATACAGATAAATGGTTATGTTTTATGTATTTTATCGACAAAATGAGTTTCTAACTTCTGGTTGATATAGAAGTGTTATTATCTTGCGAGGGTTAACCCGTAAAGCAATTCTCGTGATGAATACAACCTGGTTTACATCTACAGGAAATTTAAAGGCAATATGCAGTGTGATTTTATGATTATACTTTATGTTGTAATATGATCATATTGTGCAAATATAATGATAACACGGTATTAGAATATTGCGAAAGAGTGGGTTACTTATAGTTTTAACCATTGACATTGCTGTATTGTGGACTGGTCAGTTGGCCTTATCTGCGACTTTAGTGTCTACTATTCAAGAAGTATATGGACTCTGTAGGGTTGATCAACTTCATCTTGCTGTCTGCTTCTGCAAATGTATGATCATTCTGTCTGGCAGGATTTTGTAATCTGGCAAAACTTTTTTAGGATGGAGCTTTAGGTTGATAAGTTGTATTTCATTTATTTTATTCTAGACATGGAAGAAAACAAAAATCTTCCTTATTCAGAGTATCAGTTATGAGAGAGAGTAGGCTGAACTTAGTTGACTGGGTCACTATGAATTACTTGGTCTGCTGATGTGCCATCGTTTACTTTGCTTCCCTATTCTTGCACTATTATATTACTGTTATGATGATGCTGAGTTTAAAATTTGTTCTGAATCTGCAGGGGAGATGGTGAGGAGAGGGAATATCTTGTGAAGTATAAGGAGCTTTCTTACGATGAATGCTATTGGGAGTTTGAATCGGACATATCTGCTTTTAAGCCTGAAATAGAAAGGTTTAATAAAATCCAGTTCAGGTCTCGCAAACTAAATAAACAGAAGAGCAGTGTTCGAGATGCCTTTGATTCCAAGAAAAGACAGAAAGAATTTCAACATTTTGAACATAGTCCTGACTTTCTTTCAGGAGGTGGTATTTTGTTTTCATGCAACCTAGTAAACCTGGTGTATGTGCACGTTCTATTTAGTTTCTTGATGAATTCTGACTTCTGTTGTTATTAATATTGAAGGCTCACTGCACCCCTATCAGCTGGAAGGATTAAACTTCCTACGCTTCTCATGGTCCAAGCAAACTCATGTAATACTTGCTGATGAAATGGGTCTTGGTGAGTCTCCCCCTATCTAATCCAGTCTGCAATCTTTCACAGGTTTCTTGTGCATTATGAATTATTTCTTCTTTTGGATTTCAGGCAAAACAATACAAAGTATTGCATTTTTAGCCTCTCTCTTTGAGGAGAAATTTGCCCCACATTTGGTAGTGGCTCCACTTTCAACGCTGCGCAATTGGGAACGCGAATTTTCTACATGGGCTCCACAAATGAATGTTGTATGTAAATTGGGGGTTGCTATTTATTTCATTTATTAGCTGGAACAAAAAACATACTGTATTTAAGTGTTTCCATTTTTCAGGTTATGTACTTTGGCTCAGCACAGGCTCGTTCTGTCATAAGAGAATATGAGTTCTACTATCCGAAAAATCACAAAAAGATTAAGAAAAAGAAATCTGGTCAGGTTGTTGGTGAAAGCAAACAGGACAGAATAAAATTTGATGTGCTCCTAACTTCTTATGAGATGATTAATTTGGATACAGGAGTCCTGAAACCAATAAAATGGGAAAGCATGGTAATACTTTTCAGGTGTATGATCGGTTTTCTAGGTTGTATAATGCTCTTCCTCCTTGACACTGAACTTTATATGTAGATTGTTGATGAAGGTCATCGTCTAAAAAACAAGGATTCAAAATTGTTTCTCTCATTGAAGCAGTATTCTAGCAATCATCGTGTTCTTTTGACTGGAACTCCTCTTCAGGTTTGTCTCCAAATTATTGCTATGGAGTCGTATATTACATATTTACTGGAAAACAGTATTCACAGGTTGTAAGTACTAATTGTTTGGTAAAGTTTTAATTGTCAAAGAATTCTTTACTTAGAAATGCTGTGTGTTTATAATGTTTCTGAGCTATAGGCTGTGCTTTTAGTTTTTACTACTTAATTTGATATATTTTCTTTTTCTTTAGTATCATGGATAGTCCCATTGGGCATTTTGCTGATAAGGAAGGCTGTTGTGCAAATATTCTATTTTGAGGGCATTAAATGTGTGTATCATGCAACATAATCCTTGATGCTCTCCTTGATTGTAGCTAGAATTATTTCAAGTGCCAAGTTTATGGACTTGTTTAAACACTCTTGTTACTGTCATCTGATCCTCGTATCTAGTTATTGTTTGATGAATGCCCAGTGACGGAGGTAGATAGAGACTTGGGGGGTCACTGGGCCCCCCAAGTTTTTTTAAAAAAATTATTTTTAATATATATATATATATATATATAAAGATAAAGTTATTTAAGGGTCAGTGGTGTACTGGGCCCTCCAAAATTTAAAAAAATTAATTCTTGGACCCCCCCATCTTAAATTCCTGGCTCCGTCACTGTGAATGCCTATGCAAACCATGCAAAGCAG
This sequence comes from Erythroxylum orinocense, assembly GCA_025531955.1. Lineage (NCBI taxonomy): Eukaryota > Viridiplantae > Streptophyta > Magnoliopsida > Malpighiales > Erythroxylaceae > Erythroxylum > Erythroxylum orinocense. The sequence continues at coordinate 16,016,852 of JANZLX010000008.1, forward strand.
GTCCCTGATATCTTGAAATATGAATTACTTCTCATTCATGATTAAAAGAAAAAGTTCGCAGAAAACAAAAATATGTATCAGATACATGTTATGTAGATAGAGAGTATTGGCATGATGTGAAATTAGCTCGTCAAATTGACAATTTACTTTTGTCTGAGCCTGGGGACATAGGTTAAACATGAAGAGGCAGGGTATTTCTATTCATCAACAAATTTTAGCTCCTTTCAAGAACAATATTGGCAGTATTTATTCCATTTATCCTTTAAAATTGTTGTACTAATGCGTTTGGTTACATCTAGGATTAGCTACATGTTATATCATTGATATGAATCTTTCTGCAATTAAAGTTTTCCAAGGTAGTGTGTATTTTGTGTGTTTCTCTGGGATCTGCAATTAAAGTTTTCCAAGGGAGTATGTATTCTGTGTGTTTCTGTGGGAGTGAGGGTTAGCATGCTTGACAACACATCCAATATAAATAGGAATCTTGTGTAACCTAGGTGTTTTGTTTTATCATCAAATAAATATTCACTTAATTTGTAAGAATACAGCTTTCTTTGTTTGTTTAAAGTAAATGTTTTCTCAAATATGCTAGTTGCACTCTGGTAATCATTTTGGTACTTTCTCAGAACAATCTCGATGAACTTTTCATGCTCATGCACTTCCTGGACGCTGGAAAGGTTAGTATCATGGAGACTTTTGGGTAAGAATTTAATTGGAGCAGGAATATGGGTAGTGAGAGGTTACCTCAAGGGCCTGTTTGTGTATAATGCTGTTTCATTCATGCAGTTTGCAAGTCTTGAGGAGTTTCAGGAAGAGTTCAAGGATATAAATCAGGAGGAACAAATTTCAAGACTTCATAAGATGCTGGCTCCTCATCTTCTTAGGAGTATAATCTCAAACTGTTCTCATTTGATTGCTTAGATCATCAAACACTTGTATTACAGCATTTCTTGTTTGAAGCTTAAGGCGTGCTACATTTGTTCTTTATTACCTGACGCCAAAATTGACTTCACTACATTTTGTGGCAATAGTTTGATAATTTAATACTTTGATTGAATAGAAATTTAACTGAGTTGAATATTGTGGTCATTTCTAGGATATTATTAGTTATTGCTTAGTTATCACTTTCTGAACTTTTCATTGTGTCCTAGTTTTCGTTAAATTGTAATTCTGGCTTTTATTTATGTAGTTTGTTACTGATGATATACTATGCATCTTGCAGAAATCCTTTGTGATTTTTTTTCTCTGACACTTTAACGATTTACTTGACCTTTTTAACTTTTCAAATGTGATAATCTATAGAGATGAAATGAACTTTTTCTTCTTTGAGTGGCTGAAGTTTTTATAGATATTTTGTCTTTGCAGATAATTACCAAATGCATATCAGTTACCTTACTCCTTAGTCAAATGGATATACATGAATGCTAAATGATTGGAAGATAAAGTCTAGTTTGTTCTTTTCTTGGATGTAGACAGAAATATTTGGACTTCCCTTGGGGAAAAAATTTAAAGTCAACTGGATGTGTTAAATGGATTTAAATTGTTCAGTTATTTGTTTCTGCTGATAATTTTAAGGCTTTGTCGATACTGAAATTGTTGCTAACTGTATTTTCCTTCCCTAGCTAAGTCTATCTTGCCAGTGTGGTTATTAGTTGTACTACTTTAGCTCATATATTTTCACATATTGATTAATTAAAATGTTTAGCGGAGCATTAAGTCAAAATTCCTGATGCTTCTGTAGGGGTAAAGAAGGATGTCATGAAAGAACTTCCACCTAAGAAGGAACTCATTCTACGTGTTGAACTAAGTAGCAAGCAGAAAGATTATTACAAGGCCATTTTAACTCGTAACTATCAGATACTAACTCGACGTGGTGGTCCACAGGTATAATTTCCATTGTCTGTTGGATGCAGCTTATTTACCATTCTCTGACCTGACATATGTTTGCATTTGATTTGCCAGATTTCTCTTATCAATGTTGTTATGGAATTGCGCAAGCTCTGTTGCCATCCGTACATGCTAGATGGTGTTGAACCTGATATAGAAGATCCTAGCGAATCTTACAAGTACCAAGTTTATTCTATTTGCAATTTTCAAATGTGTGATCTTTTTTGGGGTGGGGATTTGATGTGGGGTTGTTTGCATCTTCTTTTTCAGGTCAATGGATGGAAATACATGTGCATGGCCTTATGCATGTGTGCAAATTTAATTATTAGTATGTATAATGAGTTACTGAACTGTGTTTTTGACACAAGAACATTAATATAATTTGATGAACTTTATGTAGCTAATGTGGGCCAAATGATTTTGTGGCTATTATTATTGAAACCACCACAAAAGATTGTTTATAAGGCTACTTGTCCTTATGAGATTGACAAGGTTTTCCTCTCGTATCGATAAAATTGTATTATTTATGTGCGGATACTTTTCTGCTTGTTGATATTAAAAGGCTTCCAACATTTTGATTGTTTTGATTAATGCTATTTTTAGTATTTCACTTTTTTAATATAAGAAATTTGAATGCACTCAGGTTGATTCTTAACATATTATGTCAACTTAATTAGCCTTTTCTGTTGGGTGAAGTTGCTTCGCGTTCCTCATAAATCTTCTTCATTTCACTATTACATTTCCATTATATGTTTGAACTACTTTTGATTGGTAACTGTTTAGTACCACCTGTTCAACAGACAACTGCTTGAATCTTCTGGGAAATTGCAACTGTTGGACAAAATGATGGTGAAACTTAAAGAGCAAGGTCATAGAGTTCTGATTTATTCACAATTTCAGCATATGCTGGACTTGCTGGAAGATTACTGCACTTATAAGGTGGAATTCTAACATTTTTATCTTTAGATGATTCCTTTTCTTTACTCATCTTATACAGTGGCATTGTTGACATATCAAACCATTCATTCTTAGTAGTATATTTTTTTTAACAGAAATGGCAGTATGAGAGGATTGATGGGAAGGTTGGTGGAGCTGAGAGACAAGTGCGTATTGATCGATTCAACTCCAAAAATTCCTCAAGATTTTGTTTTCTGCTCTCCACTAGAGCTGGTGGACTAGGAATAAACCTTGCAACTGCTGATACTGTTATTATATATGATAGGTGAAGACCTTAGCTTCTATTTTTTCTTCCAGCTCTTTTCATTCTTTCCTGAGTTGACTATGAAACGGAAGGATTTATGTGGTGCAGAAGTATTAGTAGGTTTAATAATAATCCAGTTCACAAAAAATTCAAAATTTGAAGGACAATTTTTTTATTAAGCCATGCTGATAAATGCTGAATCAAGGAGATATGGTAACAGAAGGTTGTGAATAGAGAATAGATAGAGTTGTGGATGCTGTATTTGCTAAATGGTGATGATTCTAATAGGGCAGATATTTTTTCATTTTGTTGTTGTGCACGAATAGTAGATTCTGATGGACCTGAACTCAATGGTAGATTCTGATGGAACTGAACTCTTGAATTTCTGATTGCGCAATGAAGAGAAGAGGTTGATTAGAATTAGGAGCTTGCCATTTTCTTTGTTTGCTGAGAATGATGTTGCTAAACTTTCTCATAGAATCCCAATAATATAAACTGTTTTGCTTTGACTAGTCGTGACTTTGACAATACTTTTGGTTTTAGAAGTTTGTGATGGAATGTTACACAAAATTAGGATACCCTGCATGTGAAACATATTTTGCTATTACCATATTTGTTTAATTTGATTATGAAGTGAATGACTTTTAGAGTTAACTTAATTCAATGCTGATTTGAAATGTGATGATAGCTAGTTTATGTCCTTCATGTTTTTGATAATTGTTGTTTTCGTTGTCACTAAATCACTATTTTTGGCTTGCTCAGTGACTGGAATCCCCATGCTGATCTTCAAGCAATGGCTAGAGCGCATAGACTTGGGCAAACCAACAAGGTTAACAAGTGCAACCTGAATTAACATTATTTTGTTCAGCTTACTATGTTTTGTTTTTGGTTTTAATAGCACAAGGGCTGGTTTTATGTTTTGTTGCAGGTAATGATTTATAGACTCGTAACACGTGGAACTATTGAGGAACGGATGATGCAGATGACGAAGAAAAAAATGGTTTTAGAGCATCTTGTTGTTGGAAGGCTGAAGACTCAAACTATTAACCAGGTAATGGTGTTCCCTAGTATAAGGCTTATGACGGTATAATCTGTTATACTTTTGCTTACATTTGTGCAGTATTCTTTACAATAAGATGATATTGAGACAGCAGATAGTTGCTTATGCTAGAGACTAGCCAACTTTTAGAAGAATATAGTGACTTTCTAGGATATATTTGGTTATTTCTTTTATGTTGCACTATGCATCCTTCATTCCTACTGGGATGTTGTTGCTGTTGTTGTTGGTTGGTTGGTTGGATGAATTTGTGCTTTAAAGGAAAGGCTCATTGATGTCAGCAAGTCTTGCTGGGAACTGTTAACAATTAACTGAACTGCTGTGGGTTTTATTTCAGGAGGAGTTAGATGACATTATCAGGTATGGTTCAAAGGAGTTATTTGCTGATGAGAATGAGGAAGCTAGGAAATCACGTCAAATTCATTATGATGATACCGCTATAGACAGGTAGACACTTTTGTTGATCTTGTTTAGTAGTTTACTTTCACAATTTAAACATTGACTCCAGAATTTGATATGCGTAGACTACTTGACCGTGAACAAGTTGGGGATGAAGAGACTTTGTTGGACGATGAAGAAGAAGATGGATTTTTGAAGGCTTTCAAGGTTTTTATTTTTTACTACAATGTATATGTGTATATACAACTTTGGTTACTTGATCTCATTTCTCTAGTGCTCTCTCCCGAAACAAGGGAACAATCCTATTATTCTGTGGACTGTGATTGTGAGGATTTCTTTTGGTAAAGGCTCAATTGAGCAATGTGCTTGATTGTTTCGCTTGTAATTCCCAACAATCTCTATTAATAATGTCCGATATGGGACTCATGGTCCAATAACGTGTACCAGCCTATCCATATCTAGAGGCTCATTCAGAGTGAGCCTAGTGAGCCTCACAGAATTAAACTTGTCTATCCAAGTTCCATGATTGTTTCCTATTTAGTTTTGTTATACTTTTCTGGATTAGCTTTAACTACTAGATCTTATTTTTCCTATTTAATCTTGTCAAACTCTTGGTTATGAAGACCTAATGTATGTGTTATGTTATATCTTAATGGTCTTTTATTAACAATCTTATAATTTCCTCATTGGCTGAATCTTTCTGTTATCTTATTTTTGCTGCATTCTCTCAGAGCCATTGACATCTGCAGTCTTGTTCTTGAAAGTCTCTCCAACATTGTTATTAAAATTTTGTGTAGCTGCCTTACATTTATTTTTCTGGATGCTATTAGATTATCTTTTAATGGTTGTTTACTATAGAGGATTTTAAGTTATTAGTCATACTCGCTATTAGTTTTCCATTATTTGAAATTCAATTGAAAAAAGAAGATTATGAGCTGCAAACATTCTATCACTGATTAAGAAAGTAGTGTTGTCGAAGTAAGGAAAGGAGGGTAAAGGAAGTTTCTTTTGAAAGGGAGAAAGTGAAGGACTAAGGAAAGCTTATACTGTCTGATCTTTTCTCTTTTCATCTGTCATATTTATTGAAAGTTCTGCATGATAAATGTGCTAAATTGCTACTCAATAACTATTTGTTTTATTAGAGTTGGAACTTTTCTCCAATGTTATGATGGTCCACTCTAATGATTTATAATAGCCGCTATCAATAGTTCTTGTACTTTTGATGGTCAGTTTTGATGTTCAAAGCCGAGACAACATTGAAGCACAGATGGTTTTTTGTTTTGCACCTGATTTGACCATACAAGAATTAAGGCCAAAATGTGATTCGGTAGATCTATTCTCAACGTGGTTATTTTGTTCTGATTTGCCAAATGAGGTATTGCACAAAAAATAATCTTAGATATCTAGGCCCAAGCTTACCAAACTTGTATCCTGGTAGATTTAACACCTACCAAACCATATTACACTGAATTCCAATTGCTATATCTTAATTATAATGCTTAATGTGGCATTAGTGGCTGATTGTTTCCTTATATGTGTTGAAAAGTACATAAATAAAGCCTTCAAAATGGCACCTTCCGCTAGAAATATCCCCACTCTCCGGTGTGCTATCTCTTGGGCTTTAATAGGTGCGGAACTAGTGCATTTATGTTTTACCTTTGCATTAAGTGTTGCATTGAGCCAAATCTGAACTGTATCCAGGCTCATTGATTGTGAAATTATGCAATAGGGTGTTCAGTGCTTGATTTGGTGGCCCCTTCTACTAAATTGGTAGCTTACGTGGACCGATTGTGGCAGCAGGGTCAAGGGTTGGATTCTTTTGGTTGCTTTTTTTTTTTTTTGGGATGTTCTCAGATTTGATTTTAAATTGTGTACATGGTTTTCTCGTGCCGGTGTATATACAGTCATTAAAATAGTGAGTCAGAACAGAAAAGGGAGTCGATAAAGTGTTTTGGTAAATTTTCCTTGAGAGGAGTTATGGTGAATCTTCCCGATTTGAACCTCCCTTGGTGTGAGAGTGATGTGGTAGATGCAGAAGTGAGTGGGGCCTGATGTTGTTTACCGGTTTAGTTTCATTTGGAGCCATCTCTGAATGCTTATTAGTGTTTACTGTTGAATCGATGCTATGAAATCTTTCAGATTCTGTGATCTGCACGTTTTTTTTCTTTCTGATTTATAGTTTTTATTTTTGGGATGAAGCAGAGCATTCCTGTTTGTTTCAGGTTGCAAATTTTGAGTATATTGATGAAGCGGAGGCTGCAGCAGAAGCGAAAGCTCAAAAGGCAGCCATGGAAGCCAAGTCTGCCATGAACAGTTCAGAAAGAACAAATTTCTGGGAGGAATTGTTGAAGGACAGATATGAAGTGCACAAAGTTGAGGAATCAAATTCACTGGGAAAGGGAAAGAGAAGCCGTAAGCAGGTATCTTATTTTCTTTTGTTTTATCTGTAACTTTTAAATTGAATTTTGCTATTGGTTTCCCAGATCTAAAGTTTTTCTGATATAGAGCACTTACAGTGCTTCACTTAAAAAGTTATAATGCACTAGGTTGTGATCCATAGATTCGTTGTTCAGTTAGGCATTAAACTCTAAATCATGCATTTTTAAGTACATTATTGTGATATCTAGAAAGGATAGAGAAATCCTAATCCCATATGCTTTCTGAATTGTTCAGATGGTCTCTGTTGAAGAAGATGACCTTGCTGGGCTGGAAGATGTAAGCTCTGATGGCGAGGATGATAATTATGAAGCTGACTTGACTGATGGTGAAACTGCTTCAACTGGAACTCTGTCTGGGAAAAGGACTTACAAAAAGAGATCTCGAAGTAACTTCTACCGTCCTGTCTTTTGTCACCTGAATTTTGGTGACATGATTTTGGTTAACAATTGAAATGTGAGGAAATTTTTTGCAGTGGATAGTACGGAACCAATTCCTTTGATGGAAGGTGAGGGCAGATCATTTAAAGTGTTGGGTTTCAATCAAAATCAAAGGGCAGCTTTCGTGCAAATTTTGATGAGGTTAGACTTATTTTTCCTTTTTTGGATGTTCAGAAAGAGTTCTCGATATTGTGAATTTAAGATCTTCACGTCCATAGATCTGTTGTTGCATATGTGTCGAGTTCATTTAAGGTTGTAGGACATTTACATTTAGTTCTGATGTTTTGTTTATCTTACCAAAACAACCTATGTGTTACAGATTTGGGGTTGGAGAATATGATTGGAAGGAGTTCGTACCCCGCCTGAAACAGAAGACATATAAAGAAATTGAAAGGTATTGATCTAATTCTGTGGGAGAGTACAACTAATTAAACACTGAAGAATTGGCAACTGTGTCACGAGCTTTGTGAAATATTATTCAGATGATTGCACTTTATTTACTTTTAAGAAAGGTGTGAGTCTGCTTGTACACTTTTGTATTTTCACTGACAAGGCTGCATTGCTGTTTTTTTTTGTATGTATACTGAATTGTAAAGATGACCTTTAATGCACACAAACCATGAAATATCTCTGTACTAAGAAGGATTTTCAGCATTTACTGCCAGTATAGTAGCAGTATCTTTTCTGGGATAAATGTTAAATTTTATAAGCTTGTTTATTGTTTGTTTTTGTATTGGTTGTTGTGCCTATCTGGTTCACCTGATTATGGTATTCCCCTGGAGTTCAGTTACGGGAAATTATTCTTGACTCACATTGTGGAAGAAAATAACGAGACAGATACTTTTACAGGTACTCAATGTTTGGCATTTTTTTTCACTTTTGGTTTGTGAACTTGATGTTTTACGTCCTTATCAAATATATGTTGCTCCTGTCATTGATCTTTGTTTTAGATGGTGTTCCAAAAGAAGGTCTTAGGGTCCAAGATGTCCTTGTTAGGATAGCAACTCTGAGTTTGGTTGATGAAAAGGTAAGTTAGTGGAATGATGAAACCTTGATTAAGATGCTTGAGTCTCATAAGTAGGAGTTAATTTTAAACTAAGCATTGTTTGAAGGTAAGTGGATGGTTGATTGTTTTGATCTCGAAATGATAGGTAAAGTTTGCACAAGAGAACCAAGGAGCTCCCATGTTTACAGAGGACATTTTTCTACGCTATCCGGGACTTAAAGGGGGGAAATTTTGGAAAGCAGAACATGATTTGTTGCTACTTCGTGCAGTTCTAAAGTAAGCTTTTGTAATATTTTAAATATGTATATAGCAGTTTTAAAATTTGTTATGCAATTTCCTTGTATCTGTGTTTGCAGAAACATCTTCTCTCTGAGATTTGAGCATATATGTCATTTGACTTGGTTTAATGACTAATAATGAAGGCTTTCAAAGATCATTTCCATGATTACCTTCTGTGATTTAGATTCCTTTGCAGTCTTGTGTGTTTCTTAAACTCTTCATTAGACATTCTTAACTGATAGGCATTTGTTAGGAACCGAAATCCCTAACACTGATTCAACTCACAAAACAGAGCCCTACACAGTAGCAATCACACACACACAGCAGCAATAATAGGAACAGAGATGGAATAGAGATGAATGAAGATGAATATTATTCCTAG
>JANZLX010000008.1:16110438-16125885 GCA_025531955.1 Erythroxylum orinocense
AATAGGAATCCACTTAAAAACCCACAATGCAAAATCACAAAAATTGATTATAGCATAGTTAAACCCAAGCATTTTTCCAAACTTCATAAACTAGAATCCTTCCAAAAATCCAAGATTCAAATGATCATACCTTGATTCTTCACCAAGTGAAGAGATCTTTAGCTCAAATGGAAGCTCTTTCGACTAAGGAAATTAAAAACCTAGCTTGTTTTTTTCTTCTTTCTCTCTCTTTCTTTCTTTCTCATATTTTCTCTCTCTTATCTCTTTACTCAACCACTCATTTGCTTCTCTAGAATCTCCTCATTCACGTTTCTTCCTTTATTTATAAGCAAGACAACACTTTTTGTTCCACTTATGCCCTTAATGATTAAGAATTGTCTCATTTGCCCATCTATTTAAGCCTTAAGTCTTTTATACTTAAGTGTCTTGCCAACTGTACCCTTGAACAATTTAACCTAACACTTTCTTCTAGAAACATGTCCCCCATTGTTGTAAGTTTCTAATGCCACCGAAATCATTTTATTTGGTTCAATGATTCAAAAGATATACTTCAAACATTTTTGGACTGCTCAAGTCCAAAACAGTATACTATACACAATTTTCATCTAAAATTTAAACATCTTAGAGACTGAATTAGATTCCAATTTCTTCATACCAATTGTAGCTCCATGTCGCTAGTTTATCCCAAATCAAAAATCATCTCATTTGGATGTCTACTGATCCAGAAAACATCAAAATACTGAAGTATGTTCAGTGAAATAACATCAGTTCATATTACTTAAGAGCACACTCACTAAACCCATCCAATGCTTTTAACTAAATCTTTCTCACTTCAGTTCAGATTACTACGATTCTTGGTAGAGATGTAGAGCAATGTCTTACGACTCCAATGGTTCAATAATCAAGTCATTTAGAGGTCTAGAGAAGAAGTTATGGCCAAAATAATCCAATATGTTCATATCTTTACTTGTATTGCATATACCTTGGTGCAGTCGCCATAACTCTTACTGCAGATGTCCGATTGACTTTGTTTTTAGACTATTGGAAAGAGGAATTCTAGATCTACAACTTTCATGAAGATCTCGAAGGCCAATTATATCGTCTGACTTCTGTATTGTCTCACTTTTGCATCGTCTGACTTTCTATCGTCTCACTTTCCATGGTCTCACTTTCTATCGTCTCACTTTCTATCGTCTCACTTCCATCGTCTCACTTTCCATCGTCTCACTTTCTGTCGTCTCACTTCCATCGTCTCACTTTCTATCGTCTCACTTCCATCGTCTCACTTTCTATCATCTCACTTTCTATCGTCTCACTTTCATCGTCTCACTTTTCATCATCTCACTTCCATCGTCTCACTTTCCATCGCCTCACTTTCTATCGTCTCACTTCCATCGTCTCACTTTCCAGCGTCTCACTTTCCATCATCTCACTTCCATCATCTCACTTTCTATCGTCTCACTTTCTTCCCCAGAACGTCTCCACTTATAAGGATCATAACTTTTGACTCCGATGTCCAAAATTTTCATATTATATACCTTTGGAAAGATAAAAGAAAGAACTAAAACTTTCCATAAGGAAACTTTGCCAAAATATATTTATATCAATCCCAATTTTGCCCCTAAAATCTGAAGATGAATTCTCCATTCATTCACCAATGTAATGCACCAAATTCTTAAATTTATGAAATTTTGAGACTCTTAGAGACAGAACTGAAATTTGATGTCTTCATAAAAAATGTAGCCATACATTTCTAGTTTAATCAAAATCAAGAATCATCTCGTTTGGATAACTAGAGAAAATGTTATGGCTAACAGACCGAAGCACACTCAGGGAACATTTTCCAGATCACTACCAATTTGGTTTCTACATCTTTCCTTCTCACAACTCATACCAAGATCACTCTTTCTACTCCCTCTACTTCTCATTTTCAATAAGATCACATTTAAAATCAATTATACCCAGAAGTTGTCAATGAATGCATGTACCACTTTTTATGTGCAAACATTCAATATTTATGTGCATATATGCTAACATTGTGCATGAGCAAGAAGAATGCATTTCTTAATCTCTCTTTGAACTCTCATACACTGAAGTTTCGGGTCCTAACCCTTAATATGGGGACGGGATGTTACAATATTCTTAATCACAAACTATATTCTTAATCTTATCTTAGTTAAACCTAATGATAGAATTTATAACTAGGGTTAAGAAATAAAGTCCTAGAATGCTTGAACTTATGATTTCTTTTGCATATTTAAAATGTGTGATATGAGAACAAACATTAGACTAGCATCCACACTGGAATTGATTTGAGAACTTTTACTGTCTTAAATAGGTGCATAACTAAAATATGATATTATACTATATTTAATGTTACTTGTTTTATTTCTACATAAATCATGACGAGTTTGGTTTTAGTCATATATGCACTTTGACATCAGTTTTGTACTATTTCTCAATCTCTTAAACCTCGCGAGAAATAGGCATTTGTCTTTCTAGTGTGTCTACCAACAATTTTCACTTCACCAACTTCTATAATTTTTCACATTTGAGCTTGAATTAACCTTTGATATCTTCTAAAAAGTTTTGTTTTTCCTTCGTGTTAGTTTTCTAATATATCCAATATCATCTCAACTGGATAACTATAGAGAAAGTTGTACTCAAATTCAAGAAATCTCCTTTACATGAACTATAAGACAATAAACTAAACATAGGAAAAACATCATACAATCTATATAAAACTTATTATATAAGTGATAAATTATAACTAATTAAACCCCTAATAATATGTAAAATATATAATTACCACACTCCCTGTTTGGTTTTAAATTCCTATATACTTCTTTATGTTCCTTTTCTCATTTTGGACAAAACCTACATACCTTTATAAAGCTCCTTATTTACTTTTAGATCCCTAGATACTACTTTATGTCCCTTTCTTATCTTGGGAAAAGCACTATGTACCTCTCTAAGACTCATTTTTTAGTTTTAAATTCCTAGAAGCCTCTTTTGGTCCTTTTTCTCACTTCGTGAAAAATACTAAATACCTCTTTTGGACTCCCCTTTTTATTATAAATCTTTATAGATATCTCTAGGTTCCTTTTCTTACTTTGGGTTACCCTTAGATACCTCTTTATAACCCCATTTTTAGTTTTAAATCACTAGGTACCCTTTAGTTGCATTTTTCAGACTTTGGGAAAAACCTATATACCTCTCTTGAACTTCTTTTTTAGTGTTAAGCCCCATATACTTACACATATTTCTTCTCTCACTTCAAGCATAACCATATATACGTATCTAGTACTACCTTTTTAGTTCAAAATGCATACTTCATAGGTTCATTTTCTTTTTTTGTTTAGATCCCTAAATTTTTTTCTAAGACTCCTTATTTGGATTTAAATCCCTAGACACATCCCTAGTTCAATTTTTTCACTTTGGAAAAAATTCTAGATACCTATCTTATACTTTGTATTTAGTTTTAAATCCCTAAGTACTTCTCTAGGTCCTTGTTCTCACTTTGGGGGAAAAAAACTTATATATCTCTCTAGAACTCCACATTTAATTTTAAATTTCTTAATACCTCTTTATGTTACTTTTCTTACTTTGGTTAAAACACTAGACATCTTTAAGACTTAATGGTTGGTTTTAAATCCCTAAATACCTCTCTCGTTTCCTTCCACTCTTTGCACCAAATCCTAAATACCTTTATATAACTCTCTATTTAGTTTTAAATCTATTGATACCTCTGTAAGATCCTTTTCTCACTTTGCACAAACCCTTAGATAATTTTGTAGGTTTTTTTCACTTATCTTCAAATCCTATATACTTTTCTAAGACTCTACATTTAGTTTTAAATCTGTAGATATCTCTTTAAGTCCATTTTGTAGACTTTAAACAAAATCTTAGATACCTCTCTAACACTCCTACTTTGGTTTGAAATCCTTATAAACCTTTGTGGATTCCTTTTTCACTTTTGCATAAAACCTAAATACCTCTATAATTCTCCTCATTTAGTTTCAAATCCTTAGATATCCATTTAGTTCCCTTTTCTCTCTTTGGATAGAAACCTAGATATCTCTTCAAGATTTTTTTCTTGGTTTTAAATTCCTAAGCACCTCTTTAGATTCCTTTTTTCATTTTATGAAAATATCCTAGACACTTGTAAAAAGTCCCTATTTAGTGTTAAATCCCTAATATCTCTACAGGTACCTTTTCTCACTTTAGACAATTCTATAGATACCTTTTTAGAACTCCTTATTTTTTAAGATCCTTATATACCTCTCTAGGTCCTTTTTCTCAGTTTAGGCGAACCCTAGATAAGTATCTTGATATACCCATTTAATTTAATCCCTAGGTACCTATTTGTGTTCTTTTGTCATTTGTGTAAAACCCTATATAACTTTTTAGGATTCCCATTGTGTTTTAAACCCTTAGATAACTCTTTTAGTTAATTTTCTCAACTTTGGAAAACCTTAGAAACCTCTTTAGGACACCCCTTCTATCACTTTAGTAAAATCCATATTTTTCTCTCTATGACTCCTTGTTTAGTTTTAAATATTTAGATACCTCTCTAGGTCCCTTTTTCATTTTAAGAAAAATCGTATATGCCTATCTAAAACCCCATAGTAATGCCTCTCTTAGTCCCTTTTCTCACTTTGTAAAAAAAGCCTTAGATACCTTTATAGAGCGCCTCAATTAATTTTAAATTCCTAGATACCTCTTTAGGTTACTTTTATAACTTTAGGTAAAAAAATTGATACCTATTTAAGATTTCCTTTCTAGTTCTAAATCCTTAAGCACCTCTCTACTTTCCTATTATCTTTTTAGGCTAAATATTAGATAGATCTATATAAATCTCTTTTTAGTCTTAGATCCCTTAATACTTCTTTAAGATCCTTTTCTCAATTTGTGCGAAACCCTTATATTGCTCTCTAGGACTCCCTATTTAGTTTTTAAATCCCAAAATACCTCCCTAAATACTTTTTGAATTTGGAAGAAAAATATCATATACCTCTTTTGGATTTCCCCATTTAGGTTAAAACTTTAGATATCTCTCTAGGTATCTTTTCTCACTTTAGGGAAACTTTGGGTAATGCTTTAAAGCCCATTTTAGTTTTAATTCTCTAGTGTTTTCTTTAGTTTCCTTTTGTCACTTTAGGTCAATTCTTTGATACCTCTTTATGACTCTCTATTTAGTTTTAAACCCTTAGGTACCTCTATATGATGATCTTCTCACTTTTCACAAACCTTTAGATACCTTCGTAGGACTCCTAGTTTAATTTTAAATCCCCAAGATATGTCTTTATGTAATTTTTTTTCAATTTAGGCAAACTCTTATATACCTATCAAGGAATCGCGTGTTTAGTTTTAAATCTATATATACCCCTTTGTCTTTTTTTCAAAAATAATTAGGAAATACCATGGATACCTGTCTAAGACTCCTTTAATTTTTAATCGATAAATTTCCCTCTAGGTACCTTTTCTCACTTTAGGCAAAACCCTATATATGTTGATAGAACTCCCTATTTAGTTTTAAATCCCTAGATTCCTTTCTATGTTCCTATTATCACTCCCTATTTTTTTAATCCGTAAATGCATCTCTAGGTTCTTTTTCTCATTTTGGACAAAACCCTAGACATCTATCTAAGACTCCCTGTTTGGTCTTAAATCCTTAGATACCTTTTTAGGTCCCTTTTTTCACTTTAGGTAAAAGCTTATATTTTAACCTTTTTTTTCCTTTTCCTAAATAGTATAATTGATGTACAATGAAAATAAGGATAAAGATAGTCATTACTCTACTTTATTAAGGAAAGATAGAAAAATAACTAAATGGAAAGGACTTATAAATTCCAAAACCTAAGCATGAAAGTTCGTGGGTCAATTACAGAATTGGCAAAGACGTTACCTCATCGTACATGCCTAATTGGTGACTCGAGTCTTTAAAAAATTTTGCAAATTTTTCAAGTTTAAAGTAAGATGTTATTAGCTATTAGTTTAAGGAATGTGTTGTAAAAGAGAAATTTTGGTTGAGTGCATATGACTTTATGATTTTACTTAAGGTTTAATATAAAAAGAGCATCTAGAGTGGGCATATAAAATTTCAAGGTGAATCTTAGGGATTAAAATGAAGATGTAATTCCTAGAATGAGTCTTAAGACTTGTAATAAGGATAAAATTCCTATATTAGTCTTAAGACTTAAAATGGTGATAAAATGCCTATAATGAGTCTAAGGAATTGAAATAAATATAAAGTATATAAAACAAGTTTTAGAGCTTGAAATGAAGATAAAATGTTTAGAATGAATCTTGGTGCTAAAATGAAGGTGAAATACTTCATGTCTTAGAGCTTGGAATGGAAATGAAATAAGGGGCTAAAAGGAAGTACCTAGGGTTTATGACTTAGTGATGTATATGTAATATAGTGTTTTTTAAGGAACCTTGTAAAATTTTTCTACATTTTTATCTAAATTACCTTGATTTGATACTCGATTGATTTTATTTGATATTTTAGGTAATTTTGGAGAATTATTAAGCATTAAGGAGTTATGAACATTAAAAAAAAAAAAGAAGAAGAGGAAGATCCATCTTTGGTTAAAATTGACCTAAAACAGTAGGTGTCTTTTAGGTTGTATTCATCTTTAGATATAGATAGTTACTGAACAAGTCAAAAATATTCTCACATATGTCCTATTTGTAATAAGGATCTAAAGAAACATTCTTGCATATTTTCATGTTAAAGAACATGTTATTGTCTAGACAAGAAATCTAAATTCAAGTGTTGAAAATGATGTTGAAAAAAAGTATGATTTAAACCATGTTCATTATGGTAACTCCCTATTTAAAAAGCATCCTAACATTTATAAACCCTAGAATTTAAACAAATTTTTCAAAAAGATTTAGAGAAAGAAAACCTAATGCAAGATTTCCAAATTATTTTTTAATATAAAATATCTTCGAGATCATCTCAACTAAGAGGAGAATATCAAAAGATTAAGAATTCCATAAAAAAATTATGATTTTTCTAGTTTTATTTATTATTTTAAGGATGATGATTAGCTATTTTTAAAATTTTGAGATTAAGGGAACCTTTTATTTTTTGTTATAGATTAATTTTTGTTAGTTTGGAAGAATTCATATTTGAGAATTATCTTTATTGTTTTTAATGTTTGATTAATTAAATATATCAATTGATTTAGATATCAATTTACATAAATTAGTTTAAGAAAACATATTTACAGATTGATTAAGGCATTGATATTGGAAGTTGCGAAGGTGTGATAAATATTTTCTTACATAAATCTTTTGGTATTAGTGTCAAACCTTATATAGAATTTCATAGATCTTAATGCTTTTTAGAGGTTTCATTTAGATATAGAGATTGATAAATCAATTTTAGAGTAGGTGGTTGTAACTAGAGAGAGTAATTCATTAAATTTGGAAATTTCACTAATCCAAGTCGTAAAATCTTTAAAAATAAGTAAATAATAAATAAAAAGATAATCCTTGAGGGAGTTCTTATATAGATGTTTTACTAAATCTAGTATTCGTCTATTTGATAATTTCTTTTTTAGTGAAACCCTTTTTTTGGAAATTAAAGATATTTTTTCGAGGCTATAGCCAAAACCATTACAAAATGTTGTAAACAATACAATTGACAAGAAATTATCAACAAAAACTAGGCTAGTATTTATGGCCTAGGAAAATTTTAAGATAAAATTAACCTTTAGTTGAATACTAGGATTCTCGACTTACTAGTAAGTATTCCAATTATCTTTCATTCCTTGAAACATTTAGAGTTTGGAGCCCCTAAGTATCACCCTGACCTTATCCAATTAATGGACTTCACTTTAGTATCTTTAGTTGATTTGGGTTGCTCTTCAAACAACCTCAAATTTCTTTCCTTATATGGGGAGTATATAACGCATCTAAGATATGCGTTGAACACTATGAGGTCATCTTTATGCATATGAGTTATACCTAAGATTTATTGAAGAACTGATCTTCAATCTATGACTTGGCAATTTAAGTTGTGTCAAGCTAGAATTTCATTCCATATCCATTTAGAGAAATGGAAATTAAAGAAAAGATGGCTAATGGATTCATTAAATCCGATACAAAATCGAAAAATGGTTAAGATATTAGTACCACCTCTAATTTTATGCAAATTTAATAGCTTTTCCCTCACTGCTAGCCATAAGATAAATGAGACTTTTGGAACTTGTAACTTACTCAAAACTAAAAGATGCCAAAGGAAATTATGAGTCATTTCCTTATGGAGTTCATATAGAACTTGTTAGAGAAAGTACCTAATGAATTCCTAATCTAATGAACACTTTCCTTCATACTAAGAATAGGGGTGTAAAGAGAGAAGCATCATTGGAAAAAGTTGGCCTACCTATTGTTACATCAATACCTACCATCAATGATTAATTCCTTGACTCTTGTATTAACTAAATAGAGGAACCTATTACTCAAAATGTTTGAGTTGATAAAGAGGGTTAGGAGGGCTCTGATTATTTGTTTATAACCATGTGTGACCATCATTATCTATGTTATAGAGTATCAAAGGTTGCATGACTCCTAAGCTTCAAGATTTATGTCATACTCCAAGATGAGTCACTCTTCGACTTGATGGTCCAAACACTCTTATTTCTTCTATAGCTATGCCTAGTATAATGACTTACCTTTAGTATTTCCAATTGAATCAATTAGCAAGATTTCATATTAAATATGAAACACTAAGTTTTTTAAAGAGTCAAATTTAATGATTTAAGGATGTAATGCTTAGATGATACTATCCATTAAGTTTAGAACTAAATTGGATAATAAAAGGTTATGAGATATCCAAAGGTTGGATATAATCTTACAGACTTGTTGAGCAAACTACTTATTTCAGTGTATATTTATAGGAGAATGGTTCTCAAGATAAATATTAAGAGTAAGATGAATTTGACAAGGTTAAATCTCACAATGGTAAATCTTATTGGAACTATGTCCTCTGTTGATATATTTGATGTACAATTAAAAGGCTACAAAACACTGAAAGATTCATTTTCATAATGAATTTAAAAAGTTTCTTTTAGAAATGATTGTGAATTTATCATGTCTATAAGAAGGTTGGTGAGAGTATAGTTTTCCTCTTTAGTGGGAGTAAGTAAAGACCATTGCTTGTAGAGAACAATAATTCTAATTTTCAATTATTGAAAATATAATTGTCCAAGAACAACTCTTTTATATATGAAAAGGTAACAACTTAATTCTTATCATTAGATTTATAGAGATAGGTTGGAAGTTGTTCACCTATATTAAATCTAAGCTCATAGATAATGTATTAAAGATGTTTAGTATTTGAGATGTCTGATACTTGTGAAGCATTAAGGATATACATTATTCTATACATAAGTTGATATTTGAGTTCAAGGTGATAAGGGTATTTACTTTAAAATTAAATCTTAATTAAGGTTTATTTTTCTTATAATAATATCATTTTAAGATTGGAAAGGTTCCAATGTTGCAGTGGTTGCTAATTAAGCCATAATAAATTTTCAATTTAGTGAAATAATTATTTGAATTAATAAGTTCTTTAATGAACTTAATATAGTTCATTAGGTTGTTCAAGAAATTAATGTACTGTAGAACATTAGAGCCATTGGGCATGTAAAAGGAGTTAAGGTCTTATCAAAGATCTAAGGATGTATTTAGGCAATTTTTCTTAATTATGATGATAATTAAGATGAAAGTTATAAATTTTAAGCTAGTGCTCACTGTAGAGAATCTTAAAGAATTCTCGCATTAAGCCACTATCCCAGCAGTAACATGATCATCATATGGTGATATGATATAAGATACTTAAGTGATTGGCTTAGTGCAAGTGGGAAACTATTAGTTTATGCCCTATAGCTAATCGATTGGTTGTAGTTTAGGGAAAAAATAATTTAAAGGCATTCTTTTTTTTTTGTATATGTTTAGATGTATATGATAAAGTCTATGGGATAATTATACATTGCAAATAAAATTATAATGAGATTATAATTATAAGATTCATATTACACTTATGTATTATCCTTAAATTGCTCCTAGTCATTGCTATATTAAGACTGGACATTAATAGAATGTAAAAAGACTAGCGCAAATTTTGTTTTTTCTTATAAAGGAAGTAGTCGATCTCGTAGGCTAAAGTAGAGAGATATTTAAACAAACATATGATTGCTTGTTAGAGAACAAGTTAACTGAACTAAACCGATATGAAAAATCCATTTGGATCATTACTTGTATGTCTATGGAAATTCTCATTGAGATGATTGTAAAAGTAATCATTTGACTTGAGGCCTCCAAAGTTATCTTATATAAGGATTGCTATGTTTTGATACTACTTATGACCTATTATAATACTAGGTAGTTCAGTCAATAGTCATTGAATATAGCATGAGCTATATGGAGGTAGTTGAGTAATCAAGATATAATTCATTACCCTAAAATAAGTAGGGAGAATGTTTTATTTTTCTCTATTAGTACTATTTTAGGAAATCCTTGGCTAAGATGGAATAACATTTTGTAAATAGTTTACAAATGTTATTAATTGAATCAATAGCTAATGACAAAGAACTAATATAATTGGACTCAAAATAAAATAAACATTAATTATATGCTCTATGTCTAAACGAAACATTGTATGATGAAATGATTTAATTATATGAAAAAAAATCATGCATAAAAAGGTTAGTCAAAACTACTTTGACATTCCTAAATATTTGGATTATCATGATGTGTTACTAGATGTCAATTTTGATCTATGGATATAAATTGTTTAATTAGGAATTAAAGGTAAATTAAAAAAGTTAAATTTAACTAATCTTAAATATGATTTAAGGTTATAATCTGTATCTATTGCCAAAATATTTGGGAGCCTAATGAGTCTCACATAAGAACGGGTTCAAGAGAGCAATGTTATTTTAATCAAGTTTGAGAAACTGAATGATTAAATATGATATATTTGAAAAATAATGATCAATATGAGATATTGTATCTTTTTTTGGCATAATTAGTATTTAGTTAGAATTATTTGTAATTGTAACTAATGTTTAATTGAAATTGGAATCGAATTTCAATTAAATTACTAAAATGTCCAAAACTTATTATAAATAGACTTAAATTATAATGGAGCTAACATTTCTTACTTAACCCTTTCTGTAAGGGTTATAGAATTCTCTCAACTTATTTTATGAATACCGTTAGAGGCTGAAAACTTGTACGGCTACGATGATTAAGATAGATTGATTTTGAAAATAATTTAAGGGATACAACAAGAATATGATCAAGCTTCAGAATTAGATACGAATTAAGATTCATGCTTTATTATGGTTTAATTGTTAATCATTTTATAGAATTAAAATAATCTTGGTTTTTAAAAAATCAAAATATGAAAGAGTTTTATAATTATTCTATTGTGATCAGGATCAGGATCAGATTTTGTCCCAACTTTCCAACATAACTCTAAAGATTACAGGTTGAGTTTGCTTGCCTTTGAATGTCCTGCATTCAAGAGTATGAATTTTTATAATAACTAAAATTTCCTCTTCTTATAATATGTACGTGTCTAATTTCATCACAGTGCTTGCACTAAATATTGTTTCAATCACCATTCTCGTGCTTTGACTAAAATTTGCAATAAGAAGTGAGAAGAATAATATCCATTGTGTCATTTTTAGTATCTAACATATCTTGCGTATTCAGTACTAAGTTCACCAAGAATTCCTTCGTTCTCCAATTAATGATGTTTTTCCTAGCATTTTCAAAATTTGGCCTGAATTTCATAGGAAACTGTACAAATCTGCTACAATCTCTTGCTTACCTTATGTAGAAAATTAATATAATGTGTCAACGATTGGCACAAGAAAACTAAAGTGGACAAGTAATACGAGAATATCTAACCTTTGTTCTATTTCTCTGCATAAGTTGCAAAAGAGGGAATGCATGCAAGAGGCTTCTCCCTCCCACACTTAAGACTCCCCCTAAAATATTGAGTTCTCCCTTATATTCTTATGTCTTAGAGCTACCATCTACAAGGCTTGAGATTTGGGGTGTAAATTAGAGTGAGTAACTCTAATAGCTGCTCACAACATCAAAAAAGGGCAAATTCGAATTACATTGGAATCATTAGAGCACAAAGTAAACTTGTAAAACAAGAACATAGGAAAAAGGAACTTGTCATATTAGAGACTAGAGAGGTTAGGTCTCACCACGCCTTCCAACACTTTAAAATTTCATAAGCTTCCTTAGACACCAGACTTCTTGTCATCATGTCTTGTTCAATCCATAATTTCAAGTTCCACATAAAAGATTTAGACATCCCTATCCTCTTGACTGGTTCTTCGAATTTCACATTTTCTTTTATCCTTAAAAAACTTCTTATTCAGATTGATGTCGAGAAAACTTGCCATTTAAGGTCTTTCCACAATAAAAGCTCATAATCCACGCTCTAAAACGTTGACAGGTAAGTCCTTGGCATCATTCACGTTTAGAAAATAATTTTTTTGTTATTATGTAATGGAAATAAGATCGTTTGATAATTGGAATGGAGCATACAAACGAAGGATAATAAGCTAGCCTACGAATTTGATCATTAATTGATATTATCAAACAAACTGGGTCAGAAATACAATCAAACAATATTTGCTGAATCGCTTGGAAGCTATCAACAGGCCTGCACTTGTAGCTTACCAGCCATTCCAGGACTGTGTAGCTGCCAAAAGGGACAAACTAAAGGGTTAGCCGAAGAGATTATTAACCCAAAATCTGTGTGATTTTTATTTATTAATAAGGTTTGTTATTATTTGAGTTTACCTTGCCTTGAGAGAGCCCAGTTAAGATCCCCACCAAGAGCCCAGAAGAAGTATCCAGCCAAACCCATGTACCGTGCAAATCGGACCTTCAAATCAATGGACAAGGTGTCGTCATACCCGATCCAAATGTCCCCGGCATAAGAATAAAACGTCACTAGTTCTCCAACATAATTTACTACCGCCTCATTCTCCGAATTAAACTTCACTATCTCATTGTAATTGAGAACACCAAGATCTCCGGGTCCTACCCCTACTGCCGGAGCTCCAATCCCGTTAACTTTCGGATTCTGGAGTTTCCAACTCCGCCCGTATGCGGCTAAACCCAATACAATCTTCTTGGGCGAGACACCTGAGTCGATCCACATCCCGATTCCATAACTAGCACTAAGATTACTACTCGGATCATAGAGAACCGAATTAGGCCCAGTGTAGTTCTCCCAAGAACCGTGGAAATCATAGGACATAACATTAACAAAGTCGAGGTATCTATTAACAGCGTAAGCTGGGTAAGATCGTGGGAGACCATATACAGTGAAACTGGGGCTATAGTAAACAGCTGAAGTTAGCAGAAGACGAGGTCTTCCAGTAGCTTTGGCTTCATGAACAAGTCCTCTACGCCATTGTTTGAGAAGTACAGCATAATTGACCATGTCCTTGTCATTTTCAGGGTATTCCCAGTCGAGGTCTAGACCATCGAATCCGTATTTTCTTGCCACTTCAATAGTGGAATCAACGAACGTTAGGCGTGTGTCTGTGGTGCTTGCCATGGTAGAAAATATATTTGAGTCGCTTGCCGCTCCTCCAATGGACAGCAATATTTTGACGGGTGGGACTCGGGTCCGCAGAGAGCTCACTAGCTTAAGCATCTTTTGGTGGTCATTGGCCGTGACCTTGAGCTTGAAAGTTGAGGGCTCGAGCGTGAGGAATGCGTAAAAAATGTGAGTGAAATATGAGGTTACGATGGAGGAGGCTTCATGTTCATCAAAATCATATGATGGCCAATACGCTCCTCTGATTCCATAAAGACGAGGGACTTGTGTTCTGGGAACCGTTCCGCCAAGGGGCGAGGGTGAATAAGCTCGGAGAGGTGCATTAGACCGAGCACCCGGAGAAGGTGCTGGTGGGTAAGAGCCCCAGTTTGAGCTGCCAGTGGGAATGGGTAGCTGAGAAGGACTTGCAGAGATATGATTCGAGGCAGGTGGCAGAGAAATCCAAGATGGAGCTGGAAGAGAAGATGGAGCGAACTTCGGGGACATGGAAGATTCACAATTAACGAGACCAGCGTAAGTGATCAGTAGAAGAACTAAAGGAGACATGGTTTTTGAAGAAGCCATAATTTATGAGGAGTAACCAAGCGTAGAACTAGCTAGAATGCCCTTTTTTTGAAAGAGGCAACAAAGGCTAAAAACTAATCAACATTACGAGGAATTCGAATATCTACATCAAAAGCTCTCACAACCCAAGCGGAGGATAGAGCAGAACATGAGAACCATTCATAAGACGAGAGCACAAATAACCCCCATTTTAAATTAGAGAAGAAGATGCTGCATAGACCATGATATCATCGATGTGACGATGGGAGTAGGGCAACAGCTGTCGAGTATGGACTGCTGAGTGTTTCATTTGTTGGCGTGTTAAAAGTTGACCTTAGTATATATCGTTCAAGTTCGCAAAGACAAAAGAAATTAACGCCCCAAAGCAAATGCAAGCAGCCAAAACTTGTAGAGGAATGCAACGCCGGACAGAAGCCTTTGGTAGCGCCAGTCAAATAAACCTTGTGCAATTTGAGTTAAGAATGGTCTTTATATGTTGTCTTTACACTCTTTATAGTATAAAATGCTTGTAAAGTTTTAAGTATCTTTTAGGCTTTATCAATAATCGCTTTCAATTACTATAAAAAAAAATCGCTTTCATAAGAGAAAAAAATGACCTCGTCAAACCTATAAATCCTCATTTTGGTCACATGAAGTGCTGTGCCGGACGCGAAACAAGAACAAACATTTGGGTGAGTCCGTACTATTTGGGTAACAACCATAGTTATGAATTCCGTTCCGTTCCGGCCGGTACCGGCCGGAACGTTCCGTTTCGGTCGGATTCCGGAACCGGAACGGCCTTATAAGTACCGGATATAGATTCCGGTCTGTACCGGCCGTTTTCGGTCGGTACCGGCCGGTACCGTCAATACCGGTATTTCAGGGACCGTTTCGCAAAAAATTAAATTGTTCAAGGACTGGATTGCAAATAAAAAAATTAAACCTAAATATCTACCCGACCCCCCCCCCCGACCTTCTCCTTCTCTTCTTCGGTTTATCTCCTCCCTCTCATCGTCATCGCCGGTGGCTCGCCCCTTGCCTCCTGTCGTCGTCGCTGCTCCGCCGTTGTCGGATCTGGTATCGCCGTCATCGGATCTGCTGGTCCTCCCTCCTCCCTCCTCGGATCTACTCGTCGCGACTCGCTCCACAGATCTGCTCCTCCCTCGTCGCCGCTCCTCGCCGCTCCTTGCCGCCTGCTCCTCCGTCCTCCTCCTCGTCGACGCACCACACCAGACGACCACCGAAGGAAGACCCGACGACCCAACGTCCCAACCTCACCGAAGACCCGA
>JANZLX010000008.1:16153670-16167653 GCA_025531955.1 Erythroxylum orinocense
GACTTAACAATACAAAAAAAGAAGGAAAAAACCGAGAAGGGAAACTTATGAGCACTGTGTCAAAGAGCAACACACCTACCGGAGAGAAACTACAATACCTGCAGAGAAACAAAAGAAAAAACTTATCACAGCGGCAGAGAAAGAAGAGGAAAGTCGAACGAAAAAAATGCAAAGCCAAAAAGGATAACAAAAGAAGGGAAGCTCACCAGAGACAGAAGACATCGACGGTAGAGCATCACACAAGAAGGTAAGGACCGAGAGGTAAAGGAAGAGAGAGAAACCATGGAAGAGGAAAAGTAACAATAAAGATAAAAGACAGAAATAACTGGGTAGGCACAGCATTCAATGAACAGATAGCTACAGAACTTTTCAACCATCGGATTAGGCACAACATTTAATGAACAGATAGTTGTAGAACATTTCAATCGTCGAATTAAAAAATCAAGGAGCGGGATGACTGTAAAACTTTCACATAGGGGGAGGGGGAGAATGTCACTGTTGGATTAAATGGGCGATTGGGATAGATTACGTAGTCGTCCACCCCGTTCGTCCTTTGTATATATACTTAATGATAATAACTGTCATAAGAAGAAAAATTACTATATGATTTTTCTTGCCAATATGAGATATGATAGAGATCATATGTATTTCTTGTTCATGCTTATGAGTATTTGACACAAAAATTAGTTTTAACAATATTAAAATGTTCAAAGAATGATTAAAAAATAGAATGTTGAGTAAAAGTAGCTGATCTAAGTTTATATAAATATTTTGTATGCGTTGGATCAAAGGAGACTTATGTTTAACATAAGAGACAAAAATAAAAACTTGGATAACCAAGATTATCCTTTTATGCCATGTTGATTAAATCAATATAACAAGAATCAGAAAGTTACATACAAGGGTAAATGTATCCTTTTGATTATGAATCGTATAAAACTTCTCAAGTTGAAGAATAACCAAATCAACTTTTGCTGAAAGGGTGATGATGGTATTAGAATAACCAAATCAACTTTTGCTGAAAGGGTTATGATGGTATTGAATTGTTAAATTTATATATGTGACGTATTGGATGGAGTAACAATTATAAAAGAATAATTAGATTACTAATGACTTTATATGAATAGTTTAGAAATGTCGTTAATTGAATCAATAGCTAATGGCAGAAAAATAATATGATTGAACTTAAAATATAATAGACATTGAATTTATGCTCTATGTCTAATAGGATTATTGTACGATGAAAGGATTAAATTATATGAAAAAAATCATGCACGAAAAGGTTTGTCAAAACTACTTTGACATTCCTCAATATTTGGGTAGTCTTGATGAGTTGCTAGATGCCAATCTTGACATATAATTATAAATTGTTTAATTAGAGAACTAAAGATAAATTAAAGAAGTTTTAATTTATCTAATTCTAATTATAAATTTAGAATTATAATTTAAAATTAGTGCTAACATATTTGAGAACCTAATAAGTTTCACATAAAGAATAGGTTGTAGAGAGAAAAGTTATTTTAATCAAATTGGACTTGGTTGTAAAGTTTCAGGAAAAAATTTTGATTAAATATGAGATATTTAATAAATAAGGATCAATATGAGATAATAAACCTTATTTGGGAATAATTGGTATTTAATTAGAATTATTTTTAATTCTAATCAAAGTTTAATTGAAATTAGAATTTAATTTCAATTAAATAACTAAATGTCCAAAAACTATTATAAATAGGCTTAAGCTCTATAAAGCTAGCACTTCTTGCTTAACACTCTTTGTAAGAGTTACAGAGTTCTCTCAACCTATTATGTGGATACTGTTATAGGTTAGACATTTGTTTGGCTACGGTGGTTGAGACAAAATAGTTTCAGAAACAACCTGTGTGATATGGTAAGAAAATGATCAAGCTTCAGAATAAGGTACGAATTATGATTCATGCTTTGTTATTGACTTATGCGTTAATAATTTTATATAATTAAAGTGATCTTGGTTTTCGGGAAATAAAAATATGAAAAAAGTCTTGTAATTATTTCGTTGTGGTCTGGATTAGATCCTGACCCAGTTTCTCCACAAGTACGCCTTCCTATTTGTTTGTCTATAGCAACAACTCTTAGTCATTATAAAAAACCACTTTCGAGCAATCATGTAACATGTGAATGGCTTAGCAAGCTTTTCTATGAAATTAAAACCATGAAATTGTTCCAAATACTTTTAGGACAAAAGAAACATCAAGGCCTTTGCTCCAACTAATCTTAGGTGTTTTATAAGCATTAAACTAATGGTCGTAGTATCTTTACATAAGACCATGCAAAATTCAGTATGTGCTTTTCTAAATATAAAGTAGTGACGAAAAGTGGAGATCCAGGCACTTCTATTAACATATATTATTGGCCATCGATCGAAGCTCACACATATTTCAATTTTTTCATTACATGCGATATAACCTAGCTAAACCTAGCTAATGGTTTTAGAAGCATCGCATTATATAGAATAGTATACCCAAATCTTTTACTAAAGGATGGCAATATGTTTTCACAAAAAGAATCTTTATGTATGGTATTGATAAATGTGTAAAAAGAAATTACAATTTTAGTGTTATACATAATACGAATCTTAGTAATCGGCTTTAAATCACTCATGAACTTATATAAACAAAGATAATGTACATAATTACTTATTTTTTATAAATGAAGATAATGTAGAAAATTACTTATTTTCTTGATCATTTCTCGATGAACAAGTTCCTAATTTTTCATCAATCTTTCTAAAAGTCATTCAAATTTTATATTGTTAACAACTTCCTACACCTTTTCTAATTTGGAAACTTCTTAATGGATCAGAAAATTTGTAAGTTCATGAAATTAACTAGTCCACATTAATAAGAACTCATTTTTATAGTAACTTTATTGGGTCTTCCCATCACAGGTCTAATAAATAACTAGTCCACATTAATAGGGACACATTTTTTAACTAAACTTCAACCCATTTATTCAAATAATTTATTAAGTTTCTTTATTATCTTTATTAACAATTAAGGCTAAGAAAATCAAATTTGAATCAAATTTGATTTTCTTAGCCTTAATTGTTATAAAAACACATAATTAATAATTTTCTAGATGGAAGTTAAACATTTTAACATTATCTCCCTCGGTCAGATATTAATTAAAACAATTATAATATAAGTAGAAGATAATGAAAGTGGCTAAAAAATCAGTGTCATAGTCAACCAATTTAAAAATATTTTATCCAAAGTTAATGAAAATCTATCATTTGGTCCCTAACGCTTTCAACATTAGAAAATATTAAATATTTGTGTCATATTCGAAACAAATCCAATACAATTATGTATATTTAAGCATTGCTTACATGAATAAGAAATTCGTGTGTGGCAAACTACAATGATATATGTATAATCTAAAATATATCATTATTTTATATTTTGGTCTCAATTTCTTTAAACTTTATGCTAAACTGCAATTGAGAAATTTATTTTCTCTCGTTAAATTTTAAATTGCATTAGAGAAAACATGTATGGAATTAAACAATTATATCCCCATATTTCTTATAAATCTATAGATTTATCGATGCATCTGCATGTGTCCTAGAAACATAGGATCAAGGTCAGTTTGTATACTTGTCTAATGATTAATGAAAAATGCTAAATATCGACACAAATCGTAAGACTTCCACCTATATTATGACAATATGTAATAAACTGGATGAATAAGAATAAAATAACGATCACCAATATATATATATACATGAAAACATATTGTTATAATATATGAAATCAAAATAACTATATCAGGAGAAGAAGTACAATAATTCCTAACAGCATCTAAGGACTTCACCAAACTCATACTATAAACATGTTTCTTTAAAATAACTAAGTGAAGTCCTTTAGTTAGCTAATCAGAAAACATATGCTCAGTCTTTATATGTTCTGCAATGTCACCGTTTTGTACCAATTCCTTTATGGACAAATATTTAACCTCTAAATACTTAGACCATATGATATTCTTATTGCTATTACTAAATAATATAGCAACAAGATTATCACAATACAACCGAATGGGCTTAGTAACTAAATCAATCACAAATATCTTAGAAATCAAATTCTTGAGCCAAATTACATATGAAATAGCCTCATAGCATGTTATAAATTAACATACATAGTTAAAGAAAGTGTTTGGTTGACACTTTTCCATAACATACCACCATTTTTTAACCTGAGATTGTATCCTAATGTGGACTTTCTATCATCTGGACATATATAAAATTCTAAATTTTTATAATCAACAAGGTCTAAATTGTTGACCTTTTTTAATATTAGCATATAATGCTTAGTTCCTTTAAGGCAGCTTAAAACTTATTTAACTGTATTCTAGTAGTTTATTCATGGGTTAGCTAAATACTTACCCAACAGTGTAACAAATAATGCAATGTACAGTCTTGTGCATATCTGAGTATATATCAAGCAACCTATTATACTATAATAAGGGACATTCTTCATGGCCTCCCTCTCAATATTATTCTTTGGACACTATGTTAATGATAACCTGACACTATGAGATATAGGTGCTACAACAGTTTTATAATTAACCATAATAAACCTTTACATTTCACACTTAATGTATGCACTTTGGGGGAGACCTAACAAGTTTTAAAAATTGTTCTCGTGAATCTAAATACAAAAGATGAAAGATCCCTCACCAAGCTACTTTATATCAAAATGTTTGGCTAAAGAAATACTTAACCTTATGCAATATGGTCAAGTCATTTAATGCATGCAAGATATCATCTGCACAAAAAATTCGAAAGATAATCTTGCTCTCTCTCACCTTATAATATAAGCATCTTTCAGCCTTATTTTTTATGAAACAAAATGAGGTAACAACCTCATCAAACTTTAGGAACTAATATTTGGAAGCTTGTTTTAAGCCATATGGACTTCCTCAATTTACAAACTCTAATAATCTTATCATGATCTTAAAATCCTTTAGGCTACTCCATATAGATCTTTTTATAGAGGCCTCTATTCAGAAAAGTGATCTTAATGTCTACCTGATGCAACTCCATATCATAATTAACCATTATTATCATGATCACTCTAAATGCATCCTTGGAATACATAGAAGAAAAGGTGACATTAAAGTCAATACCTTTTCTATAAGTGAACCCTATGGCAACTAATTGGCCCTTGAACTTATCAACCTTACCCTATTGTCCTCCTTGATCTTACATCTATGCGCAACTATAGGTTTTGAAGTTATGAGGTAAATTCACAAGGTCCTTCCCTAATTATGCTTTATGGATTGTACTTTATCCCTCATAACATCCCACCTCAAACTTGCATAAGGTCCAAAAATACCTTTTGTAGAAGCAACAAGATCCACTTCATATCCAGTATCATAATCTTATTCACCAAAATAGATTATGTAATTAGATGATAGTGTAGGTCTCCTAACTTGAGTGGATTTTCTTAACTGAAGTGGTTAAGCTTGATCATGTACTTCAAGAACCTCAGTCTATACATGTGTGGATTCTTAGTCTGGTACTGATATGGTACTTAGACCTAGATCCACTTATCCTAGTTGTTTAAGTAATAGATAAGATATAATAGTCATATTTACCCTTTTATCATGTCAAAAATGAGAGGGATTACCCTTATCACAGACATTGTGCTCCAAAAAATTAGCTATGTTTTTGTAACATCCCGTTTCTATACTAAGGGTTAGAACCCTAAATCTCTGTAAATGGGAAATAGCAATGAGAGATTAGAAAATTGCATTTTCATCTTCAAGCCTAAAATAGCATTCATACATGTGAATTTGATTGATTTACACACATTTCAATGTTTTTCTTGAGGTATAAATGATTAATGTGATTATAATGTGAATTATGGATTATGTTTCTTAGAAATTGAGTTGGTGTGTAGAAGTAGTGATTAAGAATTTTTGGTGAAATTTGATAGTTTTCTAAAATTAGGGGTATTTTCAAACTAGGAAAAATGTCAAATGACGAGACAATTGATAAATGGTAGTAGAAATAAGAGTCAAATGGTAGTGGAAATTTTTATAGGTGATATTAAGATTTAATAACGAATATCATAGAAAATTGTGAGACAATTGGATTAGAAATTGAAGGCAAATGGACCGATTGAGAAAGAAGACCCATTAGAAACCATAGGATGGTGACATGTGGCAAGTGACAAGTGTCGCTTGCCATGTCACACACCCATCCATGATATTTCCTTCATTTGAAAGACTACTTGTTGTCTTTCATTTTCATTTGGTTCTTTCTTCTTCTCTCTTCATTTATGATCTTCATCTTCTACATTTCTTCTTCTTCATTTCCACAATACTTTCAACTCTCACCATTGTGAACTTTGCCATCATTTATCACGTGTTTCTTCAAAATCATGTGTCTTCTTCTTGAAGAAGAATCTAATCTACTCCACCTTCTATGATGATGATCGTGTGGTTCAAGGAAAGCTAGGGTTAAGTGATATTTTGAAGATCTTGAAGTTATACAAGTAATCAGTATGATATTCTTTTTGATATGTTGAGTGAAACATGCATGACGATAGTTAAATGTTGAAAGATCTTGAATTGGTGATGAAAATATGCTGATATGTAAAATCTGGGTAAGTTCCTTTGTCACAATCGTGCACAAGCATGATCATGACAGAGAGGAAACATTAGGTAGTGCACGATCGCGAGAAAGTCTAAAAGGAGTTACACAACAAAGAGGAGAAATCAAGTAATGCACGATCCTGCACAAGCACGATCATGAAAGAGACGAATCAATAGGAATTGCACAAACGTGCACAAGCACGATCGTGACATTGAAGGTGCAATGCTTTTTGACAGCTTTAAACACCCTTCACTCTTTTAACTATAACTTCGTCTCCGGACCTCCAATTGACTTGAAAATTGAACCACAAGTTTCTCACACATTTCCATTTCTCTCTACTAGAATTCATTGTCAACTTAATTACCTAGGAAAGGATTGGTAAATGGTTGATTGATGAGTTTAAGATGATAATGATGAAGTGTGCTAGAATTTGTTAAATGAAGTGTTTTCACTGAACAAGCATTTGTATTTTGGCCATATATTGATTTGTAGATATCAAAATGGAATTATTTTAAGTTCATATTAAACTAGAGACATATGTATAAAAATTTCATGAGGAATCAAATTTTAATTCTATCTCTAAGACTTTTAAATTCGGCTTGAAAGTTGAGTACTAAGTGTAATTGCAGTTTGAGTACAGTCTAAAGTATTTTATGTATAACTTGCATAATACTGAACCAAATTGTGTGAACTTGGTATCCTTAGAAACTTAAGAAATATGGGAACATTGTTTTAGAGAGTGTGTTGCCTAAATACTTTATTTTCCGTGTCAAAATGGCCATTCAAAATTAACCCGAAAATCTATTTTGAGTAAAGCTGGAATGATTGATTGATGATGTTAACTTAGTGAATGAATTGTTTATATCAAAGTACCAAAGGCATGAGTATAATGGGAATGAATATGTTCATATGATAGTAGTTGTGATTCAAAAGAGTTAAGTAATATGTGTTAAATAAAGGCGAATGAGAATTGAAAATTATGAGAGCATATACTGCTAGAAAAAATGACGAGTAATTGAATTATGATATTAGCATAACCAAGTGTTCTTGAGGTGTAAACCTAAGAATAAGCTAGACACATACAAATGATAAAGTTTGATTGATCAAGAGATGTGATTAAGGAATCATACCTGGAATAGTCAAATTGAGCATGCATTATACATTACGCCTATACATATGTGTATAATTGAATATTTATGTGATTGTGCAATTAATAATGTGTGTGCAATATGTATATGGCATGATGTTGATATATAAGATAGAACTTTCGCATCCAGATGTTTTCGGATCAAGGAAGCAATTGCTAATCTGGAACGTACTGTGAGTCGACCTAGATGGTCTCACTTTCATTGTTTGTTTTGTTTTAAATCTCTATATTGAATTACTACTGAATGTGAATTTGATTGAGACAATTCTAGACATCAATAGTCCGACGAGTTTGATAAATGTGAGAATATAGGAAGTGCTCCTTGAATGTGAATTTGAATGAATAAGTGATACTCAATATTATTGTTAAATATTAGACCAAGGTTTGATGACAAATGTGAATGTGAAACTGAAACTGAAATCAAGTGATTGATTGAATATATGTGAATATGATGCATTTCATTACATGAATGCATGACAATATAAAGGCAGTTGTGACCAGAGTGACAAGTCTGAAAGAGCTTAAAGCTTAGAATATACACAAGAGCCACAAGCTCAGTTGCTAATGTGCCCCGGTATTCACAAGGGATATGGGCCAGTAGAAAGACACTCAGTCACAACAAAATAATAATTGGAAGTGAGTCTCATGTGTATTGCATATATAATTGATATATATGTTTAAAATTATAGTAATGAACTATTTGACTACTCTGAATGTGAAATGTGGAATAAGCGATCAAAGTGTTATGTGGTGTTATATGATTATTGGTGAAATGATGTAAATTATATGATGACATGAAGTGTATACGAATTTGAATTATAAGTTGTTGTGTTATGAGATATAAGTAAGTCATTGAGGATAGTTTGCTCACTGAGTTCGCAAAACTTATCTCAAAATTACAACATCATTTTTCAGGCCTAGAGAAGATCTCCAGTTAGACAAATTGGAGTCTAGCCACTACATTCAAGAGACAGAGGTCGAGATCAGTTCGCGTCTGCATATATATTTCATTATTTTGTATCAAAATTTGCATTCCGCAATTATTGTATAGCATTTATGCCTATTGAAAAGTGTTATGACATTATGTCTAAAAATGTTTTGTATCTGTAATGGGCCCAAATTACTACTGAAATTCTGATGAAATGTATAATGTTATAACACTTGTGATTGAAAATGTTTATGAATAAAATGTGTCGAAAGTGATTATTAGTTTTTTTTCCAAAATATGTGTGTGATGCGTGACAAGTTTTTAATGAATATGATTGACTGTCATTCTAACATGC
The DNA here is from genome assembly GCA_025531955.1 of Erythroxylum orinocense. Lineage (NCBI taxonomy): Eukaryota > Viridiplantae > Streptophyta > Magnoliopsida > Malpighiales > Erythroxylaceae > Erythroxylum > Erythroxylum orinocense. The sequence continues at coordinate 16,162,735 of JANZLX010000008.1, forward strand.
CACCCTCGTAGAGTGTATTATCGAATACCGTCGGTATGTTTGGGGATATGCCCTATGAGAGTGGGGGTGCTACAGTTTTATTCCACTATTTTGGATAGCATTTATGCCTATTGAAAAGTGTTATGAAATTATGTCTAATGTATCTGTAATGGGCCCAAATGACTACTGAAATTCCGATGAAATGTATAATGTTATAACACTTGTGATTGAAAATGTTTATGAATAAAATGTGTCGAAATTGATTATTGGTTTTTTTTCCAAAATATGTGTGTGATGCGTGAAAAGTTTTTAATGATTATGATTGACTATCATTCTAACATGCCACCCTCGTAGAGTGTATTCTCGAATACCGTCGGTATGTTTGGGGATATGCCCTATGAGAGTGGGGGGTGCTACAGTTTTATTCCACTATTTTGGATCCTCCTTCCCTATAGGAGAATATGTATCTCTTAAAGTAGTAAATATATCTTAAAAAATAATATTGAATGGAATGAGATATATTTTGTTCTCATTATGATTATATAAGCATACCTCTGTAAGGTAACCTCATACATGAAGATGAGCGAGGCTAGATCTCCACTTCTCTTAGAATTTAAAAGGCATGATATGTACTGATTTGCTTGGGACACTGTTAAGTATATTTAAAGCAATCTTTATGGCTTTACCCCAAAGGTAGTCTGGTAGTATATTCATACTTTGCATTGATCTCTTCATATCCTTTAAGTTAAGATTATGCCTTATAGCCATACCATTTTGCTTAAGATTACTTGACATGGTAAACTGAGCTACTATTTCATATGATTCCAAGCATTTGGAAAATGGACCTCTTATTTAAAAATCTTATGTCTATCATAGTATTTTCCTCCATAATCAGTTGTAACAATTTTGATTGAATTCCTTAATTGGTTTCTAACCTCAGTCTTAAATATCTTGAATTTACAAACTTTTTTTTGAGTGAGGACATATAACCATAATGAGAATAGTCATCAAAAAACGTCAAAAAATATATTGAATTACATGTAATAACTATATAGGGGTCACACATATCAGTATGTATGATCTCTAAAAGGTTAAAAGTATGAGTTATCCCTTTTTCTTTATTTTAGTTAACTTTTACCTGTAACAATCAACACATGTTTCTAGACCATCATAATTCAAAGGTAGAAGAATATTATCTTTAATTAATCTCTCAACTTTGTCTCAGAAAATATGGCTCAATCTCTTATGCCACATGTATGGTTTTTCCTTTATTAGGGGTTGTTTACTAGTAATCTATTTGATAATATATGAAGAAGCCTTTATCTCATCCAAAATAGATACAGAAATGAAATTATGCCTAAAAAATGGTATATAGAAAATGTCATATAATATAAGTTTGAATCTTATGTCAAGGTTCAAATAAACATCTCCCATTGAGACTACATATACTTCTTCTCTATTCCCTACCATCAGCTTCATCCCCTCTCTATTTGGCTCTCTCTTTAGTACAAATCCCTACATTGTAAAAGCAATATAATTAGAGGCTTCATTATCTGGGTACCAAGACCTAAAGTGGTTATAGCAATACTATATTCATGTATCATATAAGCCCAGGGCTTAGTTGACAGCTCTTGCCTTTCTTTTTAGGTTCGTATTTTTGGCATTTTAACTTCTTATGTCCCTTATTTTATATAATAAATATCGTATACCTATAGTCTTCAAGACTTCCATAAGACCCTTAATTATACTATACTGACTGATATCTTCAGATAAAGGAAATTTAGATTGTTTATCTTTGAACTTTTGAGACTGAACCTTTATTGTTGGATCCGGGGGAAACAGGCCCAGCCATAAGCCCCCGCAATCCAGAGTCCAGGGGAAACAGGCCCAGCCATAACCCCGTGCAACCCCCATAAATTGGTATTGTCCTCTTTGGTCAAGGGTGAGGCCACGATTCGAACCCAAGACCTCAAGATTTTTGTTGTTGTTAACAACACGCCTCTCACCATTATGGCAAAACCCACTTTCTCTTTTCTCAAAATTCTCATAAACAAAAATTCATAAAATGAATGCATCACACTATAAGCAAAATCAAAAACACATAACACACTAAACGGTTTGGGTCGGTCCAAAACGGAACGTACTGCACATTCCCGCATAGCGGTCCTGTGCAGCCATGAACGGAACGTACTACACCTTCCCGCATAGCAGTTCGGTGTAGCCGTGAACTTATGGGAGTCAGAAATCGGAGCTCCAGTACCACTAGCGGGCAGGCGGGAGAAGCCTTTAAAAGGAGACAGTGCACTGACTCATACTTATGGGACCTAACCAAACCCACATAACACATCTTATCATGCTTGAAAATCAGATTGCCTAAAGGCACATTTAGATATCTCAAATTTTCATATCATGTCATATCTGACACCTTTTCACATAATTTAATATAGCAATTTACATGCAATTTCAATTCATCAATCAATCACAACGAATGCAACAATTTTGCAATTTATCAAAATCATAAATCAAGTAAAGTCCCATTCATTCAAGCAATGAAATCATAAATTTCTCAAATTATTCAAAACATTCGAATAATAAGGAATTCCATAATCATTTCAATTTCTTAAAAATCATTCCAAAAGCGTTGAGTTTAATCGTTCAAAAATCATAATTTTCAAACATTAACAAAAACAATAATTTGAAAACATTTGCTTCTTGATTATTCAAAATCACATAATTAGCTTATAATTCGAAATATAAACATATTACCCACCTTATTTTCGTGCTTAAAACTTGACCATAGCTCCAATTTCTCCAAAGCCTCATTTCAATTCCCTAATCCATAACATAAACCCTAATCAATAGGAATTCGAAATTGAACAACACATAACACATAATCATCAAATTGATCTTAGAAAACTTAATCTCATACTCTTCTTAAACTATCTAAACCAAAACCCCTTTCAAAAATTACCAAATCAAAATCTCAATCTTACCTCAAACTCCACCATTTTCGGAATTTTCTTAGTTCCTTGGGAAGCTTTCATCATCCTCCACCTTTTCCCCCTTGAATCAACAAAAAAATCTTGCTAAAAACTCAAGAAATTTGAAACCCTAGCTATTTCTCTTTTTCTTCTTTCTTCTTTCTTCTTCTCCCATCCGAAGACTCTCGAATCTTCTCTCTTCTTCGATTTCTCTTCTGTTTGTTTTTGTCCCTAACTGTCGTGCATCACTTCTATTTATACTAAAGCCTACTCTTCTTATTTACCAACTTACCATTAATGAGTGAGCAATATCCCAAATACCCTTCCATGTAAGCTTTAAACCATTAAACCTTAAGTGATCTGCCCACTTTGCCCTTCTTGTATCTTTAAAAACTGACATCTTAACTCTTTATTTCGATCAGATAAATGAAGCAACTTGATAAAACTTCCTTCTAGACAAATGTTCCTCTATGCCTTAAGAATCCAACGCTCCAAGAATCAGATCGATCGGAGGTCGGACGAAAGAGTTATGGCCAAAATACTTTCAGACCATCACTAACCAATATTGAACACTACACGTAACTTCAATCTAGAAATTGAAAGTCTTAGAGGATAAATTATCGATCGGCTCCTTCAGATAACTTGTAGATACATGCCTCTAGTTTAATTTACAACAAGAATCAGATTGGAGCTCTATAGCTCAAGATATCTCCAAAATACTGAAGCATATTCAGAAAAATAACCAGCTCATACTCATTTTAATCGGTCATCCTCTCACTTTGATTCAATCAATATTTCTTAATTTGATCTAAAAATCATAAATTTTCACGGAAAGAGAGAGAAATGTCTTAGGAATCCATCACTTCAAAAATCAAATCAATCAGATGTCGGACGAAAAAGTTATGGCTAAAACAAGGAAGAGAGATCGGTCGGCCAAATAGCGAAGGGGGTCGGTCTGCCAATTGTTGAACGATGTGCCCGTGCGCCCACGCAAAAGGTCGGTGCATTTGTGCACTTGCACAAGAAGTCGGTGCGTCTGTGCACCTGTACAAGAGGTCGGTGCGTCTACACACCTGCACAAGAGGTCGGTGCGTCTGCGCACCTGCACAAAAGGTTGGTCAGACAAAGAAGCGGATCGATCGACCAAAGCAAAGGTCAATCGGCCAAAACAAAGGAGCGGATCGATCGGTCAAACAAAGGTCGATCGGCCAAAGCAAAGGAACGGATTGATCGACCAAACAAAGGTCGATCGGCCAAAGCAAAGGAGTGCATCGATCGACCAAAGCAAAGGTCGATCGGCCAAACCAAGTAGCGCATCGATAGGGTTCTACCCAGATTCAATCTCCAAATGGTTCAAAAACTCTACACAAATTGACTAGTCGGCAATTTCATCCTAAACAGCATCAGGATTTCCAAACCTTATAACTTTTCACTCCCTTGTCCAAAAAGTCCATACTTTGTATCATCAGAAAGATAAAAACAATCTCTACAATTTTTCATGAAACACTTCAAAGCAATTTCAAATAATAAGTCAAATCTTCAGGCAAAGTTTCTGCCAGAATAGTGTGGCCTCCTAACACCACACCTGAACTTCATAAATTCGTATCTTTCAATTTTCACATCCAAAATTACATATGATACCTCATTGAAAAGCTAGAAAAAACTTCTATAACTTTCATAAATACTGCTTACTCAACTCGAAACATCAGTCCATAATTTTCCTCAAAATACTGCATATAAAATCCTACACTTATGAGCATTTTCAAAAACAAAGTAACATAACCTTAACTTCAGAAAATCATAACTTTCACTTCTGATATCGAAAGATATCAAACTTTATGGCAACAGAAAACTTTCAACATAAGCTACAAATTCCATAAAAATCATTTTCTCAAATTTGGCCTAAATCAAAAGGTCAACTTTTATCTCCAAAAAGTCAAACTTTCACAATTCTTCATA
>JANZLX010000008.1:16197352-16214255 GCA_025531955.1 Erythroxylum orinocense
ATAATAATCATAATCATAAGATTTAGAAAATAATAAAAATTAATAAATATGAGTCAAAACATAACTGTTATAAGAAATAAAATATTAATAAATTATATATGGATCATCTCTCTCCAAGCTAAGCCGAGCGGCGGCTTGCATAATCTGATGAAGTCATCTGCTCTCTCTTTTTACCCCTGACGTCGTACAATTATTTGGATAGAGTGGACAGAATAACTTTGACAGGTGTGCTCGTACTGCAGGCACGTAATCAACCAAATAGTTTTCCTGGCGCATGCATTACAGCTACTGACCGACGCTGTTATTGCTTGAGGGGCGCATGTAAGCATTCTCCAGCTCTAGGGTTGCTGGAGTTATTCGCCCCGGACACCTCTCTAGCGGGAGATATCGCCTGCTCACGTTGTTCATAACTACACGTCTAGAAAAGTTTCTGAAGTCCGATGCCGCAGCAACAAGCGAGGGTCACAAGTCTCTGGCGACTGCTGCAGTCCACCACCATAGAAACAGCCAGCCAAGGTCTTCTCCAACGTGTGTCTACACACCAACGCCCAAAACTCAACCATCCGACAGCCAAACGTCTTTCACAGAACCAGACCATAGAAACGATTTCAACGTCTTCATTCAACACACAATTCTCAGGACCAGAAATCACAATCGCATAGTATTTTGCGTCTTTTAGGAGGTTAATCCATTCGGTAGCCAAAAAAACATAATGTTCAATTATTATGGGTTTTGAAAATCCATGTTATGAGAATGGTTATAGGTTGAAGTTCTACAAGTTACTGCCAGAGAGTGTTCATAGAAGCTATAGGTTTCAAAAACCCATTCATAGGACAAGTTCTGTTTCCTTAAAACTCTAGTAGTCATAAGCAAACCAGTTCACAAACATAATAAAATCCATTCTCGAAATCACAAACTCAAAGCACGAACTCCATCACTAAATTTCCGAAACCCACATTACAAACACATAGGAAAAATAAGGAGAATGTGTGATGCGTTTTTCAGAACAAATATAACCAAAATCGCAACAACCACAAAACCAATGTTTTCCAAAATAAACGCAGATTCAATTTTCGGAACCTGCAACAACCGAATTACACGTTCAAATCACACAACCAAAGGGAACAGGAACATCTCATTTTGATTTCATACAACTAGAACCAGAAAACCAACTGCCACGAAGTGCAAAACAACAACATACATTTGCAAAAAAAAAAAAGGAACATGCAATGTCTTTTCCAAAATGCACAAAATCAGAAAACAAACTCAATCGTTGGGCCTCAATATGCCTCACTTATTCCAGATACTCATATAACTTCTTCGGCAATCTAGTAACATTCTATGAAGGCAAACATTAATTCAATTCACTCAAACTAGAACCTGAATAAAAAGGGTACTTTAAATTTGAGATTCACAGAGCGTCAAATACCTTCACACAATATAAGTTGAGAATATGACTTGTATTATTTTTATTTGTCAAAAATGCACACATGCTATGATTTATGTGTTACAATATTGAATTTCTTTTATTATAACATTTTTTTTCCTCCAATATTGTATAGATGATAGTTTAGCTATACCTAATGCTTAACTTGAGTTCACTTGCTTATTTATTTAATCCACCGTTTAGAACCCACATTTGGCATATTAAGATAGATTGGGCAAACATATCATTCTTTTGGTTATGTCATTTATGATAACCTTTTACACTCTTTAATGTACCTCATATTGACATTTGTGTTTTAAGCATTAAGCTCTCCTTTATAACCTAGAAAAGTGGCTTAAAACTTATCTAATCTTCATTCATACAAAATAATGGAGACAATCACCCTTATGGGAAGGCATCTCATATCTATCCAATAAACTTCTTATATCTAGAATTGAATGTTCAACTCTTATTTAACATTCATTCTAAAATACAAAGCTTAATTTAAAATCAAACATTCTCAAATTTCTAAAACTGAATTTTCATTTAAAATCCATTCTAGAAAATGGTGTTTTATTCTTAATTAAACATATATTGCATTAATATTTGATGATGAACAGGTATTATGAATTGTCATTGGACATTTCTCTTTGTACTACTATATCTTTGATATAGTTCCTTAGTATCCATGTGTTTGATTTAAGACTAATCTTTAAGTTCTCTAGTACTTGTCTTTCAATATACCTATTTATACACAACATAATGTGCATAAGACTACTAATTTCTACAAAATAAAGAACCATCGTTATCTTTTGTTCTTCTTATGGTATCTGTCAATACTACATATTACTTAAGTGCTCACCATTAGCAATTGGAATTACAAAAAACGCTTTACTATCTTGGATACAAAACTGTTCAAGTGTTATGTTGATATATATGTAGCTAATAGTAGTAAGAAAACTCATCTTGAATTACACACAGTGATAACTGCAAAGGTGTATGTAGCCTTATCCAAATTATTTATTTTGATCATGATTAATAACCAATTTTTTTATTCATTTAAAAACGACTTTTTATCATTAACTATTAACAAATATCATCCACATGAAACGATAAAATTACACATTTATCATTAGATCTTTTAACATGTACTAAGTGGTATTTTCTAATCATACTAAAATCATATGTTAAGATTATAGCACTAATTTAATATACCGCTTACTTTGAGATTATGTTAGACCATATAGTTACTTTAACAATTTGATCTTGTAATCTCTCGACCCTTCTAAATGAAACCTAGTTGTTGTACTATTGAGATTCCTTCATCAAGTTCTTCATTTAAGAACATAATCTTTACATCCATTTAATATATGTCAAGATCCATCCCTACTATTAAGCTAAAATCAATCAAACTGGTGTAAACCTTACAAAAAATGAGAATGTCTTCTCATAATCAATCTTTTTGATTATATGTATCCTTTTGCTATTGGACATGCTTTGTATCAATCAAAGTTACCGTCTATCTTTTACTTAACATCTGAAGAACACATTTATGCTTGATGGTTATACGTCTTTTGAAAAGATTATCCAAAGTCTTATACATAAATCAAACTCATTAAAGTTCATTATTCTTTTATTACTATAACTCATTCATTCTTAGTAAGACTATATAGAGCCATTTCATATTTGTTAGCTTAGTACTTTCTTTTTGAATTATCCCAAAGGTATTCCTTTTAACTTTAAAATTGGTTGAGGAATAATTCACTTAAAATATGGTATAATGAAAATTTGAGAAATGAATCTCTCTACATTCATATTGCTCTTACTCAAATTAGATAACGGTAAAGAGCTCCCATTGGGTTGCAACTGCCATTAATCAGAAACCAATTCATCATTTCCTAAAATATTCCTACTTAGATGAATACCACTCAATTGGTCTTATCTTACATGATCATTCTATTTTAGTCTCTCACATAGAGATAAGTTTTGAATTATCTTTTCTTACTTTAGAAAATCATTCTCTAATAATGAGATATCTTGTAACACAAATTTTATTACTTGCTTATTACCTTGTTTACCGTTGAGCATATACCTTTTAGAATATTAATTAATATCTTTTAAAGATACTCTTCTTCCTTTTGGAACCTACATTCCCATACGTATAAAAAAGACCGTGAATATAGGTAATAAACACATTCTTAAGAAATCATATATGGTTAATCAGGTTTCTTACCTATCTATATCTGATATGGGATTTTAGGATATGATTTAATAGGCATCGTTTCAATTATATATCTGATCATCAATGACACATCACCCAAATAGGTGATAGGCAAATTTTCCTGTGCCATTGTAAACCTAACCATGATAAAAGTGATATTTCTCATCTGTGCCGCACCATTTTGATAGTGGATTCATGTGATAGTCATTATCTATCCATTTAATTTTTATCATGTGACCTCTTGAATTGATCAAGTATCTCTTCTTATACTTGATCAGTTCTTGAAGCCTTCATCGGCTTTATCTTATAAGTTCTCAACTAAAGTCATATACTTTTTTTAAACAACAAAATGTTTCAAATTTTTAGAAATCAAACAAATATAACTATATTTAATATAATTATTGATAAATGTGATGAAATAAGTCCTTTTATGTTATGCTCTTATATCCATTTAGTTACAGATATGTTAATGAGTTACTTGCAATAGCTTAACAACTTTTTATCCCATGTTCAATGGTTTTCGCATTATTTTATTAGCTAGACAATGTTCACAACTAGATTATTCTACTTTATGTAGATCTTTAAACAAAGTGTGAATGACCAATCGATTTTATCGAATATGACCAAGGCTAACATGCTACAAATTGGGATAGATATTATAAAAACTAGATGATGTTATTAAACAAAACAAAAACAAAAAAACTAATTTTATTTTTTAATAAACAATATCTAATATCACAAAACCACCCACCATAAAACCGTGACTATTATAATTTTAAAAAAATTATCCTTTCCACCACTTCGAAAATTAATATTGCATCCAAGGCTAACTAAAATATGACATAGACAAGATTTGTTCTCTATGGGAGGTTCTTTTCTTTTCCCAATTTAGTTGTCGTTAGTCTTTCTTGGAATCCTAAGAATTGTGCAAGGATTACTTTCCACTTTTCACATAGACTTATTATAATGGTTCCTCTTCTTAGTTTTTAACTCCTTTTATATATCTGCTCAAGCTAGAAATTGTATATATCTGTAACTACGAGTTGTAAGGGACATGGCAACAAAAGGAAAATCAATTTAGATCACATTTAAAGATATTTTTAGTGGTGTTACTTATTCCAAAATATATTTTTATTATGATGGGTTATTAAGAAAATGATTTACTAATAAAAATAATATATAAATTAAGCAAACTTTTATGTAAATTGTTACATAATTAACTATTTGTATTCGATAGTATTTATATGTTACATAATTAACTAATTTGTATTGTAAAGCATTTATATAACAATTAATTATATGGTAATTTTTATTAAAATAATAAAAAGGGCTTAATATAAAGTATATTAATCTAAACTTTGTAATATTAAAGCTAGTTTTTAAAAAATCAAATCAAATCATATAAACAAATCTTCTTCTTTTAGTTCTTTAAATTTCTTTACTACCCCAAACCAAACAGTGTGTCTCTAAGATTAATGATTCTCTTGTTATAATTGAAATCCCGCTTATTAATAGTTGCTAATACAATTTAGAAGATGAAAATATGTGGGCACTCATATCAATCTCAAACGCAATGGGTTTGTTTTGCTGGGAAATCCTTTGTGAGTATGTTTGTGTATGTGTGTGTATATATATAAAGAGAAGATGCTCATTTTTAAGAGCAAGAGAGAAAGAGAGGGTTGGCCTTTTTTGCCCTCCACATAGCTTAAACCACGCAATGTCAACTATCAAAACATAGAAGAAGCATTGATACATTTGAGCTCGTAAAGGTTGTGAAGTATGAAAAACTTTTAGTGAAAGAGTAAGAATGGCATGAATTTTTTTGAGACTGAAAACGAATAATAAAAAAAGAACAAACAAAGGTTTTGTGTGAAAAAAATAATACTAAGTTTAATAAAAAAAGTTTTTTTTCATTATAATCAAAGCGTGGAATAATAGTGCTGCTCTATATTTGGTATAAAACTTAATTAATAAGAGGTTTATTATATTCGTATAAACATTATATATATGAGCAAATGCTGTCAAAAAGGACAAATTAATTATACTATATTCAAGTTTTAATAAGCTGAAAAATATATAGAAAATTTACAAACTTTACCTTTTAAGTTATCAAGGCAAAAAAAATGAAAATTGCTGCTAATTCTTGAGTTAGAGTATCTTAAAGAAAATAAAAAATTTAGAGGATAAGAAATAAATTCAAATGATTGAAAGAAATTAATTAATACATCAACATAAAAAAAGTTAACGTTAACTTAAAGTTAAATTTGGAAACTGAAAAGTCAACTTCCTCTGTTAATAACATTGTCGCCACCTAAGATAAAGGAACGATGGTTTCTTCCACTTCTCTCTGACACACCCATTAATTAGAGTTGTATGAGCAAAAGATTATAAGAAAGATGGCCTTTAACGATGAGATGCTGCTTTATGAGAGTGAGATGCTGCGTTATGAGATTGGGCCTGGGCAGCTGCCTTTCCTGCGTTTGCTCAGGGCCAAGACTGCTCTAGCAACCTCTGGCTTCTCCTTATTGCCTCCTTTTGTCTAGCCCCAGGGTAACTTAGATCTGAACTCTATTATTATTCACATCATAAAGCTTCTAGCAGCCCTACCGGTTCAATCTACCAACATTAATTTTATTTATTTATTTATTATTATTATTATTCACTCATATTGAATATGAAGTGCATATAAGCTAATTAAAAATCACTTAATTCAAAAATCAGTTTAGACGATTATCTCACCTCAATTGTAATTAATAACCAAAATCTCCAATCATATCTGAAGATAGCCTATGATATCTTTTATCGTTTTCATCAAAAAACAATTAAAAATTGTTATGAATTAAAGCAATTGTTAAGAAAGAATTTCCATTCTTTTTTTTATAATAAATTCTTATGTGGCAATCAAATTGTTATCATTTGGTCTTATTAGAAGCGATTACAGATATATATATATATATAAATTCACTGGACTTTAATATTAGGCGACAATAATCCTAGCTTAGATTACTATTCTTATTACTATGTTGCTTTGACAGGGTCTGTGTTTGTTTATACCATGTTATCAATCATATGTTGCACGTTTTATTATTTTTATTTAAAAGTATATTTACAATTATTAACTTATAAGATAAAATCTCTATGATAAATATAAACAACAAATAAATTTATAATAAGGTCATAATTGAAATTTGTATAGCAATTATATGCTATTCTTAAAGTACTGTTAATTAAATATTTCCATACTTAATCTATAATTAAGATCAACTACCTCCTTATTTAGTGATTATTTTACTTGAAATTTTCAGGATATCTCATATAACGATATTTTAATATAATCTATCTTAACTAAGGGTATCTTAACTAAAAGTCATTGTGCATATTATGAATTATATAGAAATAGATTGATGATTAGTATAAGATTCATATCCCTTGTAATTAAGAAAAATGTTCAATTATTCTCAATTAATATTAATTTATTAAATCTTTAATTAAATTGAGATGGTGTTTTAAAAATAAGTTTCAAATATCATGCTAATAATCAACTACTAACGTTGTAAATTGTTTAGTTGGAAATAAAAATTATAACTTATCTAATCTTAAAACTAGTTTAGGATTATTATTGTGTTTATTACTAATATATTCGAAAGCATAACGAGTCACATACAATTAACAATTAAAAAGAGAAAAAGAAAATTTAATTAAGTTGAACTTTATCGTAAAATTTTAGAAATTTAATATTAAATATAATAAATATTTGACTAAAAGAGTTTAACATTAGATGTTAGATTTTATTGGAACTTAATTAGTATTGAATTAAAATTATGTTGATAATTTTAGTTAAAAACAAAATTACATTTCACGCAAATTATTTAACAGGTTGATACTTTTTTTTTTACAAATATTTACATCATTAGATATTGATCACTTAAATAATTATGATATTTTTATTAACCTATTTCTAAATTATTTTTAGAAGGAATTTGTTCAAAAAATAATTAAATTTTATAACACGATACTTTTAGTATAAATTTATAATAATTAAAGTGATTTTAATTTAAAAATTATGTTTATTTTATTGCACTCATGACAAGATAACATCTATTTTTTAATAATTAATAACTTTTTTAGGTTAAAATATTGCAATTCCTACAATTCTTATATTATTACAAGTAAACCTTTCTTGTAACTGTCGGTGGCTGAGATATTTAAGTCATTCAGAAAGATTTAACTTGGCAATGAACAGAATGTAAGAGTAAATTTTTATTAATTGCATTCAAGTTTATCAAGTGTTCAAATTGAGTGATATTTGTATAAATTTACTTTTCATGTTCCTTCTTCTTACCAAAAATTTCATTTGAAAATAACATTTTTATTAGTTAGGAGTAACGCTGCGTACTATTGGACTTCTCCAAGTTATATCTTATCAGGATTTCTACTAGGTGTTGTTGTTCTTTGTTTGTTTCTTTCCAAAAATTATATAAATTAATTTCATCTTATAAAGTTTTTTAATTTAAAATTGTTTACAAATAATATTATAAATAAATATAAAATTATTAAAAGTGAATTTTCATATTAAAATTTGAATGTAATTCCTGAATAAATTTACCAATGAGCTTGTAATATCAACTAAATCAAATTTACAAAACTTATTAGTAAACTTAAGTGATAAGAAATTTACAAATATCAAATATTTTGAGATTTTTTTAATTTAATGTTTAACTTTTAAAAAAATTAATTTAATTTTAAAACCTTAAAAAATTAGGCTATTCAATTTAGAATATTAATTTCGTTAATTATTTTGGTGATGCAACTAAGATGAATGTGGATTCTTTAACGAATTGCATAGCTCTTATTTTAGGATTACTCCGTTGCTATCTCTTCGTAACACTCTTTTAATTAATTTAAACTACTAAATATCAATGGACCTCGTCGGGGGTGGCAATCACACCTCTTCTAGATTTTTCTCACTAAAGACTGTTGTTTATTTCAAACGCTCTTAATCTGAAATTCAATTGGTTTGCTATTCTATCGGCGTTAAGAACTAATAATATGAGATTCCAGATCCTTGCTTGGTGGGTCTGCGGATAGACGTTTGCTTTTATGCTCCATCTTATCCTTGTTCATTCAAGTTCTGTGTCTAAATATTGCTTTCTAAAAGCTCGTGCGTCTCCAAGATATCCACCAAGTTGATGTTTATCTTATGACAACTTTCTTAGTTAAAGAAGGAAATGTTTGCACATTATTATAAATTTTTGAATATTTTTATAATTGTCTGATATGAGAATTCTGACACATCTTCTCAACTCTTAATAGGATTAAACATCTGATGAATATATTAAACAAAAAAATATAACCGAATATTACCCCAAATCATTAAGAGAGTCTAATAACGGCGAGTAACATTGAGACGGAGAAATGTGTGATTCTGAAATTGTGAAATAATAAGTTGGGTGAATAGAGAATGGGCTAATATTACAAAAGACGAGAGTTATGCTATTGAAAGTTTTTAGAGATTGTTTTGATATTGAGACATTTTCTCTGGGAATATGAGAAATGGCTAAAAAAAGGAGATCACAAAAAACATGGGGATAAATTAGGATTATTAACAAAGATGTAATTGTTGAGTCCAGAACAAGAGATACATAACTTATCTTTCATATTCCCATCGGCAAAATATTAATTAACAATATTTTGAATAGAGTAGTTTATTTTTTTAATCTTTAGAATTAGATTTGAAATATTAAATAGAAAATTTTAAATTTGCTATCCCTAATCCTATTGTCCCGTATGTGGAACTTATTCAATTATCCACCAACCTTAATTTATAACCTCAATAGCAATCATATAATAGAACGTACAAAAATAAAAATCAAACAAATCCCTAATTTTTAGTCTTAACATAGTATGAAGCTTAATATCTCCTAATACTTAATTAAAAAACTTATAATTAAACTCTTATTTTAGTGGAAAGAGAATACTATAAATTAACATTTCTATTTAGTAATTTGTTTCAATTGTTCTACAATATTGGAAAAATAATTAAATTAATATTATGTTTTAGTGTAAACGTTAAGACAAGAGCTCACTTGACTCTTTTTTTTTTAAATAAAAATTTCTTGGACCAAAAAACTCTATGTGGTCCTAAAGTTATAGAGCATAGCACATAATGCCGTCCTTTGTTCTTTTCGTAAAAAAGCTTGATGGCAACTTTCCATGTGTAGCATTAGCATTTGTCTATTCCGTCTTAATCAATCGAGTGATTTATGTATTTGATAATATATAATATAAGGGGAGTGGTAAACTTAGGAGGAAACACGTATACATAAACACGCACCTTGTCTGTAAAGTGGAGCATAAGACCAAAACAAGGCTGCGTGGCTTAGCCTGATAGTGCTACCCCTATTGACTTCCATGTCCCACTATTCAACTCAACTTCCACTCATCTTAATTTATGTGCTTGCTTGCTTTCTTTCTTTATTCCTCAACTATAAAATATTAGCCTTAAATTTTGAATTTATGCCTGGAATTTTATTCTAATTTAATATTATTACTAAGTTTTTTACTAAGATAATCAGATATCTACCACCTTAATTCATCGTTATGTTCAAAGGTAGGCATATTCCAACTTTGTTTTTCATATTTTATGAATCACCAGTTAGTGGTGACATGTCACCAATTTAGATCAATATATCATGGACTAAATTTTAAAGAGATTATTTTAATTATGGTAAAAGTTTTAAAATTGATTTACTTGCATATTATAAAAATATCCACGTTGCACCGTACCACTAAAGTAATATAGATCATAAATTGTGATTAAAACTACATGAAATACTCAAATATTTTAAAATAGTTTCAACTTAAATAACTTAAACAATTAGAATAACTGCGGAGTGTGGGTCCTAATTTTAATCGTGACACTCTATCAAAAATAGATGAGATATTTAGGATATGTTTGGGAGTTTAAGATAGAATGGAATGGAATGACAATTAATGGAACGGAATAAAATGGAGTGAAATGGAATAAAATGAACCACTTCATTGTTTGGAAGTTTAAATAAAATAAGAAAGGGACTCCTTTGACCATTGTTTGGAAGTGATACTAAAAATGAATGGAATGGAATTATTTGTAATTTTTTTTTCAAAATTACCCTTGTAATAAAATATGCATAGTTGCCATGAAACTATTTTAGTAACCTTAAAGCATTTCAAATTGTAGGATGTCCAAACACATAACATAGGATAAAACACACATCCTTCGATTTACAAAACTTCCCAAACACATAACACATAATAATCGCACGTCCATTGATGAACAAAGAAGATGATACCAGCATCAATAAAAATTTCTGATTTCTTCACATACAAAAAGTGTCAAGAAGATGAACACAGAAGAATAGTCAATGCTTACCTGATGAAACGAAGACAGATAACCTTAGCAACTGTGAAGAAAAACATTTATCAATGGAAGAAGCCAGTTGAAGGAGAAACACAATGAACGTAGTAACATGTAGCCATGTAGGTATTTGCTGGATTGAGGTTGTAATTTCATTAATTTTTTGAAGGTATTTTTGTCATTAAATTAGGAGTTGGAAGGCAAGCCATGTCATTTCATCCCTGACCCCCAATTTGGAGGGTCACAAAATATTTGATTTTGGATGGCAAAGGATGGCTTCCAAAGCCATTAATTGTCATTCCATCCTGTTTCAAAATAGACTCCCAAACAATAGCCTGAGTCATTTGGGTCATTCCATTCCATTCCCTTTCATCCCTCCACCCACATCCAAACATACCCTTAGGAATGGCAACATCATACTTAGGGCGGGCTAGAATGACAGCCTGCTTGGGCAAAATATACTTCGAGCCGGGCCCATGAGTAGGGAGGGCTAGAATGACTCAACCCAGGCGGGCCACGAGCAACCCATCAGACTTGAGTTCACTCGAAATTTTAATATATTTTAAAAATTTATATATTTATTTTAAAAGAATTTGAAAATTGTAGTTATATTTTTCTAATTCATAAATTATATATTATAGCATAACCATTTAAGTGTAAGACGAGATTACCTATAAATTATACAAAAACATTTATATATAATAAATAATATAAAATATAAATCAATATATATTTATTAAAAATATGTAGCTATGATAATGTTGTTATAATTATTCCCTACAAACAGGTAAATTTAATTTAATTTTTGTAATTTTATTATAACATAAATGTAAAAAGTTATTATCCTAAGTACAATTTATTTCAAATATTATTTTTACGTGTTTAAAAAATTATTATAATTCTTTTAAATATGATTTTTTTAAAATACATATATTAAGTTTACAATATATTATTTTCAAAATTTTAATGTTTTTATAAATTATGTACGAAACTCTTAATGGATGATGTTGTTGTAAATTATACACTTAAAATAATAATTATACACGTAACTTTTAGTTATTGTTCATTTTTTATTTCTATAAATATTATTGTCTTTTCATATTATATCTATTATTAAATAATCATTATAAAATTTTATATTTTTATTACACATATTAAAAGAAATTAATATCCTGATTACTCTTAAAGCATTTAAATATTTTATTTTATTTTTAATATTTACACAATATATACATTATGCGTATATGCATTTATAAAAATCTTAAAATGAATCAATCACTTTATTAACCCTAATGTATCAATTTCAAAGGAATATAAAAGTAATAAGTTATAAAAACATACACGTATAATATATCATATTGAAAATAGCTATTATTTTATTAAAACTAGAATACATTTTATAAATACTTGATATGTTTTTATAAATTATTATTTTTATTAAAATTTACTATAATTGTTTTTATATTATTAAAAAGTGAATTTGTAAGATATTATTGAGTTGAACGAACTGATTCTCCAACTCGTAAAAGTTTTAAGTAAGGCACTCAATGGTAGTTAGTGTTTTGTTAGTACTTTGCAAAAGTTATGAGGTCGTTATTATCGACTTATCTCTTATTAGAGCATATATGTCCCCACTACACATACAAACTCTCATACAAACATTTTAGCAAATTAAATAAAATTTAATAAAGAAAATGTATTTAAAAAATGCTATATGTCGCATTCTATACTTTAGAAAATTTACTAAGGAATAGGGACTTCGACAAAAATTGAATTAATGTATAATTAAAAATAAAATTATAAGCAATAAAAAGATTAAAATTAAGTTATTAATTTAATTAATTGAAGTTACATTGACACTAATATGTAAAAAAAACAAAGTTAAATTAATTAATTTGAATTTAGTAATAACCTTCCATTGAAACATGTGATTGTATAAATAATTAATTAATTAGAAATTTTAATTCAATTGATTAGGAATTTGTAGGAAAATTCATCAAGTTAATTATAGTTAAGAATTTCAATTTAATTAATTACGAATTTTAATTTGACTTAAATAATTTATTAATTATTATAAGACAGAATTGATAAAACCAAATTCATTAACTATAAAAATTTTTGTTGTACATGAATGATTATCCAAATCATTTTACAATAAATAATATAATTTACAAATGAAGATAATAACAAGCCAGATAGATGAAGTTCGGATATTGGATATTGAAGAGTGCTAGTGAAGACTGAGAGAGCATCTAATTGTACTTGTTGATAGGATTGTCAACAGTTTGGATCAAATCATCTGTATATACAAACATTATATTTAGTAATGTAATATTAAAATAAAAACAATATTTAGTAATGTAATATTAAATTAAAAGAAAATTAGTTATACCTTCATCTTCACATATTTGATCAAAATAACGTGCAATTGGTCGATTAATTTCACTAGTCACCTTCGTATGAATACTTTGTAGCGCCCCCTTACTGCAAAATACACACCAAGATTTAGACCAGTTCTTGAAGAAGGTCAAGTGATCATTACAATGGTCAGGAGGAAAAGGAGAAACATAAAATATGATGGGGCAATCTAATATAAGAGAGTCAGTAGAAAGGAACACATTAATAAAGAAAGAGACTTTGACATGTTAGAGTATATTTTCAATTATACTATAAGTAAGTACTTTATCAACCTTCTAAAATTGTTGACAAATAACCTTGAGACCTTTCGATTAGATAAGTTTTGTTGTATCTACTAAGATTAAGAGTATACGAAAGGATGCTAAGATCTAAGAAACATTAAAAGTGAAAGCAAGGGTTTCGAACCTTGATTGTGCTAATATTTACCAATACTATTCTTTTTTTTAAAAGTTTTTTGTTCTTAAAGAAGGATCGGACCTTGATTCATATACACAAAAATTATGATCTTGTCATAGAATAAGACTACATTCTTCACGTCATTTGGGGACATATAACATTAATTTAGACCTATCTCCTTCCTTTTATTCTTAATAGTAACCACTTAAGAGGCAAATAATTGAGTGATTTTAGGCAGATTGTGGAATTTTAATTTTGTGCATTTTTAACCAACTCCTCGTCAAATTAATCCAAAACATAGGGATTAAAGTTATATCCTACTGGGCTTGAATGGTTCCTTATGGCACTACCATCTTCCTTTTTATATATGTATCCTTCTTTTGATAAGTCATAAGCATAAAATTCTAAAGATTCATCCCCACATAATTATGTATCCCCACATAATTCATCAGATTAAAATTTCACTCAGTTATATCTTCTAAAAACTAAAAAAGGAAATAACTTTTGACCTATAATCTCATTTGATGCTACTACTACTACTACTACCACCACCACTATTACCATTGCCATTACTACGACTACTACTACCACTACTAACTACCACTACTACTACCACTACTACTACTACTACTATTACTAATATTACTACTACTACTACTACGACTACTACTACTATTACTACTACTACTACTACTACTACGACTACTACTGTTATGACTACTACTACAACAGCAACAACAACAACAACAACAACTACTACTACTACTACTACTACTACTAATAATAATAATAATAATAACAACAACAACAACAACAACAACAATACCTAGTACAAATCCCGTTGAATCCCTAAATCAACTTAAAGCAAGCTTAGGCTAAATCCTTAAGAGGTAAGCACTGCCTACATACAAGTTTAGCTGAACTACAAGACGAAAGAATTAAAAGACTAATGGGAATTACAAGGAACTTTTTACAAGGGCTCTTTTATCTGAATCCTAATTCACCAAAGTTTTTTGTTACGGGATATTTCCTCGGTAAGTTTTAACATTATTATGTTATTATTAATCAACTCCCCCCAATTCTTCTTAGGACTCCATTTTTTCCTCTTACAATCTCTAAGCATGATCTTCTCGCATTTTTTCCGTGGAGCATATGAGTTTCTCATTTTAACCTGTCCAAAATACCTGAGCTTTATCTTTCTTAATTTGTCACTAATAATAGCTACCTTTAATTTGTCGTTTACTATTACATTCCTGACCTTATCTCTTTTAGTAAGATTGCACATCCAATATAGCATCCTAATCTACGTCACTATTAGCTTATGACTATGCACTTGTTTGATAGCCAACACTCTGCCCAATAGAGCATAGCCGGCCTAATTGTTAAATGATGGAATTTACCTTTAAACTTGATTGGTATCTTCTTATCAACAAAACTCTTGATGTAGTTCTCCATTTAAGTTACCATAATCTAATATAGTGAATTATGTATTCATTAATCTCTCCATTGCTCTAGATGATAGATCCTAGATATTTAAAACACTCCTTTTGAGGTATAACTTTTGAATCAATCTTTACCTTCACATCGGAAACTACCCTATGTCCTAAAAAGTTACACTCCACGTACTTAATATTAGTTCTACTCAATCTAAAGTCCTTTGACTTCAATGTATTCCTCCAAAGTTCAAGTTGGCATTAACCTCCTCTTTTGTCTCATCTATTAAAATAATATCATCAGCAAATAACATATACTAAGACACATCTCCTTGATTATTCTTGGTGAGCTCATCAATCGCTACTGCAAACAGAAAAGGGGCTCAAAGAGGAGTCTTAATGTAACCCAATAGTTATAGAAAGATTATCTGCATTTACTCCTATCGTCCTTACTCTAGTTACACGTTCATACATATCCCTAATAATTTGTATATAAGTTATAGGAACCCTTTTAACTTCTAAACGCTTTCACATGATTTTCCTTACTACCTTATCATATGCCTTCTGTAAATTAATAAAGACCATATATAAGTTATGTTGTCCTTCCCAGTAGTATTTAATCAAACTTCATCATTACCTAAATGGTGGGAATGATGATTTAACAATGCTAACCCTTGACTCACCTAATTGACTCATGACTATTGGACACTCTCGACCCTTCAAATAAGTTATCAAGTTACTAAAACCACTACTTGAATTACCAAATTGAAACATGTTAAAAATACAAAAAACGTATCCATGAAAATAAACAAACTTTTAAGGAAAAGTTTAAAATGAAATTAGTCACAGAAAAAGGAATGATTTCTCATCTAGTAATAAGGAGGTGCTTTATAAATATTTTCAACAATTCAACCACGTGAAATCCTATGTGCCCGTTGTGATGTTCTAACCCTGTGTCATTTAATTTTATCCACATATTTATGTGAGCTCCACACAAATATGTGTATGAGATTTACTGTATTGGAGTAAGAACGGGATTACAGATGATGTGTTACTATATTCAGTTTGGTATTACTGTTATTTCTGAGATGTGATGTATTACGGGAAGGCATCAAACTAGAATATATTTTACAAGGAAATGGCAATGTCCATTCAAACCAATGTTATGAATATCGTACCGGACTCAGTACCGAATTGAGTTCTGGAACGAAGCTATACTGATACCAGTTGGTACTGGGTGCCGGTTCAAATTTTTTTTAAATTTATAAAATAGTCCCTAAAATTTTTAAAAATTACAAAATAGTTCATATTAGTATATTATACAGTTGTACTATATACTTTACTAGTTTACTGTTTACATCAACTATGCTTTCAAAAATTTTAATAATAAATAATAATAGTTTTTAAATATTTTACATATAAATAATAACCACAATTAATAAATATTATATAAAATATTAAAATAAATTTAAATAAAAATAATTGATTAGTAATAAAAATAAAAATAATTTATTAGTAATAAAAATAAAAATAATATATTTTTAAGTTTTATTTAATTGATAATTATTATTAGTAATAAAATATTTATTATTATTTTAAAAACTTTGAAAAAA
>JANZLX010000008.1:16222975-16245689 GCA_025531955.1 Erythroxylum orinocense
AAGCTTTCAACAAACACTACAAGTTTCATGTAGATCATTTTCTCAAATTTTGCCTAAATCAAAAAGTCAACTTTTACTCCAAAAAGTCAAACTTTCCTTAATTTAACAACTTTTCACACTTTCACTCTTTATTTCTTAGTTTTCAACTCCACTTCAAATAACTCATTCACTTTACTCTCATAACCCATACGAATCTATTCAAATCCTAAAGTTATCAAGATCAAACAATTATTTTCTCATCAATAAAAATTCATCTAATACACAAAACGTATAGTAAAACACTCATTGAATTTTCATTTCATATCTCTAAATTGCCACTTAAGGCTCGGTGTCCAACAGAGGATAAGAATCTTGTTAATTTTATTTCTATGAACTCAATATGGAATTTAAGACTAAGCCATCCTTTTGCTGATGTAATAAAACATATTGAATGTATTTACGATAGAGAGAATGGTCTAAAACACTTATATGAAATATGTCCTCAAACATCAAATGTCTTTTACTTATAGTGAAATACATACTACAGATATTTTCCAACTGATCCATATAGATGTCTAGGGTCTATATAAACAACAACAATCTTTATCTACTGAATATTAGTTTCTTACTTCAGTGGATGATTTCAATAGAGCAACATAGGTTTACTTAATAAGTCATTAAAGTCAAGTTGTTCACATATTCGAGATGTTTTATAGGATGATTTTTAATCAATTTGGGAAAAGTATTAAAGTTATTATGTCTGATAATGGGACTGAATTCTTAAGTAATGTTTTTCAAGAAGTTCTTTCTCAGTTAGGTATTATACATCAAAAGTCTTATGTTTATACCCCTCAGCAAAATAGAATAATATAGAGGAAACACAAACATTTGTTGCAGGTTACCAGAGTTTTAATGTTTCAGGCTTCCTTGCGAAGAAAATTTTGGGAGAGTTAATCTTAATAGCCACATATATCATCAATAGATTGCCTACCTTATTCTTAAATTGGAAAATACCTTATGAAATTCTACATGGTCATCAACCTAGATATGAACTTCTTATAACCTTTCGTTGTTTGTGCTTTGCAACCAACACACATCCTTATAAAGATAATTTTTATCAAAGGGCCTATAGATGTATATTAATATGATACAGTTAAGGTCAAAAAGTTTTCAATTAATTTGATCTTGATTCCTAAAATATTTTGATATATAGAGATGTTATCTTTCATGAAACCCAATTTCCTTATAACTTTGTTTCTATTTCTGTACCAAGCATGCATTTACTGTTAGTTTCAGCTGAAAAAAGATAACAATTCAATCTATACCTCACCAACCTAATTAGATAAATCTGTACCAATTGAAAATGAACTTTCTCCCTTAACTGAGCACAACGATCCTGAATTAGTTGCTTCTCATGACTAAAACGAATATACATGGTTAAATGATTTTATGCCTTAATCTGTTCATAATGGTTGTGAGTTTACTATCAATATACAATATTTATCTTCAGGTCCAACATCATCTTATAAACCTTTTACTTATCCATACATTAAAGCCTCACATTTTACCCCTACATACATGTCATTTTTAGGAAAATTTTCCAATTTCCAAGAACCACAATCCTATCATCATGCGAAGCATAATATAGATTGGGTTAAGAGTATACAGTAGGAGCTCAATGCTTTTGAGGCTAATGAAACATGGGAGTTAACAAGGTTACCAAAAGGAAATAGGGCAATAAGATCAAAGTGGGTGTACAAATTGAAACTAAAACTTGATGAAAGTAATTATACTTTTAAAGTCATACTTGTAACAAAAGGATATAACCAGATTGAAGGGATAAACTTTACAAAAAAAATTTCACCTGTGGCCAAGATTGTTACTGTTAGAATATTGTTGGTTGTAGCATCCTCTTATTCATAGTCACTTTAACATAAAAAAGGTTCTTTTGCATCGTTTCTTGGAATATGAACTGTATATGATTCCACCTGAAGGATATCTGAAGGCCAAAGAAGAAGTATACTAATTAAAAAGGTCCTTATGTAAACTTAAGTAAGAATTAAGATAATGGAACCTTGAATTCACTACTTAGTTGAACAATTTTAGTTTTAACATGATCATTGTATGTATATCAAATCTATATGTATATCTTTCTTGACCCTTCTTGTGTATGTTGATGTTTTAGTTACAATACTTTATAAGCTAATATAATTACAGTCAAGAAACATCTTTATGAGGAATTTACTATTAAAGATTTGAGACATGCCAAGTATTTTCTTGGCTTGGAAATTGCCAAATCTGAGACTGATACTTCAGTCAATCAGAGGAAGTACATATTGGATATAATAAAAGATTTAGGGCTTCACATCCAAACTAACTACTACACTTGTTGAAAAATGGGTCAATCTTTCAGGTAATGCAGGTTCACTTCTTTTAGATTTTGTAAATAAAAAAGACTCATGGGAAAACTTCTTTAACTAAGGTTTGCTAGACCGAATATCACAATCAAGTACAACAACTTAGTCAATATGTACAAGCTCCTAGTTAGTAGCAATAGGAGGCAACAACTCATTTGATTTCTTAAAAGGTTATATATCAAAATGGTTATATTCCCCAGTAGATAATTCATTTAAACTTGAAGCCTTTTGTGATGCAAAAATGGGCATCTTCTTCATACTCTGGGAGATCATTATTAGTTTATTGTGTGTTCTTAGGATCGTCCTTATTTCCTGGAAAATAAAGAAACAATCAACAGTCTCTAAGTCATCATTTGAAACATAATATAAAAGCACAATACAAAAGCATAGCCTCTACCATTTATGAGTTGCTTTAGATTTCCTATATTCTTTATAATTTTCAGATCTCTTTTCCCCTTCCCACTACAATATGGTGTGATAATTAAGGCCTAATACATATTACAGCTAATACAGTGTTTTATAAATGCATAAAACATTTGGAAATAGACCGTCATTTGTTATGTGATCAATATAAACATTGTTTCATTACTCCTATGCACATCCCCACTAAGCTACAGATTGCAAACTTGCTTACTAAAGCATTCACTACTCCTTTCTTCTTATTCGCCTGTTTGATGTTCACCAAGCTCTAATTGGAAGGACAATGTAAAGTATGGCTAATTTATTATAGTTAGCTAATATTTGTAATTATTTAGTCTTACTCAGTATAGTTAGTTAAATGTCAACTATAAATAGCTCATTCATTAAGATTAGTCATGATATAAAAGGGACAATTATTTTACCTTGAAGTTTGTATAAAATAAAGCTAATGATATTCAATTTTGATGTATGTCAAAGTACTAAGTTTTCATTCATTTTTTAAAATCTAAATTTCTAGTTTTAGCATAATTTGTTCTTTTTAACTAACATCATTTCATTATCATCTATTTCATCTACTCCTTGGCTTAGGGATAATCATAAGCATAATTTGGTTAATTGACTAAATGATACCAGTCAGCTTAACTATGACTCTTATCCCAACATATTAGGCCCTGTATTATGTACTTGTTAGAAGCTTAAGTTAACCAATAGCAAATTTCTCATTCCAAATAGTAACCTAATAAAATATATAAAGTGAATAACTTTTAAATATAAGAAGTTACTTGTAGCTCAAAGCCATAATCATGGACGTTGTATTATTAACATTTAGTTTGTTCTTATAAAAAATTAAGTTTTGATAATTTAATAACAAATTACTAACATTGACAAGTAAATAACGTTTAAGAACCCATGATTCAAAGTCCCCGACTAAAGTGAACATCTCCCTAAACAACTATATAACAGAGATTGGATCCTTTTTTTTCTCCATAAGGATAACAACAGGTCGATCTCTGTCAATGTTTTTTAAATTAAAAATATATAATAACATATTTTTTTAACTGGGTTCAGGCTTAGGCTGCCCAGATCTATCTGAGGCTCATCTTTTCTAAGTAATGTTCTTTTGTTTATAATAATTGAGTCTTGAGTCAGTTTGAGCCTCGGCCTGGCCCATGAGTCAACCCATTAAAAAAACTAAATTTAAGCTCATAAACTAATTATTTGCCATCCCTAATTTTCCATATTGATGGAGCAAAAGGCCTGCAAAGCGGTTGGTATTGGTCGTTCAATCAAAATGCTTAGGAGTTAGGAGCTAAATTGGCAACAGAGCACAAACTTGGCACTTATCAATTCTTTCTTAGCTCCATCACATTGACAAAGGAATTGTTTTTGCACCCATCATGCTTCCTATCCTCGTACATAATCACATTTAGTAAGTTACCAACTTTATCAAAATGAGAACAAAAAAGAGGTAGGTTTGCGTTCCTTGCCATGTAAGGTATAGTAGACAGCTAACTAAAGCATATGTGACATGCTTCTGAATACGTGTAAGGGAAAGAAATATATGGGGCCCAGTTACTTCAATCCAATCTAGCCACCATTTACATAGGGATCTATACACCGAATTCGGTCCCTTGTTCATACATAGATGCAGTGTTCAAAAGTACTTTGTGGTTACCAGTTTGCTCCTCGTTGATTAGAACTGGCTTGCTTCTTATCCATAACAATAATGCATAACCAAGTTGCTTCTTTCAAAGTTTCAACATTCCTAAAGTTTAAGGATTTTAAATTATGTGAAATTCTCTTTAAGTTTTTTGGGGTTTGTTGGTACTAGAAGTGGATGACATTAGAGGAAAAAATTGAAGCTACTAGTAGGAAAATTGACAACATGAATTTGGTAACTTAACCATTGTAGGCAATCAACAGAATAGCTAATTTCATGGGGAGCCAACCTCACAATAACCCTATAGCAAAACCTACAATCCTAGATGAAGGAACCATCCAAAATTTTCATTGAGTAATTAAGGACAATAAAAGTAAATGCTTTTGCCCATATTTCAATAATAATAGTATCAAGGAAATCGAATCATGAAGATCTCGCAGGTAAGTTTACTACTGTATCCAAGTTGCACTTCCAAATGCTTCCAACTACAAATTAGATGTGTAGATTGGGAAACTTTTAAATTTTGTCTTTGAAAGGTAGCAAGGTACTCTACCTAACAATGTTGAACCAAACTTATGAGAGTAGGTGAAACCAATAATATTAGGGAGTGGAAAAAAGTTGATAATTGAAGAAGTAGAGAAACAAAAGAATGAAAAGGTTGCACTGAAAGAAAGGAGGATGAGGTTAAAGAGAACAAAAAGGAAAAAGAGTTAAAGAAGAAGGTTGTCAAGGAGTACAAAATGTCATTTTCATACTCGAGCAAACTTAAGAAAAATTGAAAGAAATATCAACTTTATAAGTTTCTAGAGCTATTTAGACAATTATATATTAGCATTCATTTTTTTTGGTAAATCAGAAAAATAAATAAATGATCAAAATATGTACAAAGAATTTACAGATTATGCCAGAGAAGACTCAACCAGCTAAAGTTAGCAACTAGCCTCAGGGCAAACCAAAATAAACTAAGGAAAATAGGAGCTATGGAAGAAGTAACCCGATACCCAATCAACAACGTAAACATCAAGACCCTTAGCCAAATAAAACCCAAGCATACATTATCCAAGTAGAAAGCCTAACTAAGAAATTCCAAACCCATTGTTAGCAAGCCAAGGATAAACTGAAGTAAATTGAACAACCATGGCCCCAGAGTGGCCAAGAAGAAAACTACCGAAAAGGAATAACTGTTGCACCTCCTATGGTAGGCATGGCAAGCAAGGACAATCCAAAGAGAACCTCGAAAGCTATAACCTGGAATAGACTAAACAAGTAATCCTGCAAAATAAAGAAAGTAATAATCAAAATTACCTCCTCTCGGTATATAGGCTGAGCAGTTCCTTAATGTAGGAGATTACTACAAAAAGCACTCTCTCCTCAGCCAAGGCTTCATTCTTGAAAGTTCTGGCATTACGTTCAGTCCAAATGTGGTAAACAGTGGTGGACAGCAGAAGAGGGAAGTGAGTGATGACTGAAACTTTGGTTCTGGAAACAGTTAAGAACCAGGAAAGGATACTTGAAAGGTTAGAGTGGTTGAAAGTGGGCAAGTTGAAATGGGAAAGACAGTGGTCCCAAATAGTTTTTAAGAAGGGGCAATCAAAAAATAAGTGGTCTATGGATTCATTTGCTGAAAGGCACAGGGAACAATGGTTAGGAATATGAAGGAATGTAAGTTTGTCCCGGGTTGGAAGCTTTTGCAGGAAAGCAAGCCATAAGGTAAAGGACATCTGGTAAAGGAGTACGCGATAATTGATAGGCTGACACATTGGTATAACGCTTGGTGGGGCTAGCTAACCATTCCAAACAGTCTGGTAAGGAGCTATTGGGGAAATAAGCTGGAGGAGCCAGATATCTAAGAAGGTCCACGGATACCTCACTCCAGCTCCAGGTATCATTAATGATCACATCAAAAACATGTGTTATGAGCAGGAGCTTCGATCCATTAATCTCTCTTGATGTAGACAAGGAGTTCAGAATATCACGCGGGTGCTAAGGATCCTGCCAAAAAATAGTAGACATACCATTTCCAATCCTAAATCTAAATTGATGGCACAACTTGTCCCGGGCTGTTAAAATCTTTCTCCAACTCCAATAACTATTATAGGTAGCCTGAGCACTCCAAAAATTATGCCTTCGTAATATTATTGTATGAACCCACTTCACCAAAAGAGCTTCCCTATCTTCAAACAAAAACCACATCCGTTTTCCTAACAATACTTGATTCCAAATAGTCAAGTCTTTTACTCCTAAGCCCCCTTCCTTTTTAGGACGACAGATGTCACTCCACTTTACCCTAGCCTGAGAATTAGAAACTACCTTTCCCGCCCATAAAAAATTCCTAAGCTTAGCCTCAATGTCCTTAGGGATAGAAGAGGGAAGAATTAGATGTGAGGACTAGTAGACATGGAAGGAAGAGAGCACAATCCCTCCTAGAGAGACGACCTGTAATGAGAGGAACACCAAGATACCGAAAAGGGAGAGATCCTTGCTGAATACAAGACACAAGTTTCATCCTACGACTCAAGTGACTAACATCTGGGGATAAGTAAAACTAACTTTTGGATGTGTTCATTTCCATTCCTGAAAACATAGAGAAAGTATGCAAGGAATCAAGCAAGAGCTGAGCTGAGATCAAATCCCTATGACTGAACATTAAAAGATCATCCGCAAAGAGAAGATGGTTAAGCTTAAGGCCCTGACATCTCCAATGATATTTGAACTGGGGAGAGTATTCTGTATTAAGTGTTAGGTTCCTAGAAAACACCAAAAGTCATTTTGTTTAAGCTCTATTACAAATACCAAAGGTCTCTCTTTCAATAAGAATAAAATTAAGGAATTAAAGAGAATCACTCTAAATGAAGAGTGCTCCACCATTCTTCAAAATAAATTACTTTAAAAGGCTCTAGATCCAAAGAGTTTCATTATCCTTTTTAACAATGCTAGGTTGTTAACTAAAAAGACATTAGTGAACCTAGGATTTAGCTTTAATTTAATGTCCTATGATATGTTTAAAGAATTAGGATTAGGTGAATCAAAGCTTTAGCATTTAACTAGTAGATAGGTCAATTAAGTATGTTAGGGACATTATAGAGGACTTATCGGTCAAAATTGATAAATTTATATTTCCTATTGACTTTATGGATTTAGATATGGAGGATCATATAAAGGTTCCTCTAATTTTAGGAGGACCTTTCTTTGTCACTAAGGAAATTATAGATGTGTATAATAAAAACTTAATCTTAAAGGTAGAAGATGAGGAAGTCATTTTTAAGATAGTTGACCATAAAATACACTCTGGATAAAGATAATGCCTTTTTTTTTTTATATTTAGATGCTTTTGATATAGAAACTTCATATATTACACAAAAAATCATCTAATAAGATCCACTAAAAACTTGTATCATATAAGGAGGGATCATAATAGTGTAGCCCTTTTCTACAGAGCTTATGACATCTTTAGAGACTAATAAGCCAAATCTAGGGAAGAACTTTGAGATATCAAAAGATGGAATGAGTGGAAAGTAAAGTCCTTAATTGAGGATCTACAAGAGTTAGAGTTTAGAGAATTTAGAGTACATTTTTTAAATTAAAACTAAGAAATTACTAGTGATAATTAAATTAGATTTAAATTGCGATCAAAATGAAAAGTTTCTTAAAGTGTTAAAGGAGTATAAGAAGATGATTGTAAGGAAAATTTTATAATATGAAGGGGATCAATCCCTCTTTTTTCACCTATAAGATCTTAATTGAAAATGAGTTTAAGCCAGTAGCAAAACACCAAACACAACTTAACCTGAATGTAGAAGATATCATAAAGGATGAGGTTATTGAATTATCTGATATAGGAGTTATTTACCATATTTTTGTTAGTTCTTAGGTGAGTTGTGTATAAGCACTATCAAAGAAAAGAGGGATGATGATGTTAACAAATATAAAGAACAAATTGATGCCTATAAGGATTGTCACTGGGTGTAAGGTGTCTATCAACTATGCGAAGTTGAATGATGCTACCCTCAGGGACCAGTTTCCACTACCCTTCATTAACCAAATGCTTGAATAAATATCAGTGTATATGTACTATTATTTCATGGGTGGATTATCGGATTATTTTTAAGTCCTTACATCCTTAGAGGATCAAAAGAAGATGATATTCACATATCTAGTCGTTATATTTGTTTATCACTAGATGACTTTTAGTTTGTGTAATACACATACCACCTTTAAGAGGAGCTTGCTTGAAAATTTATTCAGAGACATTATAGAGATATTTGTGGATAATTTTTTTGTTTTTAGAGATTCCTCTGACTCATGTTTACAAAAATTAGAGAAAAAGTTTAAATGATATGAGGAAACTAACTTGGTGTTCATTTGAGAGACATGTCATTTTATAGTGAAATAGGAGATAACGTTAAGGCATAAAATCTATAATAAAAGTATAGAGGTTGATAGAGTTAGGATAGAACTATAAAGATGTCAACTTCATCAATATTGTTAGAGGAAATTAAAAGCTTTTTTGGATATGTTAGATTTTATAGGAGATCCATCAAAGCCTTTGCTAAAAAAGCTAGACCTCTTACCAATTTATTTTAAAAAAAATGTTTTTTTATGATGGTTGATTGCATGTTTCTAATTTTAAAAAAAGGATAAATAACTCCTCAATCATTATAGTATTAAACTAGACATTGCCTTTAAACTAATATGTGAAGATTGTAATTTTATAATTGGTGTAGTGCTTGGAAATATAAAGGATAAGCATTTTCTACCTATTTATTGTGTAAAAAATTTAACAAATGCATAAGAAAATTATACAACTACTGAAAAGGAGTTGCTTATCATAACCTTTACATTTAAAAAATTTAGATATTGCCTTACTATGTCTAAGTTTATAGTTTATACTAATCATTTAACACTTCAACATCTTTTGACTAAAATTAATGCTAAACCAAGGCTAATTAGATGGGTTTGCTATTGTAAAATTTTAATCTTAAGATTAAGGATAAGAAGAAGTGGAGAAACTGGCGACAGACCTTTTATCTTGTCTTGAAAATCTTAAAATGGAGAAGCAAATGGAAGAAGATATAAATGATGCTTTTCCATATAAACAACTCAATCTATTGGATGTAATTAACATAGATACATCTTGGTTTGTTGACCTTACTAACTACTGAGTCAATTGGGTTTTGTTAAAGGGGATGACTCAATAGTAGAAGAAGATATTCTTTCTTGAGTTAAGGAATTACCTATAGGAGGACTCATACCTAGTTTTTGTGTTTATAGACTAGATTATTAGGGGGTAGCATACCCTAAGAAGATCAACCTTTTAGGGCACTGCCGTATAGGATTAGCTGAAGGCCACTGTTGCACAAATAGAATAACGAGAAAGGTTTTAAGAGTAATCTTTATTAGCATACATTATATATCTATACCTAAACGTATATAGAATATTTTAACTAGTCTCATTTTACAAGCATTATCTCTTATAGGGATGAGATTCCTCAAACTAGCATTAAAGTTTATGAAGTGTTTGAATTATGAGCATTAATTTTATGAATCTATTTCTTACACCTTTGGTAAAAATTTTATCTTAGCTATTATTGATTATTTCTCAAAGCACGTTGGTGATCAAACTTTGCCCACCAATGATGTTAGGATCATGGTTAAATTCCTTAAAAGTTATTTATAGGATTTGGTGTAATTAGATTTATAATTAGTGATAAAGGTACAAATTTTGTAACCATAAATTTGAAGAAGTTCTTAAACCGTATGTTGTGACGCAAAGTTGCTTCTCTTTATCATCCTCATATTAGTGGCCAATTAGAAGCAACTAATAGGGAATCAAAAGGAATATTAGAAAATAATATGGAGCACTTTAGGGTAAATTAATTTATAAAGTTAGATATTGTTATGTGAGCTTATGAAACCGCTTATAAAACACTAATTGGTACCAAACCATATAGGTTGGTGTATCGAAAATATTGTCATTTTCTAGTGGTATTTGATCATAAGGCATTTTGGGCTATAAAGTTCATTAATTTTGATTTAGATAATGCAGGTGAATATACACTCCAAATTAATAAGCTTGATAAGTGACATATGAAAATTTGGGGATATATAAGGAGAAGGCAAACAAGTGACATAACCAAAACTTAAAACATCATAAAGAGTTTAAATCCAAGGATCAAGTTTTGTTATTCAGTTTATAAGCTTAATTTTTCCTCAGTCCCTTCATTGTTAATTTTTCCTATATCCCTTCATTGTCAAACACGTTTTCCCCTATGGATTTGTAAAAATTATACATCAAGATATAGGTACATTCAATGTCAATAGACACTGGTTGAAGTTATACTTAGAAGGTGATCCAGATTTGAGTGAGATGTTTACAACCTTCATGACCTCGATGTTAGTTGAAATACTCAAGTAAGAAGTCCAACTAAATAACTTATAAAAAATCACATATTGGGAGGCAAGCTAATAAATAATTATTTTAATTTTAATTAGGAAAAAAGTGTAAATTAGACTCTATCATTTTCATTAAAATACAAATTGAATCGAAACAGTTTAAAGGTTTCAAAATAAACCCTACCATTTACAAAATTTTCAAAATAAACCTTAAGTGGACAAAATTTTGGATGAAGTTAAGTCTCTATCTATTTTGTACCACGTCAGTACTGATGTCACACATATTTTATCTTTTCATTCTAATCTATAGATCCCAGTGTGCCATGTGGATGCCCACGTGTCAGATTTAAGTTAAATTTTTTGTTTTAAATTCTTAATAAAATTAATTAAACTAACCTAAGTGATGAATCTCCCTAAAAATTATTAAATAATTAACCTTTTATCATGCAACTATTTCATTGATTATTGGATCATCAAAATTCCCATCTTATATTTATAGCTCTCTTGAGACTATTAACAACTAATATGTCAATTAATTAATAGAAATCTTTCTAGTTAAAACACCTAGGATTGCATCATCAATTTATGAATTCCACTATTAGGTTTGATCCTAATCTAGAGGATTTATGTTACCTATCTCTAGGTTTCATACAAAGGATTTCTCAATCTCAAATATATGAAATCAAATTGTACACTAATTTTTCGAATATATTAGTAAAAGTGTAAAAAAACATAATTAAATCACAATAAATCAATCAAAATAATTGCATTGAATAAAAGATTAAGACATATCTTATCACAAACTAGGGTTCATCACACCTAGACACTAAAATGCATTTAGTTACTCATAATATAAAAAATCAAATATAAACATGTAGAAAAACTAATAAAAAACAAAGAGTTCATAATTCTAGATCTCCCTTTATAGTCTATTGAATCTTCTTGTAAGTTTGGATTAATGTAGCCTTTTATCTAATGTTAAATTCAAGTTTTCCTTATCTCTTGATCAAAATCGTCAACTCTTTGATGTTTCACCTCTCAAGTTTGCTATAAAATCTCTTTCATTTGCCTCCGCTCACTTCCTTTTATAGCTAAATTTAGGTTTTTTGGGACATACATGGTCTACTACACGAGCGCGTAAGAGGCCGTATATATTCAAAAATTCCAAAATTTACAATTTTACGTGGGCATACGCACAGTAGTGTATCTCTAAATTGCTTAAAAACTTCACTTTATGTCATGTTTTCATTTGAATTCTTCTCCTTTTGGATTACGAAAGCAATTATGACCTATAAATGCATTTGGAGAGAATAAAGTTCCAAAAACACCATAAAAATATAAAATATCAAGCAAAATACATCAAATATGGGCGTCTATTATAGTTAAATATGTATATATCAATGACAGTGGTACCAAATAAAAAGAACAAATTAATTCTTATAAGAACTATTTATAAATGTTAAATAGACTATATTTCTAATATCATATTTAGTGCATTTTGTTTATATATTTGAGATTTTCTTATTGTTTTTGGTACTTAGTTTATTCTTATTAGGTTTTTAGGTCCTAGTTGCCTTCATGGGTCAAAAAGAGTAGAAATCAGGCAAAAATGAGAAAGAAAAGTGAAAGAATAAAGTTGTTCTTGAGGGACACAACTATGTGGAGGTAGACACAACCTTGACTATGACTATGTAACTATATGAGATCATGTTTCTTTGTGATTGTCAAAGAATTTAAGCAAGATTAAGAGAGAAAGTTATGAACACGATTGTGTGAGTGACCATGTCACTCCAAAAACCCTAACTTTATGCTATAAAAGGGAAAATTGAAGAGAAAACAAATAAAGTTCTAAAGGGGTTCATAAGAGACTCACAGGAGGCTCAAGAAAACATATATTGAAGGACAAGAATGAAATAAAGAACAAAGAATAAGCAAAGAAACATATTTGAGTGACTTTCCATTAATCTGAAGTGTATTTCATAAAGAATAAAAAGACCTCACTATAGTTCTTTTAGTTTTCTGTTTTTCCTTTAGACTTGATATTATGATTATGAACTAAAACTTTATTGGTACTTGGACTAAACGAACTCTGGAACAGACCTTGTAGTGATTTTATTTTAACTTAATTTATTCTTTAGTTTTGTTGAGATTCAATTAAGTATTATTAATTATTCTTAAATTAATATTGCTAGCATATTATTTCACATATGATTTTACGCAATTGAAATTGAGAAATCATTTTGTATGAATAGATGTATAATAACTGAAAGTAGTTGATTAACATTCTCTAATTATGGTCAATCTTAATAGTGATATTCATAAATTGATTAATGTTATATTAGGGGTTTTTACTAGAAAGAAATTTTAGTTAATCAACTAAGGATTAGGTGTTAAAAGTCTTGGGAAAGATATTAGTGAGATCATGATTGTGTGAGAAGTCTTAGGGAGATTCAAAGTTGATGTGCAACTGTTTCCTTCTATTGTTTCTGAGTTTAATCTTTCTTCTAATTAGTCAATTGTGTTACTTTATTTTAGTTTGTTATTTGAGTCTTATATTTTCATCACCATAATTTGTTATACTAGATAATAAAAAGACGATAAGTACTAGTAATTATAGTCCTCGTGGGATCGACCTTTACTCGTCAATGCTAGTTATAACTACACATTTGGTTAAAACTATAAAATCATAATCTATTGACCATCATTGGTTGAAAGGTATGTATCAACTATAGAAAGTTGAATGATGCTACTCTCAAAGAACACTTTCCATTACCCTTTAATGACTAAATGCTTAAACAATTTCCAAGGCATGTGTATTATTATTTCTTGGATGGACTATCAGGCTATTTTTAGATCCCTACATCCCTAGAGGATCGAGAGAATATGAAATTCACATATTTATTGGATATGTTTTCTTATCATCAGATACCGTTTAGTTTGTGCAATAAACCTGCCACAGTCAGTGGTACATGTTAGAAATACCAAATAAGTTGATTAGGGACATTATAGAGGTATTTGTGGATGATTTTTTTTACATATTTGGTGATTCCTTTGACTTATGTTTACAAAATTTAGGAAAAGTTCTTAAACGATGTGAGGAAGCTAAATTGGAGTTTAATTATGAGAAATGAATTTTTATGGTATAAGAGGGGATAATGTTTATAATGTTAGGGTATAAAATCTCCAGTAAAGGTATAAAGCTAGGATAGAATCATAGAGAAGCAAAATTCTTCGACATTTATAGAGGAAATAGAAGTTTTCTTATACATGTTGGGTTTATAGGAGATCTATTAAACTTGTTGCTAAAATAGCAAGACCTATTGCATTAATTACTTTAAAAAATGCCCTTTTTTTAATGATGAGTGGTTACATACTTATAATATTTTTTAAAAAAGGTAATTATCTCCTTTATTACTATAGTACGAAACTAGACTTTTCATTTAAACTAATATGTGATGCTAGTGATTTTAAAGTTGGCATAGTGCCAGGAAATATAAGGGTAAGCATTTTTCTACCTATATATTTTAAAATAAAAACCTTAACAAATGTACAAGAGAATTATTTAACTACTGAAAAGAGTTTCTTATCATAGTCTTTGCATTTTATAAATTTAGGTCTTAACTTACTATGTCCAAATTTATAGACTATACTAACCATTTCGCTCTTTGATATCTTTTGATTAAAAATGATTATAAACCAAGGTTATAAATAGGTTTTTGGTATTATAGGAGTTTGATCTTGAGATTAAAGATAGGAAAGGAGTGAAGAACCTAACAACAAACCATATGTCTTGCCTTTAAAATCTTACAATAGAGAAGTAAGTGGAAGAAGATATATATGTTGTTTTTCCCAGTGACCAACTCTAAGTGTGGGATGTAATTAATGTACATATATTTTTGTTTTCTAACCTTGCTAACTACTTAGTTGACAGGGTTTTGTTAAAGAGGATGACTCATTAATAGAAAAAGAGATTCTTCTTTAGGATGAGGAATTACATATGGGAGGACTCGTGCTTATTTTATATTTGTAAATACTAGATAATTAGGAGGTATATATTGTAACTTGAGAATATCAACATTTTAGAGCGTTACCATATAGGATCAATTGGTGGCCGCTGTCGCATAAACAAAACAATCAGAAAGGTTTTAAAAGTAGGCTTTTATTGGCCTACATTGTTTAAGGATACCCATAGTTATATGGAATATTCTAACTAGTGTCAACGTATAGGTAATATCTCTCATAAGGATAAGGTGCCTCAAACTAGCATTAATATTTGTGAAGTATTTGATTTATAGGGCATTAATTTCATAGGTTTGTTTCTTGCATCCTTGGGTAACAAATACATCCTTGTTCTTGTTGATTATCTCAAAGTAGGTTGAGGCTTAAGCTTTGCCTACTAATGATGCTATTATAATAGTTAAGTTCCTTAAAATTTATTTACACAATTTGATGTACCTAGAATTATAAGTAGTGATAAAGGTATACATTTTGTAACCATCAATTTAAAAAAGTTCTTAAACCATTTGGTATTATGCATAAAGTTGTCACTCCTTATCATTTAGACTTGTTGCTAAATGGAAGTCACTAATAGGGAATTAAAAAAGATATTAGAAAAGACTGTGGAACACTCTAGGAAAGATAGGTTTGTGAAGTTAGATGATGCTCTATGAGCTTATAAGAATGCTTATAAAACACTAATTGGTATTATACCATACAAGCTAGTTTATTAGAAATCTTATCATTTGTCAGTGGTACTTGAGCATAAGGCATTTTAGGCTAAATTTTGTTAATTTTAATTTAGACAATGCAAGTAAAAATTTTATATACTCCAAATTTGTGAACCTGACGAGTCAGCCCAAAACCAATAGCAATCGTGCACCTAAACAACAACATAGAAAGAATTGGTCTTAGCCTAGTGGGGCAAATCCCCTTTTCTATGTGGTAGGTAGGTTGAATAGGCTCGATCAGCCTGGGAACAATCGCTTTTCTTATGAAAAAATGAGGATATACAAGGGGAAGGCAAAGAAAGTGTCCTGACCAAAACATAAAACATCCTACGGAGTTTAGATTGGGGGATAAAGTTTTGATGTAACGGAACCTCTGAGGATAGAAAATCTGCTACTTGTTTAATTTATGACTTCAACTATTCCTAAGTCCCTTTATTTCAAATAGATCTTCCATTATAGAGTTGTAAAAATCATGCATCAAGATATAGGTATATTCAATGGCAATAGTTACATATTGATGTTGTACTTAGAAGGTGATCCCCACATATTTAAACAAGATGTCTACAACCTCCATGACCTCAATGATTGGTGAAACACTCAAACAAGAAGTCAAACTAAATGGCTTATAAGAATCACTTGTTATGATGCAATGTGATAATTAATTGTTTTTGTTTTAATTTGACAAAAACTATAAATTAGACCCTAATGTTTTCATTAAAATATAAATTAAATTGTAACTTCTTAAAGGTTTCACAATAAACCCTAACATCTACAAAATATTCAAAATAAACTTGGTCAACATTGATATGACACATATTTATCTTTTTATTTTGATTTATAGATCCCATTGTGTCATATAGATGCCCACTTATAAGATTTGAGTTAATCTTTTATTTTTAAATTCTTAATAAAATAGTTAAACTAATTTAATTACAGTTAATTATAATTAACTAATTAATTTAGTTATTATCTCTGTTGAACTTAGTTTTGAATTCATATTAATTATATGTGACTTCATTGGTGGTTCAAACAACTCCTATTCCTCCTCCTAAAAGAGCTTTTTTAATTCCAAAAGGTCTTGCTAGAGCTTATGTTGTGCCATACTCCTTAGTATAGAAACTAACTCAATGTTTTCAATTACTTTAGTTTTAGTTCCTTCTTTTTTTCCTTGAGATTTCTATTGGTTATAAATTAGCATTTTAATTAGAATTTAGAACAAAACATCATAGACAATGTAAAATGATTCTCAGTAAGTCATGGATCAAGATGGCCAGCTAAAGGTTATTAAAATTTATTCAGGTAACATTAAGGGCATGTTTATTTCCATTTTTTAGTTTTCTGTTTTTATTTTCAAATTTAGTTTAAATAAACTTGTTTGTTTAAGTTTTTTGTTTTCGTTTTGGGTTCTTCTAGTTTTCAAATTTTAAGAAAACAATTTGTTTTTTGTTTATGTTTTTTCATAATATGATTCACTTTCAACTAAATATATATGATTTAATTATTTAATATATTAATTAGTAATAGGAATTATGAATAATTTAATATTATATTATATTAATTAATTAAATCATGAATAATTTAATTTTATTTAACAATTTAATCAATTTTAAATTAAATAAAATTATTTTTAAAATTATGAATAAATATAATTAAATTTAAAATATGTTTCAAGTATATAAATTTCAAATAAAATTTTGATTTAATAATTAAAATATATTTAAAATAAAATTTAATTTATAAATAAATTTTAAATTATTTATTTTAATAAAATGAAATAAATTTTATTGATAATTTATTAATAAATATTATATATGAGATTAAATAAATTTAATTAACTAAAAAAATATTTATCAATAATTTTATCCAATATAACTATCATTAATGATAAAAATAACTATATTTATATTAACAATCAAACAGATTTTTGCTTTTATTTAAAAGAAAAACATAAACTAAAAATAAAAAATGAAAACTAAAAATTATAACAAAAAAAAAACAAAAGTTGAGCCACACGACCCCCCTACGTAAATGAAGGAAGCCTCCACCCTGTGAAGTTGAATAATGATTAAGGTTCTCAATTGACATGATTCAAAGTGAGAAAGTGCCTTTAATACAGTGGGATAAAACTTATAATAGAGCATAAGAAAAGGCATCCATTTAAGCGTTCCAATTACATAAGAGAAACTTGCATCAAACACAGTGAAGAAATATTGACTAAACTTGAGGCATCAATTTAAGCCTTCCAATTACATAAGAGAAATTTGCATTAAACACAGTGAAGAAATATCCAGTATTTCAAGTCTCAAGTTTAGCCATAACACCATCACCTAATCCAACATCTATGTCAAACCAAATAGAAATTGATTCTAGAAAAGCAGGTTGTTGAAGGGTTGATTTTTCATAAT
The DNA here is from genome assembly GCA_025531955.1 of Erythroxylum orinocense. Classification (NCBI taxonomy): domain Eukaryota; kingdom Viridiplantae; phylum Streptophyta; class Magnoliopsida; order Malpighiales; family Erythroxylaceae; genus Erythroxylum; species Erythroxylum orinocense. The sequence continues at coordinate 16,240,977 of JANZLX010000008.1, forward strand.
ATTCTAATACAGTAATTCCCCTAAAGATGATCCAGCTACAATAAGGAAATGAAGCCAATGTTCTCTTACACAAAGCATGTGTACACAATATCATTAACATAAATTGTATTTTCAGAGTCACTGTTTTATGTTGACAAGGTTCATGAACAAAAGAGTATGAGTCATAAGAACATAGGGAGTATGAGATCATTCTAAACTAAATGCATTGCTTCAAACTTCAGTAGCATAGTACATAGCTTATGTATCCAATGGAAATAAATGCACATAATGAAAAAAGCAACTTTATTATTCTATATTTGGTAAAAGGACAAACCCTCCTTTGAATTTGTATACCGGTGGTACAACCAAACTTCTTAAGATTAATAAGTAAATATATAAATATTGTCTCCAAGCCTATAAAAATTGGATTTAATTAATAAAAAATCTACGAGACAAGGATACTAATTCTGCTTCTTTTCCCAAAACCTAAGGAAATATTCTTCCTAGTACTTCTATCAAAAAACCTAGGACATCCAAGCTTCAGGTGTTAAAGAACCTCCCTCTAGATGGTGCAGGAGCCTCTTTAAATAACTTTTCAAAGTTTGCTAAAAGAAGGGAAGGGAACCAACTGAGGCTTTTTTAATGTCAATGAGTGAAGGTAACACTCATATGGGTAGAGGGAGAAGAGTCAACTGAGCCACCAATGGAGTCTCAGGTAATTAATGTAAACTTAAAATAAGTTTTAGAGAGATTATAATTAAGTTAATCAATAAATTAGTGCTAATTGTAATTAAATTTGTTTAATTTATTTTATTAATAATTTTAAATTAAATTTGACACTTGAACCTTTGTGACATATGGAATCCACGTGGCATAATAGGATTCACATGTTAAACTAAAAAAATAAAAATATGTCACATCAATGTTAACATTGTACATAACAAACGTAAACTTAGTTCTATCCCATTCTTCCATCAACTTAAGGTTTATTTTGAAAATTTTGTAAATGTTAGAATTTATTTTGAACGCTTTGAAACGTTAGGGTGTAACTTATATTTTAGTAAAAGTGTTAAGAGTCTAATTTATACCTTTTATATTTTATTTTTGTAGCATTTAAGATCTTCAATTGTAGTTTTAGGATGTTTTATTAGTCTTAAACTTATAGATTGAAGAATATTTGATGATTTTTAACCATTATCTCATCTCATGATTATTCATTTTGAGATTAGTGCCATATAAGTTTTTCAAGATAAAAAGCAACAAAGTATATGTTATAGTACCATATTTGTCCTATGTTAGAGCATAATAGGTTGCACTTAAGAAGTTGAGTGAAACAGAAATGAACATGGTGGACACATTACACCATTTCTAATTGTTTTTAAGAATATCCCTACATGTCTATCTCCCGTGTTTGTCTTATATTAGAGCATACTAGGTTCCACCTAAGAATCTTAAAGAAATATAAACAAACACGATTTAAATACAACATCATGTATTGCTCATGTTTAAAAGCACTCTCACATCTCTGAAACTCATGTTCAGTTATCTAAAGAAGCAGTAAATATCATTATAAAACATAAGGGTGACACGATACTATGTTGACTTTGTGTTGTCATCCACACCTAGGTATGAGATACATATCATAAGATACACTCCCATGTTTAATTCCAAGTCAAATTTAAACTTTTTCATACTAAACACAAATATATTATAGTGTCATGTTTTTTAGTGTTTTTGTTGGCTATAGAAGCAATAAGGACCCTTGTGGAACACTAACACAACATGCAATGAGTTATATCCTTATGTTCATAACATCTAGTCATATAGTTTTCATGTTCATTATAACGTGAAAATGAATTCAAAGTTTAATTAACATGACATTAACACTGATCATGTTCAGATTGTAGGGGGTTTCATTTTATTTTTATTTCTTTTGGTGTCTATTTACTTTACTAGCATAAGACTATGTTTGCCCATATAACCACCAAGTAATATAAACACTAACCCATACCTATCATATGTTTGCCTATTTAACCTATATGCCTCTAGAGTAAGAATGGTAAGAGGAGATACAAAGCATTTCTCTATCAATATCGAGCTACCCTAAGGTTCATTATTGAGCCCCTTTATGTTTGCAGTAATGATGGATGAGCTCGCTAATAACATCCAAGGCGAGATGCCTTGATGTATGTTGTTTCCTGATAACATTGTTTTAATGGATGAGACAAAAGAGGGTGTCAATATGAAGTTAGAACTTTAGAGAGATACATTAGAATCAAAGGGCTTTAATTAAGTAGGACTATAACTGAATACTTAGATTGTGATTTTTTAGGCCATAGGGTGTCTTTCGATGTGGAGGTAAAGATTGATCTAAAAGTTATACTACAAAAAGAGTGTTTTAAGTATCTAAGATCCATCATCTAAAGCAATGGAGAGATCATTGAAGACATAGTTCATCGTGTTAGACCAGGATGACCTAAATGGAGGAATTTATTGAGAGTTTTATGTGACAAGAAAATATTATTTAGGCTCAAAGGTAAATTTTATCATTTAGTGATTAGGTTGATAATGATCTATGGGGCAGAGTGTTGGCTCATCAAGTAGATGCATAGTCATAAGTTAATGGTGGCAGAGATGAGGATGCTCTATTGGATGTGCAACCTTATAAGAAGAGATAAGGTCAAGAATGTAATGATAAGAGACAAATTAAAGGTAGCTAATATCGATGGAATATTAAGAGAGACAAGGCTTAGGTGGTTCAGACATGTTAAGAGGAGACATCCTAACACTTCAGTAAAAACATGTAAGAAGAATGTACTTATGAAATGTAAGATGAAAAGAGAAAGGCTTAAAAGAACTAGAGAGAGGTGATCAAGAATTATATGGCTCCGCTAATACTTATTGATATCTTGGTCCTCAATAGGAAACTTTACGCCTACTAAGATACAGGTGAAGGATCTCACATAAAGAGGACCTTTTATTTCTCATAGTTATTTAGCCTAAATTCTTATTCTGTAGTATTTCTCCTATAGTTATTTAGCTTACCGTTTCCTTACCAAAACTAATCATTCTCTTATAATGGCTTGTTAGTTTTATTTATTTATTTGTCTTCTTTCTTGTTTGTGTATTTATTTACTTATTTTGTATTTTGTTTTTATTATTTACTTTATTCTACATTTATTATAGTATTTATTTTATTACTTATTTTGTACTTGCATCTTTTCATATTTATTTATATTTTTATTATCATCATCATCATCACATCATCATCAACATCATTATTTTTATTTTTATTTTTATTTTTATTTATTTTATTTTTTCTTATATTTTTAGCCTTTACCTTATTCTATCTATATTTTATTATTTTTATTGTAAGTTTTTAATTATATTATTATTATAGAATTACTATTATCTTTATTTTTATTTATTTTATTATTATTACTTTTATTATTTAATATGTATTTTTATCTTATTTGATTTTATTTTACTTTATATATTGTATATGTTATATGTATTTTTTATCCTTTTATTGTAGTTTTGATTTTTTCTACAAACAGTTCTCAAAAACCTTTTTTTTTTGTCTTTTTGTCTTGTCTTCTCTCTTTTCTCTTTTCTTTTTTCTCTTTTCTCTGTGGATCTATTGAAAACAGTCTCTCCACCAGTTAAGGATAAGGCTACATACTTTTGAACCTATCTAGATGCCGAATCTTAGCAAGAATTCTACCAAGATATTGTTGTTATTATTATTGTCGTTGTTGTTATTGTTATTGTTGTTGCCTCTATATAGCCATCGTGTAAGCCTCATGTTCCCTAAACACTAAAATGTGTCACAAAATCAACATTTAATATGCTACTATGTAGGTTCCATGTTCCATTGCAATTTAATATTGCAGATAATGCTTATGATGAATATTTTTTGCCTCTCCTCTTGATTTTATCTCCATAATCTCACTTCCCTCTAATCTCTTAGCTTAATGTCCACTTACCCACTCCTTTTCCATCACTTTCACCAACCAAACATCCAATTGTAGAGCTTTGTTTGCTAGTCTTCAAAGAATTTCCAACTCTATATATTTAGGGATTAGGTTAAATTTAAGCAATTTTTTATGTGTTTTCATCCTCAATTATGTTGAATTAAATATATGTTCCTCCTTTAGCATTTATGTTTTATACCTCATTATAGATTGATTGGATGAGAAATTTGTGTCTTACATTTTTAGAATTTTTATAAATCCACTTTTAAGGCAACTATTAGGATTATGTTGCATAAATTACTATTTGAATTTAGGTGTGGAAGGATTGTTTAATGAAATTATGGGATGAAAATGGTTAATTATGGACTTTCTTGACATAACTTCTTGTTTACTTATAATGATTTACCATTTTTACCTCTAATTGTTATGATGTTTGGTTGACAAATGGTTGAAGTTGGGATTTTATGATAAGTTGATATAGTATTTTAATTGAAGTTAAGATCAAACTTTTAAAAATTGGCTTTATTGTTTTGTTTATTAATGGATGGAAGTGGCATGTTGAATCATGAGGCTAATGTTGGATCGCGTATGGTCCGAGTATTCAAAATACGCTGCGGAAAAGACCATACAAGAACATCATGTATAATCGAAAACATGTAGGATTAACGAAAATACCTTATTTTCGTCAATAGGTTGCTTCTCTTCGGATTCCAAGACACTGCAAATCGCGAATGCCCTCTACCGGTATCCACACGAGCAT
>JANZLX010000008.1:16253115-16270094 GCA_025531955.1 Erythroxylum orinocense
TTTTGCGAAACGGTCCCTGAAATACCGGTATTGACGGTACCGGCTGGTACCGACCGAAAACGGCCGGTACCGACCGGAATCTATATCCGGTACTTATAAGGCCGTTCCGGTTCCAGAATCCGACCGGAACGGAACGGAATTCATAACTTTGCCTTATACTCCTTGGCCAACCTGTCCTTCGTCGCGACCACCCTGCTCTTCTCTTCCTCCTCCGTAGCGAGCTGAGCTTTCAAAACGCTCCTCTCCTCCTCCTAGGATTTCTTTTCCTCCCCCTTCTCCTCCTCCAAGGAACAGAGTTGAGCCTAGAAGACGTCTCTCTCTTCCTTGGCCTCGGAACGCTCGGCCCTCAAAGTCTTCACCTGCTTAAGAAGATCGTGGACCTCCCGGTCCAGCGTTTGGGTAGTCTCGCCGAGCTGTTCGACACGTTGGTGCATCGCAAAAGCGAACGCCAGATCCCTCGCACAGCTACGGACGAGACGGGCCGACAACTCCTGATTAGTCAACGAATCAATACGTTTTTCATCTGTAGGGAGAACGACCCTCTGAGCAATGTGAAGGGCAACGTCGAAGTCCTTAAGCGACGCAGTCTTATCTAGACTGATCGCTGGCTCTCACTTCTCGGCGCTTGCCGCTCGCTTTTTTCCCTTGCCCTTATCCGCTCAGGCAACATGTTCTTCCCCCTTCTCCCCATTTCTCCCTGCTAAGGGGCAGACTCGAGATGTCGTTCCATCGCTCGGTCAGGGCATACTTCCACGGTCTGACTTCAAAGGCAAATCCCTGGGATCTCACAAAGAAATACTTCATCCGCCACACTTGGACTTTCGAAGCGGTTCTAGCAGGACGATACCTCGCATCTCTATACTGGAAGTGAAGGACCCCGGCTCCAGCGCTCGAACTTTGGTTCATCCGCTAGAAGTGGCGCAGAATGTCGATCGATGGAGGACACCCAAACTAGTGACATAGCAAGGCCAGACCATTGATAACCTCCAACCGTTCGGAGGGATCTGACTCGGCCTCAATACATAGACGTTGCATACATCGTCAATAATTGGGGCGTATGGCAGCTTCATACCCCCGGTCGAGAAAAAATTATCTGAAACAGCGAAATAGCCTCCCAAATTGCTATGGATCCGCTCCCTCTTGAAGGCCAATCTGGGTCCCCATGATGTAGGGATGTTATTCTTGATAACCGAACGGTTCAATTCCCTCTCGATCATCGTCGATCGATCGCTCGGCGGTTTCTCGACTACCTGCCCATCCTTCCGAACACTAACCCCAATTTCCTCATCTCCCCCTACCCTCGACGCTTCATTCCTACCGACCTCCGGCGCCTCCACCATTTCCGCCGCTGACTCCAACGGCCCAACGATTGGTAAAATCCTTTCATCGGATAACTCCTCCTGGCTATCACCAGGTGATGCTCGTGGTGAAGATTGGCGAGGAGGCGGTGAGACAGAAGAAGAAACGGTGGTTTCACCCCTAAGTCTAGTGTCACTTCTAGGACTAGTAGATGACATAGCTATGGAAAGGAAATTTGTGAATAAGGGTCAGAGAAAGGACGTACCTAGTTTAGTGACTGGAGTTGGGGATTTGAACGGCGGTGCGATAAATTCCGACGACTGCAGGTAAAGAAATGCAGAGAGATGAAAAATAGGGAAAGCAGAAGCTGGAGAACAAAATACGCGTGAAGAAAATCTATAGTCCGTCGATCCTAGCATTTATAGAAGATCGACTGAAAGGACACTCCAACCATCGTGAGACGCGTGGAGGAAATCCGAGCCGAACTCGAACACGTGGTAAGATCCGAGCTGGGGTGCATTAGGGTTGTTAGAAATTCAGAACGGCGCAACAGCTGAAAGGACGCACCTGACAGCTGCCCAACAGTTAAAAGGACGTGCATGACAGTCTGTCAGGGGACGCGAATCGTCAGTAATGATTACGCTTAGTGCTTCATTTAAGACTTGACGCCCGACCGATCGGCCCTGCCATTACAGTCGCCCGATCGACTTCATCGTTACGCCCAGTCGGCCTGCTACACCGCTATAGCCGATCGATCAGTTCTGTCATTACCCTTGATCGGTTCGCCGTGTCATTACATCTGATTAGTCGGACACATCACAATAATCGATCGACCGGGCCTAGCACGAGCTGCCTCGAAGACGCTATATAATCCTTATGTACTCCTTCGACCCTTCTCTTGGATCAGACTCGAGGAGTAGGGGGACTTATGGTTAAGTCGGCTGTACCAGGCCTAGGCCCAGGTCCACGCGTCCACGGCCCATTCGCAGGTATTAATCTCCCATGCAATTGTAAAGACCTAAACCTAGCAACTATTCCATATATAAGGTGCTATTTTGCCATGATACAGGTACGACATTAAAACCTTGATACTCTTTGCTTGTAGCCACCATAACCCTCACCAAAAGACTAACTTGAGCGTCAGAGGGGCCTGTCGGTTATCAACCCCCGGCGCGCCTTTATTGTTTTGCAGGTATTTTGGAGCTAAAGTCGATCAACTTCATGGATCCAAGCAGCAACGTCCAACCCTACCAGAATCAGGCAGAACCATATATATTAAAAAATAAGTTGTAGTTTGCAAATAAATTTTTATTATTTAATCATTTGTTTTAATATAATTTAATGAATCCTCATAAATATTTTATAAAAATAACATCTATATATTTATTTAATTTAGAAGAATAAAATTTATTTAATATGTACTTATTAAAATATAATTATAATTATGTCTTATGATGGAACAAAAGTTAAACTCTAATAAACACGTAAAGACAAGGATCTTAATCCATCCCAAGCCAAATTGCCACGACAAGTGATGTTAAGTGACCATTTTGGGAAATCTCTAAGCATTTCCATGGCCTAATTGTGAATGTGCCCCATGTGTAATCAGATATGGTAATACTACTTTTATATAAATCCCGTTTAAGCAGTTGAATATTCTAAAAATTTTAGCCTCCTAGGTTCATTCATCCCATGTGAAGACAGATATCATCATACATGATATATACCGATACGACAGCTTTTCAAAGAAATTTCCTTTCTTTCTTCCTCTTGTTGTTTACGACATTTGTCATCACGAAACTCTCCTTTAATGTCTCTTGTACTAATGCACTGTCCTCGTTGATACTCCTCCTGTCTTCAATAATCCAAATTTGGTTGATTCTCTCCTTTTAATGTTGTAACCTTACGCTCTTGTTTTACTCCGAGATAACCGGTAGGGTGTAGATTCCCAAAAAAACTTGAATTTGAACGTACTTATTTGTATAGTTCTATCTCAGTAACTCATAATTCTATTCATTAGATATAAAGTAAATTCTATTCATTAGTATAAAGTAATTATATAATTTTTCAACATAAACAAAAGTAGAAAAATAAATACAAAATTAAACAAATTAATACCAAAATTTAGTAACGCAATTTGGCAAGTGAGGCTCTCATTCAACTTAATTCTTTCACTAATGACAATAGTTTTATACAAGATTTTACTAAGCTGACATCATTCAACCCTTGATACTATCTCTTGTCTTCAATACCCGTGAAAGAATTTCACACTCAATAATATGAAACCTCAATGGAGGATTTTTCCGAGCAATGTTTAATGAAAACAAAATAAAATAAATAACTTAAGTGATTAAATAAAATTCAACATACACAAAAATACTTGAGATAAAAAGCAACTTCTCTAAATATGCCGCTTCAACAACAAAAGAACGGAAAATTGTTAACCAAACAATCTGTTATAAATCTTCGATATAGTTATTGAAACGTCCTATACACAACAGCCATAAAACATTTCAAATTAACAAGTATTTTATTACTGAAACGTTAATCTAATAGAGCTGCAATAACTAAGACAACTATCGATACTTTTTGCACCAATCCAACAACAAAGATAGCATCTAAGTAGTCCTGAAAACTTCAGTAAAAATCACAGCTGCAAGAACACTTAATCAACGACAACACGTCAAAAAAAATGCAACACAAAATCATTCAGCTCAAATGACGTGGTCCACAGAAATTACAACACAAAGATAACCAGCTTATTCAAGTTCTTCTGCTCATAGGAAATATCGGAACTAGTGGACAAAATCGGATTTTCCGTAATATGGTATCGTCTTTGTTTCCGCGTCTTCTGTCGATCTGCGGGGGAATCTTTTGTTTTTTTTTAAAAATGAACTTTCATTAATAGAAAGGAGGATCAAATAATGTAGAGGAATATTAAATGCTAAAAACTTTTCTATCAACTGCTTTGATTAAGACAAGCCTTTGAATTTTCTTTCTCTAAAATTTAAATAAACATTTGCCTACTTTATGTTATTCCTTTGCTTCCCTTAATTTTCAGCAAAAGGGTTAAGTAAGTTTAACTCAAAGCATAATTTAACCTTAACAATTCAAATTTACTTGAGTTATTAGCATTAATTGAAGTAAATAATTTAGCACTTATTTAGAATGATTGTTTATTGTTGTGTAGCAAACAAAAAGAAAATGAATAAGCACTTATATTTAGTTTAAACCATTTTATGGTTTAGCATTTTTTTTTATCATTCTTTATTAAATTTAAGCATACACTTTTCATTAATGTTATCAAATTTTTTGATAAATTGATAAATGACATGCTAAGTTATAAAGATGTAAATATGACTTTATTTGACCTTCTTGCCCTTGAGTTATTTATATTGTTTTTGATAAAGAGGTGTCTCCACAGGTAAAATGACGCAAACGATGGCACATGCTGTCAGTTTCATATCCTAACCTAAAAAGGAAGTTAATTACATGGGAACAAGTACTACAAATTGGCTAATAGTGTTATAGAATAACAAGATGAGCGGAGACAGCTAGAACCCATTGGAAAATGTTTTCTAAGCCAACATCAGAGAACCGTCCGACAGATAATGGTCTGTGGCGTGTCCAATGATGAGAGTATTAGGGTTTGTAAAGCAGCAAACAACCGTGACCCAGTAAGCATGGGGATGGGGATGATTATCACCAATCTTAACGTTGTGTCTCCTAAAGTCTGGAGCTTTCTTTTCTTTCAATTTGCCAGCTGTTTTTAATTGAAAACTTTGATGGATGGTAGAGCAGTGTACTGTAAAGTATATCGATAATAATTAAACTCGTATTAAACCATAGTTGAGTGTTTGTTTGTTGTCTAAGCGCTTTTGACTAATCTAATATGAAAAGTAGTTGTTATAGTTGAAATTGTGTCAAAGCTCAACAAAAGCAGCGATTTCATAGGAACCTGGATGGAAATATTGCTTTCATATGATACTTTAGTCGAATAACGCGCATTTGATAAGGTTAAAAAGTCATTTCAAGATTTGTCTCACTCTAAACAAAGACGTTCGTGTTAAACTTGATGCCTTTAGAAAGTTCTCTCTCGCATTTAAAGTTGGAACTTTTGAGATGACACTAATTACTAATTAATGGAACCGAGTAAGTTTAACTATCCATTTTTGCAATGACACACCAGTGGGATTAGGTTAGGTAATATCAGTTGATAATTCAGACACTGGTATCACTACCAGAGACCAAAGCATTTAATTCCATGTAAGATATAAAAGCCCCTTCATGATTTAAGAAAAGAACACACAAATTCACACCCTACCAAATCTAGTATATGAAGTCTAAAATGTTCTCTTGTAATTTTGTTTTTTGTTTTCCCTTTGATTTATTGCATATTCATTCAGTTCCCATCTGAAGGGAGACGTGGGCGTAAATTCACGGAACTAACTGGAAGGAAAGTTGTAGGGTTCAAAGGTCAAATAGTGGAGCATGCGGGTAGAATAAGAAGACAGGACCTGAAAATTGGACCGAGTCATACTATACCCCGGCTAACTTTTCAATGGATTTACTTTGAAATCTCGTGTATTCCCACGGTCAATGGTTAGTGGTATGTTGGCAGTTAACCATGTTCAACTTCAACTTGCAGCACAAATGGGTATCACCATGTACTACTTGCGAAGAAAGAGCCAAACCTGCCAGTTGCCAAAATTGAACTCTTTCGTTTCTTCGCTATATTATATTTATTGCGATATTAAGCTGTGGCAACTGGCAAGTACTTGCAGGATACTTCTTATTTGAATAAACTGAACAAAAGTCGTAGAAAATAAGGTTTCACTTTCAATCAAAGGACAGAGGGAAGTTAGTGTTCAATGAATGCAGTTGCAATTGATTAACAGGTTATTACTATTCTATTTTACAATAAAAGATAGAGAATGCATCCCGTCCCTCTAGGATCATGATTAAGTACGGTATTTCTCTTCTCTGCAGGACTATCTTGAAGTAAAATTTGACCTTCAACAGTTTTAAAATTCTTACACAGCTCCCAATTATATATATAACTACATTTAATTATATGAATACGTTTCTTATTAGTTTATTTTGAAGATATATATAAAAAATTAAATTGAAGGGATGTGACATGTAAAATGTGTTAATATAATCATCAAGTAGTATTATTTAAATAGAATATATGTAAGATATTGTTGATGCTTCCTAATTATTATCCAATAAGTTGTAAGATTTTCAAATTAACAAATAAAATCACGTTGTTTATTTTTTTTATTAATTGATTTTTTAAGGGAATTTGTCCAATTTAAGTAGCATTAGGGGATTATTTAACTTCCAAAAATCTAGGAACTAGCTTATTACAAAAAACGTAAGTACTATTGAGGTTTATTTATCTTTTTATAAAAAATAAATGGGGGTTGATTAATTTATCATCTTCAAGTTGGAGTCATTGCATCCTTTTCTTCCTTTGACTTTTGCCAAACATATTTTGGTCATGGTCCAATGCATGTGCCTTTGAGTAACTCTAAAACCAAGCATGATTAAATGGATGGCATAGAGATTTGTTCCAAAAAAATGTTGTAACTAGAACCTGGAAGCCTCTCTCTTGGAAAAGGGATGTTCTAATCTAACCTTTTCTAAGACGTTAAAAATGCATAATTTCCCAAAATTTGAAAAGCCAAAAAAGTGCAGCTAGTCAAAGTAAATTTCAACGAAGAAGCAAATTAACTTGTGGTTTTATGATCGTCGGACTCACGACCGAGTCCAATTGAAGCAAACATACAAATCATGTACCTTTCAACGAAGATAGGAATCGGTGAGTATGAGGACTCCTGTACGGCAATGCACAAGAGTTCACGAGTTCATGTCCCGGTGAAAATGAGATAAAGGGGCGGGTCGTAAGTAGGTCCTAACAATTTCTTAAATTTCCAAGCCACGGACTGAAGGAAACAGGACAGGACCACCACTCGGGGCAGCATGTGCAAATATTCCTAAGCCTTTAAACATAATCAACACCTAATCTGACTCTGGTTCTTGCCAGCTGCCAACCACACTACCAAACAAAGTCCACCAGCTTAACTAGCAGATGGCCATCCATCAGTTCCAGGCGTGTCTGATGAAGCAAGAGAGTTGTTTTAAACTGAATTAACATTAGCTAAAATGGAACATTAGTTTCCGTATCCTCTGTCAGTATTGTTTGAGAGATTACTTTTAAAACCATAGATGAGTTTGTCAAGGTTAGGTTTGCATTATTGCGCTGAAGTTGTATAAAAGAACAGTGACTCCGCAAGAGGAGGAATTAATATAGATGAGCCTAGCGTCCGTCTCTTCGCTTGCAGTGTTTTGTACGTCAATGTCTAAAGCTTTTTTATGTTACCTAATATAACAGCAGCGATAATGCCATTTTATCTTCTCACAGCGGCTAGAAATCAAATCCTTCCGCCATTAAAACATAATTCTACCTCAAAACACTGGAAAGGCTGGTAATAGTAATTGTTTTCCGTTTTAAATTTATGAATAAATCCAAAAAGTATATATGAGAAAGCTGTTTCTCCTGCTGCAGGAAAAAAAGAAGGTTTGGAACTAAACAATTGAATCAGAATTCATTGATAGCTCGGGTCAGTATATGTACAATACCACATAGGATTCTTGTAGACAATTGCTCTTTTCATGTCAGGAACAAATATAACGGACACTGATCACCTCTCACGTCTGTCCACACTACAAACCCGGGAGCTTGAATGTACTAATTTAACAAAAACGAATGTGAGAAAAAGAAATTGGTATTTTCTATTGGAATTGTTTCTTTATTAGATATCTATTAATTACTATTTTTAAAAAATTAATCCAGTATAAAATAATAAAGTGAGTCATTAAATATTCAGTGACAAAATAATACTAAATGTTAGCTGGGTACTTATTAAACCCAAAAGAGAAAGAAATAAAAAAATATTATAACTGACCAACTATTTAAGTAAATTTTAGATGTATTCAAATTTTTATGAGTTATTAAGAAATTTGTGTATTAAAAATAAGTAAAACTGACATATTAAATTTCAAACTATAAATAATTTCATAAATAATGTTATAAAAATCCTAAATAAGAATGGCTGAAACTATTTGTTTGGTTTAATGTTTGGATTGAAAGCCGAGTTGAAGTGAACATGAAGCCAGGCTAGGCCTTTGAATGGTTCAATAGCCCATTTCTTCCTGTCCCAACATGCAAATGGGTTGAATAGAAAGGCTCGGGCTCAGATTGACATCTTAAGCATTTTGTTTTGTAAAGCCCATTGCTTCCTGGATCTTTGTTTTAATGAATTTTGAACCAATCATTTGGATTTTTTATATATATAAAAAAAAAAACAGAGTTTGGAAAGTAGTTCGGCTTTTCAGAGGTAGGCCCAACCTTTTCTGTTCTTTCCACTCCCAAACAAGGATTTATGGCTTTTGGAATTTGGCGTGACACACTTGATCCGAGGCGTCTAAAAGAAACGATAAAACCCCATTACAAAGCCATTAATGCTCTTTACCTGCCAAGAGAACCTATGAATATGGTTGTCTCCTCTCCTCTCCAACATTTCCACATGAGATTCTATACATCATTATGGGATAACCATGATTGCCTTTGACCATCTTTTGTTCTCTTCTTTGACTACCCACTCTCTTGTCTCTAGTCTCTGCTAACCACTACTTTACCCAGAACAGCACCAAAATAATCTCTACTCAGTGTCCTAATATTGTTGCACCAACACCATCAGTGATGCTAAACTCAATAACTGATGAAATAGACGTCAAAGATTGTGTAGAGGTACACTTAAATTAATCTTCAAATGTTACTGCATCTGGATTTCTACCTCAACAGTAATCTTTGTGCAATTATTTTAACAGTAATTTCAACTGCAGGAACGATGGAAAGTAATGATTAATTTGGGCGCCTAAACAAGTCAAAGTCAGTAGGTAACCAGTTCATTCACCAGCGACAAATTTGGAAAAGCATTTGAATACTACTGCTCTTGATTGAGTCGGAAGTATACGTATATGTGTGCGTTTTTGAAACAAACCAACAGAAAGAAGTGGTTGGTTGGTCAGGTGAATTTATCAAGTGCCCCTCCCAAGGCCTCAAAATTTCAAACTTTTGATGATGCTAAACTCACTAGCATGCCACTATTCGCTGAATCAAAAGTTGGACAAATTTAATAATGAGGTTAAAACAGCTTTTTAAAATCTTTGATGGTTGTGGGGAGCAAAATCAATTCCCAAGCATCAAGTTTCATTGACAGAGACTCGAAAAGCAGAGTTTTTTGTTTTACTATGAAGTGATTCTAAGATCTGCAATATGCAGGTAATCCTTTTTCTTTTCATTTACCTTACGGAAAAGGAGAGATAAAAGTTGATGAACAAATTTTTTTTTTCCTGAATTATGCAGCTGATATGCAATGTAGAGAACATTATTATGAAAGCTACAGGTAATCATTATAGCTGCAAATTCTTAAGACTGCTGCTAAGAACTTTGCCTTCTCAGTTTTTATTTTTCGTCCAAAATAATAAGATTCAAACAAAGGAATGAAAATGTTACTGTTCATAGTTGCTGTGTATCGCTCTCGTGCACAAGTCAAGATCAAATATGGCAAAGACAAGTACAAGTTACGAGATTCTTGATTTTTAAAATAGAGTGGCAACTTACTGTTCAAGTAATTAAATCACTGGGACGCGCTTAATTTTACCGAGAACTCTTAAACCCAATGTAGTTCGAGTAATCGATGCCTTCAGATTTCGTTGTAGAAAAGTAGATATGTAGACATGATGAATATCACTGAGATTGGGACTGCTTCTTCTATATTACCAAAGTAATTGTTGTTCATATTTTCTGCTTATAATCAATCATTAGATGTACATATAAGGACAAAAAATGAATGGTTAAACATATGAAGCAAACTGAAAACATTGGTTCAATTTACAGTGTAGAAATGTTAAAATATACAAATTGTAGACTTTCCATCCTTCTATGGAAAAGATAATTTCGTTCTTGGCTTTGTTTTCCGCCGTAGGGGTGTCAAGGGTTGGGGGGACCTCCTCAACTACACTCAATCGCATTCAGTGTTATTTCTAACTCAAGAGCAGCAATCCCAACTGAGAAGCCTGTCTCTGTTTAGCATAATTACAAAATCCTTTTGGACCCAACAATTGAAAAGTAAACCCAACCCATATTTTCAAACCCCATTGAAAATTGGTCACCTATCTTTCTGACATCCAACGGAAATAGTCATCATCTCCACGTTCCATGGAAGACCCTATCTGCTGCAATTCCAGCAGGCTCTGTATAGAGCATTTAATTGACTCTATTTCGTTTTTTTTCTTTTGGTAATTAATTTGGCAATTGAAGATTGTTTCCAATGTTTCACATCTCAAGGGAATTCAGGTTCCTCTAACACACCCTACAGGAGCCTACAAATTTCTTCCCATTCCTCTGATTTAACTTTCGACAGAAGTGCTCTGCAAGGCCTTTTCTATTAAAACTGGTTATTTTTTCTCTTGATTATCATTTCATGCAGTTTATTTCAGCACTGCGGTGTTCATATTATTACGTCTATATAACGAACTTAAATAAGCACAGATTTCGCTTTATTTCATTGAAAATCTCCTACAATCATGAACCTGGGTGTTATTCCCTGGAAATGGAAAGCTGTGGTAGAACAGATGATATCTGTTACCAAGTGATTGAATGTTATAAACTTTCGTAGCAAATGTTTTGGAAGCTGAATGCGGAAAGGAAAAAAAGCAAGGACCCCATGTTTCCATTTCCTTTTTGTTATTAAAGTAGCTCATTATCCAGCTCATAAGGGCTACTTTTTGTTCATGCCCTGCTCACATGACGATTAAATGCGGGAAGTGAAGTCACCGTTTCGAAGGCTACACCATTTTGCATCATAATGTCGCATTGATCTTCCATTTTACCTGGAAGTCCCAATTTTGTTCAGGAAGCAGCAGACTACTGCAATATATATATCTATATATATATATATATATATATCTTCGACCGGAATTAGTACATAATACGTAGGACAACAGGACAAATTTTGACATACTCTACTGTACACTAAGCATCCTAACGACTACTCACTTAAGAATGGAAATTCTGGAGTAGTAAAACAATTTAAGAGGCTACGGAGTAGGTTAAATTAGCAAATGACTAAGCTCAAGAAGGTGGGCTTTGGGGTGTCGCATTACAGTTGTTGAGAAGATACAGCAGAACAGAGCTCGATTGATCCGTAATCCAGCAACTCTTCAATCATTTGCTCTATATGATGCTCTTCAAGAAGCTTATACTGATGGCTAGCATTCTTGACAACCCAATTAGCCTCTGTTTCTGGGACCTGAAGTGGACTTTTATCTGGCAACCGTGTGATAAATTGTTCATTTTTGGAGGCAATGGCATTTGGGATGGTGTTAGTGGTAGTGGCGACATGCAAAGTTGGTGTCTTTCTGTGTTGCTCTTTGATTGATGTTTGTTGTTTCGTCATCTGTAGCGAGGCCATGTAGCATCTATGCAGTTTAGCTGTCAAAGTCGCGGAGAGGAGTTTGGATGACGCTGATTGTGAGGCATTTGGGTTATAAGGAAAATTTGTCCTGGCTCTTGGTCCACACATGAGCCGCGCAGCTTCATCATAGGCTCGTGCGGCATCCTCGGCAGTCTCAAATGTGCCTAGCCAGATTCTAGTTTTCCTGCAGAGGAAAGAAACGTTTGGTTCAGTGTCCGAAAACATACATTGGTTTCAATTTAATGGAGGAAGTCGGTCTTACAATATAGGATGGCGAATTTCTGATACCCAAGAACCCCAATGCCTCTGTCGGACACCTCGATATCGCTGTTGTGGTCTGGCCATTTGTCTAGGAAATGCTGAAAGTGGAAATAAGGGAGAAGGGGGAGGGATTGGCAATGTTATTGTTGACGAAGGATTGTGGGGTTTTTGTAGTTGGGTTTATAGAGGGACATGGGAGCAACTGGTCTCTTTTTTCTTGGCCTTCACTGGCAAGCAATTTAAGGAAATGGGTCCCACTTTGAGTTTGGCTCTTTCTATTCCTTTAGTAAGTAACCAGTTGTCTGCCTCTATTATTCATTATTGAATAATAATAACTTTATATTTCGTTAACTGACCAAATTCAATTCACATGCTGAACCGTCACAAGGAAAGGGTATCCAACCGTTGCTTAGGTTGACCTGTCCAACAAAATCTACGGTCTGTCACAAATTTTTCACTCAAATTCCCTTTGTTTTTGGTTTTTTACTTCTTAACCAATGATACATCCTTGAACAAAAAAGAAAGGAATTATGCTTGATATGATCTGTCACGATGAATTAATTTGTTCTTAATAGTTTGCATCTTTAACATCAACAGTCGATCGCCATCATTTCAGGACCTAAAAACAACAATACACACTGTGCTCTGGTAAGACACACAGACACAGTCCAGTAATAAATGGTCCACAAAGGAAAGATGGCTCATGCAAGAATTTGGTACAAGACATGATTGGGTCAATTTAAGATCCTTAGACCATTATTATTATTACCCTAACAATCCAAATCATTTGAATCATATGTTGTTCACTTAGGAAGCCAACCAAATGGTGTTGGTGCAACAGTCAAACGTACAACAACATGGAGTTTTGTGTGGGGGTATGTATGTATGTATAGATGAGCTTGTTTGATTTACCCAAATTATAAAGATTTAAGAAAAGTAGATTTGAGGGCTTCGACCGAATCTTTGTTTACAGCTAAATTGGTCAATTACAAAGAATATGAGATATCAAAACAACGCGTGACAGGGGACCCACCTAGGCCATAACATGATAGCGAAATGCTTGGCCCTTTTGTGCCAACCAAAACCTCCCATTCCCATTTCCCATCCCATGGTTTTAAGGCAATTACAAAAAACACTACAGTGCAAGATCTTCCTCAGACCAACGACATTCATCCGCCGCGTACCTCTGCCTCTGCCTCTATGCTGCTTCTCAGCTTGCACATGCACGTGCTTGCTTTTACATATCCCTTTTACTCTGTTGGCTTCAATTCCATGCTCAAGCTACAGGTAGCTACTTATCAGAAATTTAAGCTTTACAAAATTAACGGAAGCTAAGAAAGAAATTGGCAATACATACATACATATGTATATGTACAGTAATTTGGCAACTTAAAAATAGTTAGGCAAAGGCAACTCATTGGCGTTCCACCGAGCTTAGTCAAAGGAAGGAGAGGAACCACCTAAGTAAACTGTTGGAGTCTTGACGCGTTTTGTTTACAGAAAGAATTGAAGATGTGGAGAGCTGATGTGACGGACAAAATATTTGGAAGAGCCTCGGATTTCTCCGCAATCTAATGGATATGCACAGGCTGGCCCTTTGAATTTTTGTTTTTGGCAGTTCATCATTAGTATTTGCCACCTCAAGCATTTGTCCAAACTCCATGTGCAAGTCTTGTTTTTGTCTCGCTTACCGATAATTTTGGTATCCTAAATCGACTCTTTAATTGATTATTCAAAAACCATTTTACATTACCATTTTATGCCTTAGTTAAAAGCCCCATCTAATATAGAATAATTCTTTTATCATATATTTTAAATAATTTATTTGAGGATAACATGAAAATAATTTCATATTAAGAAAATTTTAATATATATATATATAATTATTCATTACTCATTGGAAGGCAAAATCTTCTTTCTGAATTATAATATTTATACCAAAATATATATCATATTATAATATTTTGAAGTGAATTTTTTTTTACATTTCATAATTATCTCAATTAAATCTCTTATTGACAAAACTTTTATCTCATCAAAGTTCTATCAATAAAGTGTTGACGTATTTTTTTTCTCCTTCTATGGGTTCATCAATGTTAGTGAGAACTATAGGTGAGTGAAACTCAAGTCTAAACTTATCCAAAATTTCTAATTTTTTTATAAAATAAGCAACAAAGTTATTATTGTTTTTGCTAGTTTACCAATAAAAAAAATTTGCCAACGGAAAAATTTACCTAAGTTTACCAATAGAAAAATTTTCGTAGGAAAATTCCCTACGGAAAGTTATTATTGTTTAAATTTAAAGGAAAATGACGACATTTTTATTGTTAATAATTAAATCAAAAATCCAAACCCCTCCATGTCGTTTTTCTTCTTTTTTTTCATCTTCATTAGTCTTCATTCTTCCATCTGCGGTTGCCGTTGCTCATTTTCTTTCGTTCTTCCACCAACCGTTTTCATTGTTTGGGTTTACCGTCTCAAGGTTGGTTGTCCACTTACTGTTATTGAGTTAATTTTTTATGCTTCAATTTTTGTATGTGAACCGTCATATGCTCGTTGGTTTAATTACTGTGGATTGAGTTATGAGGGTATTTGGGTTATTAATAGGTCATTGTTTGTTGTTGTATGGTTATGTTGGTGAATAATGGAAAAAGAACTAGTTTTGAAACAAAATAGGGATAAATTTATGAAGCGTACCAAGTATTTGATGAAAGTTTTGTAAGATGTCTCTATCATCATTAATCCATTGACTTTGGCCCGGTGCATATATATATGTAGCTAGATTGAGGATGTTTTATAATGTGTATTGTTTTACTAACTTGTGATTTGTTATTTATATTGAATTGAAGTTATTGAAAATCTAATTGCAATATAGATTTTATTATTTTTAACCCTCCACCAATGTTGAGTATCATGTAGATTTTAAGTATAAAAGAATATTTTATAACAGAGAATTTCCAATTTGTGATATGTACTTTAGTGTCTTCTTTGTTTACTATCTTTATTTCCCTTGTGTTGGTGCGATCCATCTCTAGATTTTTCATATTTATTCTTCATCATTTTTGAAAATTGTGTATATTCTTCTACTAATAATCTATTTATTTCCTTGACTATAGATAATGAAACTTCTATTTATTTCCTTTGCTATAGATAATGAAACTTATATATATGTTCTTTGTCCTCTATTAGGTAACAAATGATACATTCTCACATGTTATTGTGACTTTTATCAAGGAGACATTATGATATGTTGAATCTTTCTTTATTTGTTTAGGAGAAAACGGTTGAGAACATTTGGGTGAGCGTGAGTCTTTCCTTTATTACTCAATTGGTGCATTGTTTGTTATATTTCCTTTCTTTATCAATTTGGGATTTTTCTTTTTATCAAACTTTGATATGGTCCCTAAAATAAACTTGCATTATTTTTATCTTATATGTACGTACCATATTAACATGAATACAAATTTGATTGTTGTATGTAAGGTGGACAATTTATTAACATTCTCAATGAAATTTAGTAGTTAGATTTAATCAAATATTAATATTCACTTTCATTGTCATCATCATCACACTCAGTCCGAAGTCCTGTAATAAAGCAGGGTCTAAGGAGGTCTAATAGTATGCAGCTTTACCCCTACATAGTAGAGAGACTATTTCCGATAGACTCACATGTAGAAGTGCCAATAAAAAAGTGATGCAGGTTAAATAGTAAATAAGTAAAACGGGCTCACTAAATAATTATGTAAATAAAATTACAATAAATACATAAATAAATAAAATAAAATATAACCAAAGGATATACTTGATAGTATCCAGATTTGCTAGTACCTGATAAGCTGCAAAGTCCGGGTCTTCTTGTCGCTAGTTAAGCTAGGGATATAAGTACTAAATAAACTCCCAAGTGCGGGCAAACAACAATGAATGACCAAAGATATGAATATAGTACTAAATACTAGGATTAAGCAGCTCTACAAACACAAATATCACAATGCCAAGAAGTTTCAATTTGACATGTTTCACAAATAGCACATGCCAATTCTGATGGGAACCCTCAATGTGAGGGCTCTGAACCTCTTTTCCGAGGAATTCAACCTACGATAGGATGCAACCGCATCTACATAAATTTTACTTGTCATGACCCATAAGATTTTCCAAGTTTACTTTCTCTACAAAGGACACAGATGGAACATCCACAAATGTAGATGAACCTAATCCCAAAAATATGAATATGCATAAACTTGCTAATGTACTGAAGAAGACCCAGTTAATTTCTTTATTCAAGTTCAACTTCAATCATTTGTTGGTAGGTAACTGAGACAAGCATAACATAGAATCAAATGCATGTCAGTAAGACAAAAGATTGACAAATGTCGCATTGCCATAGCGAATATATGGCCAACAACTAGATCCAGTAAACATTAGAAACTTTGTATATACAACAAATGCATAAATCTCGAAGAATCAAAACCTAAACTCAAGCGATCATGAAAGAACAAGAAAACATTTAAATGAGTTATAACATCAGGCAGGCTAAGAGTCAAAACTAAGGTCAAATAAAATCTATGTAACATCCCGTTACTGTTAGCAAAGGGAATTATGGTAATATTGGGTCAGACTGATAGATTTCATTGCATTCACTGACTGAGCATGCTACTGGCCTCTGATCTTAGAGGAACAGGTTTCTTGCTTCTGCATTTATTCATAGGTACATGCATTCATGATTTTCGGCATTTTTAATTGTAAGTATGAATTGATCGGATTGTGAACTGGAAACTGACTGAACCGATAGGACTGTGAACTGACTGAACTGACTGGATTATGATTGATGGAGAAATTAGAGTAAGTGTGCTCGAATGACTGATTTAGAATAGT
>JANZLX010000008.1:16296173-16308054 GCA_025531955.1 Erythroxylum orinocense
AAATCCAATTTCAAACTTCCAATTTCGGTTGAATTTAATAACTCACAAATCACAAGAATAACAAATCACAATTTCGGTTGAACATCCAAAATTTAAAATCCAAATCACAATTTTGGTTCAACAACATCCAAAATTCTAAATCCAACCGAATTCCACATCAAAAATTTTGCCCAAATCCATTTGGTTAACCTCATTCTCCACCGAAATCCACTACCAAATTTTAACCTCCAATCTACCATATTCCAACAATCAACACAATCACATAAACAATCATTGTCAAAATGCATGAAAAATGATACCAAAATCAATAACACACACCCTAAAAACTATCGGGTCTTCGGTGTCAATCTGGGTTGACGTCATCATGTGCTCCGACGGAGCTAAGCTGGTCGGGCGGGCAACGAGGAAGAGCGATTGGCGACGAGGAGGACGAGGACCAGTGAAGGCAGCGACGAGGAGGAGCGGGCTGAGCTGAGGGACTGGAGAACAAACCACCAGTCGAAGACGAAGGAGGAGGAGAACACGTCAACGGCGAGGAGACGGCGGTGAGACGAGATCCGAGGAGGGAGGAGCACCGGCGAGAAGAAGAAGAGAGAAGAAGATTCCAGATCCAGAACGTCGGGAGGGGGGGGAGTAGATAAAATTAGGTTATTCTTTTATTTTCAAATTAGTCCCTCGAAAATTTTTATTTTACGGAATAGTCCCGAAAAATCCGATTCAACTGGAAATCATACCCGATACCATAGATGGCCGTTCCGGTACCTTTTTTGGCCGGTACAGAATGTTTCGACCAATACTGGCCGGAACGGTACAAAATTATAATCATTACAATAAACCCCATTAATAGAAAGAAAAATATCACTTTACAGATAAATGGGTTGGATAATAACAAAAAGACATGCGAAGCTTATCAGTAAAAATTAGAAATCAATTAGATAATAAAATTCATTCCATGAATTAGGTAGATAAGACAAGACGATGTTTTCTATAATTTTGGTTCTCATTTTATTAAAAAGCAAAGGGACATTTTCTTTTATCTTAAAAAAAAGGAATATATTTTTGTTAAATGACTGTTTCATCACAATAATTTAAGCTGTTGTGTGAGACTAACTTAATTGATTTTATATATTCACTAACACACCTCCTCAAGTCAAAGTCCTTTGAGCTTGAAACTTGTACAGGTTCACTCTACCTTGTGCTGAATAATAGGTGGGTAGTAGGATTTGAATTCACGACCACTTGATCACAAAAGCTCTGATACCATGTTAAGTGATTGTTTAATTATAATAACTTAAGTTGTTGTGTGAGACTAACTTAATTGGTTTTATATATTCACTAATAGTTTTCTTGTAATTTTAGTAGTCCATTTTTCTTAGTAAATTAATGAAACACTAATTTTTTGTATGTTACATAAGCAAAATCTAAAAAAAAACAAAAACTTAAATTGCTAAATAAATATTTCTTTTAAAGTCTTAAATTTTGATTATTTTAAAATATTAAAGTGTATTAATATTTAAATTTTTATTTTAAAATATTTCAAATTTTGAATAATTTTGATTTAGAATATTATAAAATACATTAAAATAATAATATAATAATAAAACAAAATGTGATAAAATGAAAATATCATAAATTATATACTAAATAAATAAATAACATTGAAAACAAAAGCTCAACCATGTTTTAGAAAATCAGACTCAAAATCAAGAAATTATATCTGAAAGAAGACATGAACACCTTCAGCACTTTCAGGGGTGGTTTATCGTAGTGAAATTAATTCTTCTAAAAAATTGAAAATTGAAAATAAATTGTATGTAAGTTATCATTTAATTATAAATTATTAGTTTATCAAATAATTTACTTGAAATGCATAATTTACAAGTTATTATTTGTGTCTATTGATTTACTCAATGCATATTTTAAAAATAATATCTATAAATTTTATTGATAAAAAACTAAATATGAACTTAAGAGTTTCAATATATTAATTACCAAAAACAAAAATTATTAAATAACAATCAAGTAAAATTATATAAAATTATATTAAAAAAGTAAAATTATATAATCAAGTAAAACAATCAAGACGAAAGGCTATTCACTCTTGGCGTCGTGTCAATCGCCCACTTTTCACTTATTTCTCGCTACATTTTATTTTTTCAGCTTATTATCAGTCCTACAGCTCCTTCATCTATCCCTTCCTTTGCCTCCATCGCCAACGCTTTTCAGGGTTCTTTATTGGTTCCCTTCTTATTGATTAAATATTTATACACTTACTGGTTTTCATTTGATCGAACAGGTAGTAGCCTTTCTGATCTTACCTTTTCTTTTACTTTCGTCAAACTAATTATTCAAAAGCTTTTGTCTTTTGACCCAGACGGCTTCCACAATGCTATGCTCAGCTTCGGCTTCGCCCTCGCCTTCTGCTTCACTCTCCGTCCACGAGACTTTCAAGGCATTTTATTTCTCTTAGCAGTTTGTTTGTAAATTTTTGGGCTCCTCTAGCTAGCCTCCCATAAATTTTATGGTCTGTGGCTGAGGAAATGTAGGAAATTGACTGAATTGCAGACCTTAATTCATGAAATTATCCAAGAATATATACCCCACTTGGCGAAACCAGATACAAACAATTCTTGCTTACTTGATTGTCATGATAATTGAACTTATTGACATTCATATCAACTTCGTTGTGTTTATGTGGTGGATCACAGTTTGTATTTTTACTTTTGGGCAGGGGAAGTTTACATTTCAAAGTGGTAGCCTCAGAACATGGATTGATAAGGATGAAGGCAATTCCTTTAAAAAGACAAAGGTATAGCCAAATCGTATGAACTGCTTTTCCAAGTTAGAGAAATTCTACTTTATAAATATTTCGGGTGGTCTTGTTTTGGTTATAAAGTTTGTCATTTCCATTTCGTAGTCTGTTGGAAGAATAGCTATGACTGTTTCTGTCAATGTATCTCGCTTTGAGGCCATAACAATGGCTCCGCCTGATCCAATTCTTGGAGTATCTGAAGCGTTTAAAGCAGATACTGATGCAAGGAAGCTCAACCTTGGAGTTGGGGCCTACCGAACTGAAGAGCTTCAGCCTTATGTGCTTAATGTTGTTAAGAAGGTCATCTCTCTCCTCTCTGGCAAATCCCACTTTCTCCTCTCATTGGCAAATACCTCTCATTGGCCCCTGTCTAATAGTCCAATTACCTAAATGGATTAACTTGTTGAAACCTTCTAATCTTCCAGGCTGAGAAACTTATACTGGATAAGGGCGAAAATAAGGAGGTATAAAATACTTTTGGCTTTTAGAGCTATCTCATCTCATAATCCCCACTTGTTTAGGTCCCTGAAATTTGTCAGTTTATGCAGTATCTCCCTATAGAAGGCCTGGCCGCATTCAATAAGGTGACAGCGGATTTATTATTTGGATCTGAGAACCCAGTGATAAAGCAACAAAAAGTATGTGAAGATCTGGAATTATTGCCTCTTGTGAAAGTTAGTACTTTATTGAACAAACATTGGGATAATTATTCAATCAACATATTTTGAAAAACTTTGCAGGTTGCAACAGTTCAAGGTCTTTCAGGCACTGGTTCTCTCCGTTTGGCTGCAGCTCTTATCGAGAGATATTTTCCTGGAGCAAAAGTTTTAATATCTTCTCCATCTTGGGGTTTGTCTTATCATTTTCCAGTAGGTTTTGCTTAACTGGTCTCAAGGAACCACCTTTTACTGTCTGCCACTTAATTTGCAGGCAATCACAAAAACATCTTCAATGATGCTCGAGTTCCATGGTCTGAATATCGATATTATGATCCAAAAACGGTTGGTTTGGATTTTGAAGGGATGGTCGCAGATATTAAGGTTAGGCCTTAAAACTATAATGTCATGTTGCAGTTCTCCCCAAGCTTCTGCATTAGATTAAAAACATAGCTGTGACCATCCTGAAGAATTTAAGTGTGAATTTTGTAGCTGGTCATGTGTAGATGAATTTCATTTGAACCAGGAAATTTAATTCGTAATAATCAAGATGATGAATTTGGATACATCTAACATTAACACAAGCCTAAAATAATCCATCAGAATATCTTGGTGGCCTTCCATGTCACCATACAAAGTTTACATTTTGGTATTCTACACCTTTCTGCTAATTTCACCTAACAGAATCTGATATAGTGATTGTTATTATACATATGATCAGTTAAGTATGCAAATTTAAGTTTATCATCCCTTTTTAAGTCCTGCAATCACCAGTTTAATTGATAACTGCTAGATCCTCTAATACAATAGTCTCTTCAATTATTTTTCAAGCAGATTGGTTTTTCCCCTTGTCTGAATTTTCAGAGTGTAGAGGAGTGTGTGAAGAGAGGGTATATGCTTGGTAGTAATTTACTAGTATATGTCACATGAAACAGAAAAAGGGCAAGAAGAAGAAAAGAAAAGGTGATGAATGAATGGCTTACAGTTTTTATGTGAAAGAGTTGCTCATTTTGATTGGCTTATTTGTGCTATAAAGGATGTAAATTATTTGGAATTGTTAGTCCATTGATCAAGTTTTCATGTGAAGTTTCTGCGTTTCATGTATTGATCTCTTAATGCAGGAAGCCCCTGAAGGATCATTTGTGTTGCTTCATGGCTGTGCTCATAATCCAACCGGGATTGATCCTACCCCTGACCAGTGGGAGAAAATTGCTGATGTGATTCAAGAGAAGAATCATATACCATTTTTTGATGTTGCTTACCAGGTATGAATTACTAAAAGATCTGTAAACAATTTCTGCTTTGTTGCTGACCTGTGTAAACCTGAAGTGCTTGATTTAGAATGATTACTAGGTGCGATCAGCCATGTTACCATGTTGACTAACGAACCAACAATAAGTAAATGACAAACAATAATAAATGAATGCCATCCTTAAAGCAAAAAGTATAACTGGTATTTCACTCCTAAGTTGGGCACAATTTTCGCTAAGTTATGGTGTGGTTTTCTCCCTTGTTTGGTTGACACGGATTGTTGACTGGGAAAGTAATCTTTTTCTTAAAATTTAAATTATTATGTTTGGTTCGTTTTTCTAAGTAGTTAGGAAAGTTTACTTTCCTAATTTAAAGAAAGTAGTAGTACTTTTCCTGGATTCTAAATCCCAACACGGCAACACCCCCTTTGGTATTTAAATTACTTTCATCAGGAATTTAATCTAAAAATTATACTAGTCAATTTAACCCTTCCTTCTCTTTCTACTTTACAACTTTAAAATATATAATTTCAAATAAATTTTGATTTAATAATTAAAAATATATAAAAATAAAATTTAGTTTATAAATAATAATTTTTAAAAATAAAATATTTTATTAATAAATATTATGTAAAATATTTAAATAAATTTAAATAAAAATATTTTTTTGTAAGTTTTATTTAATTTATAATTATTATTAGTAATAAAAATATTTATTATTACTTTAAAAACAAATATTAAAAATTCACAATAATTATAAAAGTTGAAATAAATAAAATAAATAATTAAAAAAACTTTGAAAAAAAGGGGGAAGGAGAGATAAGAGGAAGGGGGGGAATTTCGAAATTTTTTGAAAATTTCCAGCATCGGTCGGTATTTGAATTTTGAATATTTTTTCTCTTCATGTTCATATTTTTCCTTATTTAATGATTTCCATTTTTTTTCGGTTTGTGAGGATATAATTGGAAACATAAGTAAAATCAAGTTACATTCTATAAAATACTGTTGCATACCAAACACTATAATAAGAATCCACTCAACTTTCGTATTAGAATTCTTATAAGTATCTAAACATGTGAATATCTTTACTTTCCATAGATTTATTTTCTGAGGAATCATATTCCAAATTCACTTTACTTTCCCGTCAACCAAACGGGGTAGGGCCATCTGTTATTATCTTGTTGGTTTTCACTGTAAATCACTATGATGTGGTGGGACAGTCTAATATTGATAGGAAACCGATATAGAGATTGTATTATTTACTATATCAGTAGGTATAATAAGGAATACCTCCTGGAAAGGGATCTTTCCAGGCTAATGCAATAGCAGTATAACAATCCGAATAATGATCCCCCTCATGCTATACAGTTCTGCCTATATTCCTTATACCCTCTCCATACACAATCTCTCATCATAACCAAATCATAACAAACTATCTATGTGGCATATGCCCCCTTTCCCATCTTACCCCTACGGATGTAGGCTTGGATGGGCTGTGCGATATTGACACTAGCAGGCTGGATGCTAACAATTCCCTACTCCTTATGAAGCACCTTGTCCTCAAAGTGAATGGAAGGATATTGCCCCTTAATAAATTCAGTATCCTCCCAAGTCGCCTCTTCTGCTGGCCGATCTCTCCACCGTATGAGCCATTGAAGTATACTGCTCCCTCTGGACTTAGAAATTCGTGAAGCTAAGTTCGCCTCTGGTTCAGCCACATTACCCTGATCTACCTCCATCCCTTATGGAAGGGTATGCTCCACCGAATGGTTGCCCAAAGCCCTCTTCAATTGTGAGACATGAAAAACTGGATGAACCTTAGATGAGGAAGGCAATTGCAACCTATAAGCAACCTGTCCCACTCTCCCAATTATCTTAAAAGGTCCATAGTATCGTGTTGTCAATTTAGGGTAGATCCTCCTTGCAACTGTAAACTACCTGTGGGGTCTTAGCTTAACAAATACTAAGTCACTCACCTGAAAAGACACTTCCCTTCTATGATTATCAACTGATTTCTTCATCCTAGATTGTGCTCTCCATAAGTTGTGCTTAAGTTGACGAAGTGCTTCATCTCTATCAACTAAAGCAAGAGCTACTGATTCCACTTGAGTCTCTCCTTGAGTGAAATGTAGCAATGCAGGAGGCCGACGACCATAAACAATCTCAAAAGGAGTTTGCCCCGTCGAAACATGAAAACTTGTGTTATAACAATATTCGGCCCATGCAAGCCAATGAGACCAATGTTTAGGCTGTTCAGAGGTGAAGCAACGGAGATAAGTTTCTAGGCCTCTGTTGGTAACTTCGGTCTGACCATCCGTTTGAGGATGGTAAGATGAACTCATCTTCAAGGTGGTCCCCTGTAGCTTGAACAACTCCTTCCAGAAGTTGCTGGTAAAAAGTGGGTCTCTGTCACTAATAATGGAGCTAGGAACCCCATGCAGCCTCACAATGTCACGGATAAAAACTTCAGCCACGGTCTTAGCCGTGTATGGATGCTTGAGAAGTGAAAAATGTGCGTACTTAGATAAACGATCAACAACGACCAAAATTACCTCATAACCTTGAGATTTAGGAAGTCCGGTAATGAAGTCCATAGAAATTTCCTCCCAAATCAGATGAGGAATAGGCAAAGGCTGAAGCAGACCGGCTGGTGACATAGCCAAGTATTTATGTTTCTGACAAACAACACATTCGCGCACGAAATTCTGGACAGCAGCCCTCATTCCCAACCAGAACAGACCTCCAGCCAACCTCTTGTAAGTTTTTAAGAAGCCTGAATGCCCTCCTGTAGGAGAAGCGTGGTATTCTTGTAGAAATTGAGGGATGAGCACCGAGGAGGCTGATAATACCAATTTGTTTTTATAAAACAACAAACCATCCCTGAAGTGGTAGTTAGGACTAGAGCTAGGATCGGACATAAGTGCTGTTATAATGGGTTGTAGGGCTGAATCTTCATTGAGCTCTTTCCGAACTACATCCAAGTCAAGCCAAAAGGGTGCTGAAATTGCTGAAAATAACATCTTGTCATCTTCTATTCTTGATAAAGCATCTGCTGCCCCATTTTGCTTTCCCGGTCGATAGATTACCTCGAAGTCCAATCCCAAAAGCTTGGCTTGCCAGCATTGTTGATCTATGGAAGGTATTCGCTGATCCAACAAATGCTTCAGGCTTTTATGGTCGGTGTACACCTTGAAATGCCTTCCGATTAAGTAGTGCTTCCAATGCTGGATAGCCATAACCACTGCCATAACTTCCTTCTCATAAACAGATTTCGCATAGGTTGATTCAGCCAAAGCCTTGCTGAAAAAAGCCACTGGACGACCTTCTTGCACCAATACTGCCCCTAATCCTCTTCCCGAAGCATCACATTCAAGAGAGAACTCTTTGGCAAAATTTGGCAAGGCCAAGACAGGAGCTGAAGTCAGCCTCCTCTTCAATTCATCAAAAGCCTCTTGGGTCTCATTACTCCAGCTGAAGCCATCCTTCTTAGTAAGTTCCGTGAGAGGTTTAGCAACCTTCCCATAATCTTTAACAAACTTCCTGTAGTACCCCGTAAGACCAAGGAAACCCCTCACTCCTTTAACACACTTCGGTATAGGCCATTCCACAATACTTTGGATCTTGGAAGGATCCATTGATACCCCTTCGAAGGAGATAATGTGGCCTAGATAATCCACAGATTTCTGCCCAAAAGTGCATTTCTTTTGATTGGCCACCAACTGATTATCCAACAGCAGCTGTAAAACACAAGCAAGGTGCTCCATATGTTCATCCCAATCTGCACTATAAATCAGAATATCGTCAAAGAAAACTAAGACGAATTTTCGTAGGAAAGGTTTAAAAATAGAGTTCATAGTGGCTTGGAAAGTAGCTGGAGCATTCATGAGGCCGAATGGCATAACGAGATACTCATAGTGTCCCTCATGAGTTCGAAATCCGGTCTTATAGGTGTCTTCCTCCCTAACCCTGATTTGGTGAAATCCCGACTTAAGATCCACCTTAGAAAAATACCTAGCCCCATGTAGTTCTTCCATCAATTCATCCACAACTGGTATTGGGAACTTGTCGGGAATGGTAAGCTTATTCAAAGCGCGGTAATCGACGCACATCCGCCAAGATCCGTCCTTTTTCTTCACAAGGATAACCGGACTTGAAAAAGGGCTGATACTATGTTTGATGACTCCAACCTCCAATAAACCACGAATCTGTCTCTCGATTTCATCCTTATGATGATGAGCATGTCTATACGGGCGAATATTCACTGGTTCTGCTCCTTCCTTTAGATTAATCGCATGATCATGTTTCCTCCTAGGAGGCAGCACCTCAGTCTCCTGAAAGACTGAACTAAATCTGCGTAAAATACCCTCTAGTTTGTCTTGCTGATCCACATCCAAAGGGACTACCTCAGCAGATAAGTTACTGCCCATTTTTAAGGACCATAACAACCCCTCAATTTCCCATTCCTGATGCTTCAGAATCTGCTGAAGTGCATGTAGAGAAGAAGTATGCAGATTAATGCCCTGCAAAGTCACCTCAGACCCCTTCCGATCAAACGTCATAAACATATTCTTCCAGTCGACCCTCACTACACCCAGAGTTTCCAACCACGCAACTCCCAAAATCAAGTCAGGTCCCCCTGTATCAAACACATACGCGTTCAGCCTAAACTCTTCTCCCCCCAACTCTAGCTCAATATCTCGACACACCCCTTGCGAAAAAGAGCGATGACCGTCGCCCAGTCTAACTCCGAACGTTCTAGTCGGAGTAACATTTAATTCCATCGCCTGAGCCAAACTCTTAGACACAAAGTTGTGGCTGGCTCCACTATCAATTAAAACAACAATAGGCATCTCATTCAACTTACCTATCAGAATCATCGATTTTGGGGGTGAGGATTGATTACTGTCCAACTCACCGAACTCTACTGAGTTGCACACCAACTCCCACTCATCGTGTTGCTCCACTGCTGTGGGTACTTCTTGACTGCCCTCTCCCTCTTCGGCGTCATCCCCCTCCCAAACTATCAACCGGTACTCCCTGTTTGGACAACGATGGAGTGGACCGAAAGTCAAGCCGCATTTAAAACATAACCCCTTTTCTCTTCTTTCCATCAGCTGCTCATATGTTAGATTTTGTGTGCCTCTCCACTTAGGGTTTTGGGTTCGGTTCCTATCATCCACGGTGGGTCCCCGTTGTCTAATAGGTGTCTCCTTCAGGTCTTTTTTAAAATTTCCCACTGTATGAACCGGTTGAGTGGGTCGGCTCGTGCATTGGTTTCCCATCCGATGCCCAAGGTTTACGTGACCCACTTCAGTTCTTCTCCTCCATTCTCCTGGTCGAATCACTCCTTCACCAACCAGCTCCCTCTCGACTTTTCTAGCCACCGAAATGAGTCTAGCGCGGGTTGGAGGGTCGTGGGTTCGGACTCTATTCTTCACCTCAACTCTCAAACCTCCCAAGAAGCAACTCATGTACCACTCATTGGAGAAGTTGCTAATCCGTGACGCCACCCTTTCAAACTCGTCAATGTAGTCGTCGACTGAACCCCTTTGAGAGACAGACTTCAGCTGCTCAATCGGATCACCTTCGTCCCCTCCACCATAACGTTCGAACAAGGAACGTTTGAACCTTTCCCATGTCATCCGCGGATCAATCTCCCGAAGATTCATGAACCAGTACAGGGTCGACCCTTCCATGCTAATCTGAACCATCGGTACACGCAACTCCGATGGAATATCATGAATCATAAAGTATGATTCTGCACGAGTCACCCATGCAAACGGATCGTCCCCATTAAACGTAGGAAGGTCGACTCGACGAGTAGCGTTTCTGTACTCCTCCCATGCACGGTCGGTAACTTCCATAGGAACGTTATCATCCAGCCGGCGGTACCCGGCTCCAGACTGACCCCCAATGTACTTATCATGGCCGGCGGTGACCGCCGAAGTCTGTGTGGGTTTGTCCCCTCCTGCAGAAGATGACGCGTTATGAGTGAATGTCGAAGGTTCATCTTCTTCCCCCACCTTCTGTTTTTGTGATTGCCTAGCCATCACGGCTTTAAACCCATCCTTCATCTCCGACTGAAGCAGACCATGTGATTTGGCCAACGACTCAACGCTGACCATCAAAGAGCTCAGTTGCGACCGAAGATCCTTCAAGGTATTGTCGTGCGATTTAACCATCTCCTCTAATGCCGAAACTCTATTCTCCATTCTGGTTGGCATACAACCTCTACCCGATCCTCCGCCTCTCAATGAAAGCACCAATTGATAGATGAATCTATCGAGATTGTATTATTTACTATAACTGTAGGTACAATAAGGAATTTCTCCTGGAAAGAACTTTCCCAGGCCAATGTCGATACAGTATATCAGTATAAAAGCTGATTCACTACTGCTAAGCAGTGCAGTATATATATTCCCCATACCCACTATGCACAATCTCCCCATAACCGATTCATAACAAACTATAACAAACTAAGTATCTGGCAGTACCCCCTTTCCCATCTTGCCCCTACGGATGTAGGTTTGGATGGGCTTAGTGGGCTGTACACTAACAGGCTGAGTGTTAACAATTTCCTCCCCCTCATGAAGCACCTTGTCCTCAAGGTGAAAGGAAGGAAATTGCCCTCTAATAAAATCAGCATCTTCCCAAGTTGCCTCCTCTGCTGGCCGATCCCTCCACCTGATGAGCCACTGAAGTACATTGCTCCCTTTAGACTTAGAGAGCCTTGAAGCCACGATTGCCTCTGGTTCAGCCATAATGTCTTGATCAATCTCCATCCCATGTGGAAGAGTATGTTCTACCGGGTGGTTGCCCACAGCCATCTTCAACTGTGAAATATGAAAAACTGGATGGACCTTAGATGATGGAGGCAATTGCAGCCTGTAGGCAACCTGTCCAACCCTTCCAATTATCTTAAAAGGGCCATAGTATCGGGCTGACAACTTGGGACAAACTCTCCTTGCCACTGTAAGCTGCCTATGGGGTCTTAGTTTAACAAAGACTAAGTCACCCACCTGAAAAGACACTTCCCTCCTATGAATATCAGCTGATTTCTTCATCCTAGATTGTGCTTTCCGTAAATTGTGCTTAAGTTGACGAAGTGCTTCATCTCTATCAACTAAAGCAAGAGCTACTGATTCCACTTGAGTCTCTCCTTG
>JANZLX010000008.1:16308154-16321643 GCA_025531955.1 Erythroxylum orinocense
GAATAATGATCCCCCTCATGCTAAACAGTTCTGCCTATATTCCCATACCCTCTCCATACACAATCTCTCACCATAACTGATTCATAACAAACTAAATATGTGACATGTGCCCCCTTTCCCATCTTACCCCTACGGATGTAGGTTTGGATGGGCTTGGTGGGCTGTGCAATATTGACACTAGCAGGTTGGATGCTAACAAATATAATAAAATTTGGTTTGAGAGCATACACATGTGGTGCTTCAGACTACAAAAGATTCTTTATCTTCGACTTTGATGTTGTAACTTTATTGTAGGATCTCAAACTGTAGAGCAACTAATTGGACTGACATCAATCTAAATTCTCTGATGTGATTAAGGGGTTTGCTAGTGGAAGCCTGGATGCAGATGCAGCATCGGTGAGGTTGTTTGCTGCACGTGGTACGGAGCTTCTGGTAGCTCAGTCATACAGCAAAAATTTGGGCCTTTATGCAGAGAGAATTGGAGCAATCAATATTGTCTGCACATCGGCAGATGCTGCAGCAAGGTGAGATAAACCTGCATGCCAAGTTATGCTTCTTAATTTCTTGACTGAGATTTGGATGACATAACTGTTGAAATATGTGCTAGTAATATCTCATATCCTGTTTTAGTTAAAAAGCTTGATTTATTAAAAAATTCATGCAACAGCAAATTTTAAAGGACATATATATGTCATTGGGAATCTTCTTGTTTAGACCACACTGTTTATTGTTGTCAATTTCTGATGAGAAAGGCATTGGACATCGTTTCATTAATATTATAGCTTTCTATTGAAGAACTTATTGCAATTTAGTTCGTACAAGGACTGTGTGAGTGATTAGAAACTCCATCTACCAATGGTAATTTATTCTTAGATTCCTTAGTTGGTTTTTACCCTTAACTTTCAGGGTTAAGAGTCAACTAAAAAGGATTGCTCGACCCATGTATTCCAATCCTCCTATTCATGGGGCCAGGATTGTTGCCAATATTGTTGGAGATCCAACTCTCTTCAATGAATGGAAAGTAGAGATGGAAATGATGGCTGGAAGGATTAAAAACGTTAGGCAGAAACTGTTTGACAGTCTTTCTGCGAAGGATAAGTGTGGGAAGGATTGGTCGTTTATACTGAAACAGATTGGCATGTTCTCATTCACAGGGTTGAACAAAGCTCAGGTACTTGTCTCGTGCTTACTTGTTACATCTGGTTCTGTACTGTTTACATCTGTAACTAATTGACATGCATCGTTGCTATTTCTTTTAATTACCTGAAAGTAGTCTTTAAAATTTTTGAAAAAATTACTTGTTAAAAAATACCGGCGAAATACAAGTACATAAATATCACATGTGGACAAGTCAAGTGTTGATATCAATTTATTTTGTAAACTTGACCCAAAACAATAATTTATTTGAATTGGGTTTTATTATTTCAGGTGGGATGATAGTTAAGTTGGGTCGTCAACTGCATTTGTGATTGTTCAATATGTATTATTCATGTTACTTATATTTTATTGTTATTTTTAACATAAATATAAGAGAAAATTTTCTATTGTTTTTTTTAACATAAATATAAGAGAAGATTTGAAAAATATAAGCATTTTTTTAATATAATTTTAAAGAGTAAGAAGTTTTTTAAAGTTATTTAAACTACTAGAGAATCCCATGTGTTTTACTCTGGTATTTATCTATCTTGTTGAGTGGGGCCAGTTTTTTTAGCACAATTTTGGTTGTTGAATAGTTTGCATCTTTAATCTATCAAGCTCAAGTCAAACCTTTAGTAAACCGACATTAGTAGGAGATTTATGTGCTCTTGGTCAAATTTTAAGTGTCGACATTTTAATGCAAGCATCAAATTTGTAAAAATGGCTGCATTTGTTTTTCGTGTTTCACACATGCTGAACTGTAGTACTGTCACACAATTCTCTCCATGAATTCTGATACTTGCGTTGTGCTTTTTGCCTTTAACAGAGTGACAATATGACTAATAAGTGGCACGTGTACATGACAAAGGATGGAAGGATATCACTTGCTGGATTGTCCTTGGCCAAATGCGAATATCTTGCAGATGCTATTATGGATTCATACCACAATGTTAGTTGAAATGGATAATATGACATGCATATAATCATCATCGTATAATGGAGATGGAGAACTTTCCCCCCAGGGTCAATATTCAAAGTTTCTAATAACTTAACCGGGTCTCAATAAAACATTCCCGATGGATTTGCAAATATGGCTGGCTAGTCGTATGATTTCCTATTTCCCTCTTGCTGGTGCAAAGATTTCTCTGTGCCTGAGCTATGTGTTTGCAATGAGTTTGTATCGATGGGGAATGAACTTAGCACATGGAAACTTGGAAACATCAAAAGATACATAAATTATATTCTTTCAAACATTTCTCTTCCCTTTCTTCCACGGCCGCTGCATGTCTGCCTTTTCTTCAATTATTTCTCTCGCTATCATTTTAGCGTTTACGTCTCTGCTGCATATCACTTTCCGGTGGATGTCATCTTCTTTTTGCTTTTGATCCATTTCTTGATAGTGGCAATTTGTTGTCTGTAATCCATGTCTTCGTATTGCCAATAAGGGAATACTGCGCTTCAACACACAATTATGCTTGTATTTAACAATTTTTAAGCAGCTCTAGTTAAAACCATTGTAGTGCGTAAAATCGACTAGGCTGGTACAAGTAATTCGTTTTAGAAGCTATTCCATTTTCTTAAACTTCTTAAATGTACAAAAGTGATCAAAACTACAATGCCCTTGAACCACGGACCAAGTTGCGAAACCCAATACTCAGCCATTTCCAGGACCCGCAGTAGTTACAGTTTTTACAACTCTTAGAGTGCCTCCAAGTTCAAAAGGAATAAGAGGGATGAGAGAATGCACGACATCTGTTATGAGCGGGCGGTAGGTTGGCTCGGGTTGCACGCAGAGAACAGCTACTGCCGCAACCTGCACAACGGATAGATCATCTGGTTAGGAGAAAAGGTATTTTGACCTTAAAGTACATAGAGCATTGTACAATTCAATGCCACCTCATTCCAGCCAAACAAACAAGTTTGTGTTACCCACCCCAACTACCAATTCAGTGGATATATGGTTTAAAAATGGATTGAAGTTGAAATACAAGTAGGGTAGCTTTGAAACCTGGAATAAGTACTTCTCATCCACTGCATCCTTTATGACAGTATCCACAATGTTTGGAAGTAAAGCTCTGTTAGTAAGTTGTGGCATGGCCTGCGTTTAAATTTGGTTGTAGGCATTAAGTAATAAGGTTAA
Organism: Erythroxylum orinocense; assembly: GCA_025531955.1. NCBI lineage: Eukaryota > Viridiplantae > Streptophyta > Magnoliopsida > Malpighiales > Erythroxylaceae > Erythroxylum > Erythroxylum orinocense. The sequence continues at coordinate 16,311,432 of JANZLX010000008.1, forward strand.
TACAAGAAGGGGGATATGACAGAAGCTGAAGGGCATACCCATGTTACAATCGACTGACAATGAGCTGGTGCCACTTTCTCCACTGGCCTTCTTCCCAATAGAAGCTCCAGAAGCACAATCCCAAAAGCATAGACATCACTCTTCTCGGTCAATTCACCTACATCCAGTTTAAATTAATTATAAGAAGAAGTAACCTGATCAAGGGCCCATTTATTAAAATTTAAATTTAGTAATAACTCATCAGCATACCATCCAGCATATACTCGGGAGCTACATACCCCACCGTGCCCGATAGCTTGAGCTTGTTCTTGTTAAGAGAGCTATCTGCTACAGCAAGACCAAAATCTGAGAGCTGAATTCAGACGAAATCTGTAAGCTCACAGAAGACACATATTCTAACACAACCTAAACGCCATTTTTTTTTATACCTTTGCATTGAACTTGGAATCCAGAAGTATGTTAGATGATTTCAGATCTCTATGGATCACTGCTGGCTTGCAGCATTCGTGCAAATATTCTAATCCCCTGCTCAACAGTGGGAGATTTATATATTATACCAAAATCAATCATTCACATGTTTCACCAAACAAGCTTACCTTGCCACATCAAGAGCAATTTTCAATCGCATATGCCAATTTAACAAAGATCCACGAGAAGGTCCTAAAAAGACCCAAATTTTACTTTCAGCCACAAACCAAAGTCGGTTGAGGAAATAGAAAGAAAAAAATTAAAAAAAAAAGAAAAGGAGGAAGAAGAAGAAGTGCTTTACCATGTAATAGCTCTTCCAGGGACCCATTCTGCATTAGTTCGTATATAATAAACCCTGTATCTTCATGAACACTATAACCCACCACAGAAATTATATTGGGATGATTAATTTTGCTCAACAAATCCACTTCATTCTGCAATCCAAGGCTTGACTAAGTAATCATGATTATCAAGGATGATGTAAAGAAACTTGAAAAAAGAAAAAAAAAAGGAAGGGTTACCTCAAATTCTCTCTGTGCATCATCAGTTGCACAGTCTATCTTCTTGACTGCAACACGCAAGTCATCTTCCAATAACGCCTCATAAACAAGTCCAAACCCACCTCTGCCCAACAATTTGTCATCTCCAAAATTGTCTGTGCCTTTCTCAATACTCGTGTACTCAATCACAGATACGCTTCCCCTGTTGCCCACCATCCTTAAAGAATCAAACTTTCCCAAGAAAGGGGCTAATGAAACTCCCTTTTCCATGGCTTCAGCCAAAGAATCCAAATTTTAGCCAAAACATTGAAAAGAAAGAAATAACAGAAGACAATTCAAAAAGGAATTTAAAACAGATACCTGAACATTGAGCTGCTTTCCTTTTGCGGTATACCTTGAAATAATACTTGCAAAAAAGAATCAAAGAGAAAATGACAATGACACCAAGTGCGGCGCAGGTGAAAGTGAGCAAGAACACCATTTTCTTGCTCAGCTCCATCTTTTTATGCCCTTGTTCATTGCCCAGCTGCAATGGAATTCCTGCTCACCATAACGAGGTACACAACAAATGCTTAAGCTTCAGCTCTCTGGGAAAAATGGGAGGAATCTTTCAAAAGCCAAGATCTTGAATTTTGGGCACCACGAGGTAGTGGGAGTGTAAAGATAGCATTTTTAGGTGATCTGGAGTCTTTATAAGTCTAAAAGCAAGCTCCCAAAAGTCACAACATAATGTTGAGTGACATTTTCTTCTTTACTAATTTCATAAATCTTTGATTTTCTCTAAACATTAAAATAAGACGCATTATATAATCCTGCCTTATTTACAGAGCTGTCCTCATATAAACAACTGTAGTTCTGCAGTAGTTTGAATTTTATTATTTATATTCTCGAATTTAGATATAATTAACTCTCTAATTTCGATATGTAAATCAATTTATTTGTGGCTTAAAAAACGTGTTTTTTATTGACAAAATATTATTAGTCTGCTAGATATTGTAAAACAAGTTAAGAATAGCTGTCATTAGTTTTTCTGCTTTAAGAAACATCTCCTATTCAAAGATTAAGCAAGCCAGTTTGTGTGTTTTGTGTGTGTTGTACATTACATATCGGCTTTTGAAACAAGGGATTTATTGGTTTCTTTTAAAACAGAAACAAAGAAACAGAGAGTGTACCTGGAGAAGCAGATAATGGAGAAATGGGTGACGAAGATGGAGGGGAAACAGATAGGTCTTGTAAAGAATGGACTAAACAGAAGCGAGAAATCCAAATGGGTAGATGAAGAAGAAGAAGAAGAAGCTTCATGCTGTCTGTTTTCGTGTTTCCCAGTAACACATGAAGATATGTTAGGACCCTTGTGTGGGTTCAAAGAGGAAACAACCTCTCATCCAACGGAGGGTCCATGGAGAAAGTAACTTTGGGCTGTGGTGTGGTTTGGCAACTTGATTTTGTTGTCTTCTCTTCTGTTTTTGTATTTTATTTATTTCATTTAAAGAAGAAAGAAGCTTGAGAAAGCTCCAACCTTTGTTTAATGCCCAAAACAGGACAAAAGGCCAAAGCTGTTTTAAACAGAGAATGGGCACGGAGCACGAGTTCACACCAACCATGCGGACGTGAACTTATCGTTAGGCAGATTGTGGACGTAAAACTCTCACTCAATCCTTAGGCCCCAGTTGTAATTATTTAAGGAGGGACTGAAGGATTAAAATAAAACTATTTTAAACTGAGGTTCCTTTCAGGATAATTCGACTGAAGATGTGTACTAGCCAATCTTCTTTTGTCTCAGCAAGAAAAACAAATTGTAAAAAGAAGCGTGTTAATTGGGAAAGTTGCTTTGAAATCAACATGCCGTTGGCTTCTTTTCATAAGTTTCGTTTCACATATTAATTTTAGTCTATTTGCATTAATATGTGCAATTTCATGGAGGCACCGACTGCTGTTTCTAATAATTATTATATATAATCTTTCTTTCTTTCAAATCTAACATGTTAGGTAAGTCCCATGTCTAAATACCATAAAGTAACGCTATCATTTGCGGGTCCCAGCTCCATTTGTTCGATTTTGATATCCTTTGCTTTCGAGATATCAAATCCGATTAGGTTTAGAAGATGAGTTAAGGTTTTGTGATTCATTTAGCCCGAAACAATATATTCCCAGGGACTTGACCTAAAACTTATTTGAATGTTGAAAAGTAAAATGATTTGCTGTAAACTATAACGTTATAAATAGTTATTAGAAAATTAAAATGGCTGTGGCCCTAATACACTGTAAAGCTCCAATACTAAAAGATAGAGCACTTTCAAGAAGACCTATGGATGTCAAGTTTTTAAAGATCTCTAAGCCCAAGGGGAGCCGAGGGGCAACTTTCCAGGTTACTTTTGCAAATGAAAAACGAAAAGAATGACTAAATGTGACTGACCGCCCAACAATTTTGATGATAATTACAACTTCCAAGTAAATTGGTCATGTCCAATCCAATAATTGCCTTCTCTTTCCATTATACATACATAATATGTACATAATCCTGATTCGCATACATTTTTTTCAAAACCTACTTCCCCGTAATAATAGCAGAAAACTACAAGTCCAAACCTAACCCTACAATTCGACGAGTCAGCTTCATCATGGTCCATTCAACAATTCCTCCTGTTTAATGTAAAATCTCTGAATGTAGAGATGAATGAAGGGAACCAGAGTTCAAACATTTATACCAATTTTTATTTAAATGTTGGATTTGGCCTTAATCAGAATTATATTATAACTAGCTTCATGCTAACGTTATTAAGTTATTGGTTCTTGGACCTTTTTCAATTCACGATTTAAATGACATCTTCAATAAGCTCTCCGTCTACCCTGCCACCTTGTTCCAAAAGCCCTGGATGTCATGCATATCCCTGGCAGCCTAGAAACGTCACGTCCATTCGTTGAATATATTTAATTCAAGCAATTAACTCTCTTATTGCCTGTTAGTTTCACAATGTTACAAGGGATAGTGACGACACAATTCTACCAATTCCAATATACATGTAAGTAGAAAAAGAGAGGATGATGAGAGTAAAGAAGGTTCCGGAACTGCTCTAAAATTCTATATCGATCGTAGAATAAGGAATTTTACTAATGGCAAGTAAATAGATTAATTTAAAGATTTTGGCAAGAAAACAGACAGAGTATTTATATAGTATAGAAGTCAGTCACTCATCTCGATCTTCACAGCTGCATGTGCCTGATGGATACTGACTGTCTAGATGATGTTGGAAATCACCAACAACTTCCCAATAAAAAACGCAAAGCTAACAGTCCATCTAAAAACTAATAATCGGTCAGGGTGTAGGTCTAGCCATTTTTATGTACATATAATTCTGATATCTGAACACTGATAGCTATCAGAGAAATTCTTGTACTGTATATTGAGCAAAAGATAAGACTCGAGCCGTCTTTTGCCTAATCTGGGCATGTACCAAACCCTTATTCGACACACGGAGTACTAGAAGTCAAATCAAGCCCATTTTCAGCCATCACTTTTTAACCACTATTCCTGCTTTTTTTTCTTGAAATTACGCTAGATATTCTAGCTTAGTTGGGCTAATCCTAAACTCCTAAGACCTTACTCTAAGAGCCTCAAAGAAGTTTAATTTGAAACCTTAAAATCTCTCAGGTTTCTACGTAACCTATACATTTCTGCACACAAGAAGTCGTCACATATTTAATCGGTCAACTGCTGATTGATCACTGGCCTTATTCAGCATCAGATTTCCTGGTAGTTTCAACTCCCATACTGCCACCCCAAAAGCCTCAGAGGAAGTAAAATTTGGAATCTTAAGATCCCTTAGGTTCCTACATATGTAGCCTGTATATTTCTACGCACAAGGAGTCGTCACATACTTAATCGGTCCCTAATAGTTTTAACTCACACATTGTCGCTGGAAACGAGGCGTCCGTAATTGATCCGATTAAGGAGCTTTGCCCAAGGGGCTAGAGGATCATCAACAAGAAAATTTTTTCATTTGTCCTTCTTTTGCGTGACTCGAACTTAAGACCTACCGTAAGAAAGAGCCTTAAGTGTGAAGTTTACACAATTTAGGCCATTTTTTGTTATCCTCACATGGTGCTTTTTGCAACTTATGCTCACAATTAATTAACTCTCCTAACGGGATCTTTCAATAGTACGTGTAGTATATTACCAAGGGAATTGAATTAATTTGCTGCTAAATTTAAAACCAAGTAGATATTGTTAATTTATCTCTTATAATAAATCTGTTGTAATTTTTTGTGAGATAATTATTTAAAAATATTTTTTATCATATACATTTGTTTAATTAAATGATGTAATGATAAAATTTGTAATATAAACATACATTGTAAATAAAATTATAATTATAATATTCACATTATATTTATGCATTATTTATAAATTATTTATTCATTATTTTATTAAGATTGGACATTAATAGAGCAAAAAAAGACTAATAATCGTCATATTTTTCTTCATAAAGAAAGTAATCGATCTTATAAACTAAAATATGGAGACATTTAAACAACAAAATAAATATATGTTCATTGAACTAACTCAATATGAGAATTATATTTAGAATATTACTTGTGTGTCTATAAAAAATTTATTGTTATGGTTATATAAGTGATATTTTAACTTAAGATCTGCAAAGTATCTTTTATGGAAAGTGTTATATTTTGATACTAATTATGACCTATCATAGTCAAGGATAACTCAATTAGTAGTCATTAAATATAACATGAATCATATAAAGGATTTTGAGTGTCCAATATAGGATTCATTATCCTAAAGTAACTAAAGAAAATATTTTGTTGTTTTCAATTAGTATTCATTGATGAAGCCTTAGACAAGGTGTAATTAACACTTTGAAAATAATTTTCAAATGTCATTGTAATCAATTGCTATTGGTGAAAAACTAACATGATTGAGTTCAAATAAAGTAGACATTAATTTTATACTCTATATTTAATTGGAACATTCTGTGATGGAATGATTAAATTGTACAAAAAAATTATTCAGAAAAGGCTAGTCGAATTACTTTAGGATAACATTCTTAATATTTGAGTGATTATAATGCATTATTAGATACTAATCTTGATATATGAATATAAATTATTTAATTAGATAATTAAAAATAAATCATTGAAGTTTAATTTATCTAATTCTAGATTAATTTAAGGTTATAATTTATATCTATTATCAATATATTTAAAAACTAAATGATCACTCACGATGAACAATTGATAAGGAAAAAAGATAATTTAATCAAGCTCGAATTGATCGTAAATTTTTAAAAATTTTAAAATTTAAATTGAGATATTTGATAAATAATCATCAATATATAGTTTTTTTAAATGACGATCAATATTAGATATTGAATCTTATTTGAACTTAAATGGTATTTAATTTGAATTAATTATAACTACAATTACAATTTAATTAAATTAGAATTATGTTTCAACTAAATTATCAAAACGTCCAAGTTCTATTGTGAGTAAGTGTAAGCTCTTGCTTACTACTCTTTATATCATATGTAAAGTTATTTCACCCAGTTTGTGTAGATACCAATACAGGTTAGACACATATGCAGCTATAATAATTGCAATTAATCAATTTCAGAAACAATTTAAGGAAAATTGCGTGAAAAACGAATAAGTTATATAATAATGTAAGATTTATACTTATATTTTATTGTGTTTATGCTTAATCATTCTACATAATATAAAGTAGTATTAACTTTTAAAAAATTAAATAACAAAGTTTCATACTTTTCTATTGTGTGCATAATTGGATCTTACCTCAATTTTTTAATTGTGGTATCAAAGATGATTTAATTGTTATTAATATTAGATTTTGAAATTGTAATTGTAATTTGTTATAAACATTAACTAGATTCGGATATGATTTAATGTTCTTGGAATGTGAAAACTAAGATTAAAGCCTCAAAACCTAAGTTTTTAAGATTTAATTCAATATCTTAGAAACCAACCAAAATCTATTTTTCTAAGAACCTACAAGGTTCAATCACATCTAAGTGCCACACTTTCTCTGGTGACACATATGCTAGAGTTATTTTTTATTTGAAACTCAAGTGGTGTCGAGAAATTATCAAGGGTTGAACTTATTGGAAACCATATGATTTTATGGCTATGAACCATAAATGCTTCTTGGTTGTGTGAGTGTTCCCTACAAGAAAAAGAGGCGTTACCGACGAAATTTACTGGCAAAAAGGATGGATATTTCGTCGGTAACACTATTTGCCGACGTAGTGGAGCTACGACGACCGTTCGATATTGATTACCGACGGTGAGACCATACGGTCGGTAATGTTTTACCAATCGAATAGGAGAAGCATCGAAATAGGGGGTAGACACTTACGACAGAACTGTCAGAGGGGAAGGCAGAATTTCTGATGGGACCGTCAAAAGGATTGCCGACGGAACCGTCGGAGTTGGTTGGATTATGTACCGACGATTCCATCAGCGAGTATTTTTTTCAGGTTTCAACGGTTCTGTCGGTATAGATGTTTAATGTACCGACGGTTCCGTCAGAAACCACCGACGGAACCGTCGGTAATGATTAGCCTTCATTGCTTAATTCAAAGGTTTAATTCAAAGGTGGATCTTGTTTGATCGCTAAAGTCACCTATAAATCTCTGTTAATGTCTAGTTGAATGACAATTTGCCGAAAATCTGGTTGTTAAATTTGATTCCAATTTTAACAAATTATAAATTATCGTAACATAAATTTAGGAGTTTTAAACCCATAGAATTTGTTTATAGAAAAAGTTAAATGATCATAAAAAAGGAAACCATTCTTAACTTCAAATTGTAACATTTAATAGTATATAATTGAAAACCAAATTTATGACTACAACAATCCTATTATCTTGGTGAGCATTGCTGTTGTGAGTCTGTATCCTTCGTTCTCATTTCGTCTATGTCATTTCTTAGCTTAGTTATTACCTCCATCAATGTATTCACTGTGGCCTTAAGCTGATTGATACGTTGCGTTGTCGGCTCTGAACTAGATACTGTTGTTGTCGATATAGTGGAAGACTGCGAATAAAATGCGTTGGCACATGATTCAAGGCCAAAGATCCTTCCCCGACTGTCCCTGTCACCCATTGCATCAAAATATACTTGGGTCTCATCAACAAGTTGTTCATCCTGCGACTGTTGCCAAATTGTTTGTTGTATTTGGTCCTAGTAGAAGACAATGCGTATATTATAATTAGGAATTAAGTTATCATTAAAAGTAAGACTGAATATAAACTATGAAATTAACATACATTAAGTTCTCGACAACGGTTGTTTACAAATGCCACACCGTCATGTTTCTTAGTGTGCTTATGCAAGAACAACTAACACCGGCTGTTTATGAATGCCAAACCGTCATGTGTAAACCGACGCTCATACTCGCTCACTGGCATCTCCCTCTGGGTGAGACTCAGAAACTCCCTTTGCTTTTGCTAAATGTACACCTCAGACAGGTACTTCTTCTTATAAGCAGCTACGAAGTCTTTCCATGCCAACCCTACCGGTCTCATCTGGCTACTTGACACACTCTCCCACTAATGTAGAGCATCTCCCTGTAACAAGCTTGCAACATACGCAACCCTCTCATCATCCTCACACTCCATTTGATCTAATATCCTCTCGGTCTTTCTCAACCAAGTCTCAGCTTCTTCTGGATCCGTTGTCCCATAGAAGTCGACTGCCCATACTTCCTCAACTTATCAAACTGTTTCCCCTTCTTTGATGGGGCCGAAGCAGAAGGCTGTGACATCTGACCCATAGCCTGGACAAATGCCTGAGTAAAAGCTTGGAATATTCTCGGATCCAATGGAGGCACTTGCTCCTGCAGAACTGGCGACTCCTGTGTTGGAGATTAAGAGGGCTCACTACCTTGCCCTACAGAAGCCTCAACATTTCCTGGGGCTACAGATTCCTCAATACTCTCCTCTCTTGGTGGAGAGTCAGGTGCAACAGGTCCTTGCAAGACTCCTTGTGTCCTTCTACGAGGTGGCATCTTACTCCTTCAAATATAAACACTAATGGTTAGCTACATTTCCACCTTATTTCCTACATGTATGCATGATATGCATGCCACTTAAATCAATCAATCAATTGAAAATTCAACAAATAATCACATAGCATACAATTCCTACTATCATGCATTCTAAGCCTAGGAAAAAGTGTAGGCTATGATACTAAAAGATGCTGGACCCCATTTTCGGAGCCTAGCTATCGCTTTCAGATACCGAAGAGTGATAGGCTCGAGCCCCGACCCCCAAAGCTGAACCTGGGGTGACCGATCAGGACAGTCGTGAACTAAAAGCAGAAAAGATTGCAAATAAAACAAATCCTAGCATGGCAGTAAAGGGGAGCTCGCCGCGGCGTAAGCCATTCCTCGCCACGGCGAAGTCGCAAAAAGGGGCGCTCTGTAACACCCCACTCCTGCAAGACCCGAACCTGGCATCGATGGTGATATCTGAGTCCGTGCCCCGCGAGGGTGACATGCTACTGCAATAAATTCGTCAAAATTTGGTACAAATTATTTTTTAAAAACCACGTTCACAAACATAATGTCAAAATCAGAAATCAATTTGGGCGGCCCACTTTCATTCATAAACCTCTTCAATCACACATTACAACCATTTGTTATTTTGTTGTGACCGAATGCCTAAACTGTCCCACGTAGGGCTCATTAATAACTGTCCCTTATCCATTTGGAGGATACAGGGCTCATTAAATGTTGAGCCTGAGCCTCTGAATCACTTATGAGCTTAAAGCTTATTTGCACTCGTTGAGCTTAAAGCTCTTATCGGTGGCGAATATGGTCACAACAACCATTATATTTCATACACTTATGCAATGAAATGCATCAATCATATTGGCTTCTTGCCATTCCCTCACTTTCACATGTCATCGGACCGTAGTCCGGCATTCAACAGTAGAGTTGAGAAATATATTCTCATACATATGCAATGCATAGTCAAAAGCCATTTGTCATCGAACCGTGGTCCGGCACTTATCAATCATATAATGCTCACTCAAAGCACTTGTATCAATCACATTAAAATACGCATAGTTCATCCAATTCATAATCAAGTAGCACTTCAATATCACAACTCCCCAATACATAGTCATCGGACCTGTAGGAAAATCCCGGTCCATGTATCATATACACGGGGTGCGGAAAACAAAAATTTTTGTTGCCGGGACCTTCCCG
>JANZLX010000008.1:16321743-16335798 GCA_025531955.1 Erythroxylum orinocense
TGGCGAAGTTGTTTTCCTGAGCCAGAAAGTTTGTATTGAGAAGGTCTAGGTTGATAAGGTCCAGCAGTGATGTAAAACCTTCGAATTTCATCACGTTGATCAATGTGATAATCCCACATCTGACGTCGAAGTGTCGGATCATGTGGCAAAGAAGAAATGCCAACTTTCTCCTTTTCAGTTTTTAGAGTTTTAGGACGACGCTGCTCTTCCTGCTCATCATTAGTAGATGGAGTATTTATCACAAGAGTAGGAGAACACTGCTCAACATTTGTTGATGGAGTATTTGTCACAAGAGTTGAATCATTGCCTTCAAGATTAATAAATCGAATGTTTATCTCATTATCTTCAAGATTAGTAGGTTGAAGGTTGAAGTTGTGGTGTAGGAGATGACACATTTTCTTCACATTCAATTAAATAAATAGTTGATAGTGAAGACGATGCATTTTCTGTTGAGTGCTGAACATTTGTCTTTGAAAAATATGCATCAATCCTGTTTCTTTTTCCCAGAGCTTATATCACAATTTGAATTATCATTCACCTAAATTATACACAATGCATTAAATATAAAAACATGAATTCTAATAATAAGAGTAAACTATCTTCGATCAATATTCCAAAGTCAAAACACAATCATTTATATTTTAAAAATAAACTAATAATTGAATTTAATTTTATAAAAAAAATAATACATGTTATTTTTTGTTACTGGACCCCAGAATTGAATGAAGAGAAAATTAGAGATTTGAAGGCTTGCGTGCAACTAATACATTGGAAGTAAAATACATCAAAAGAAAGTGGTCCCTAGTCCCTCCTTCCCTTTACTTAGGGTTTTAACTTTTACGGTTTTACCCAATTTTATAATCAAACATAAAAGCATCTAAAATAATAAAAAAGTAGAGAATAGAGAGTGAAAAAATTAGTACCTAAGTTCTGAGATAAAAACAACTAGGGAATGATCAAATGGGAATGGTGCTGGTGTGTTGCACTGCTGTGATCGCCTGCTTGCTCACTACTGTCGCATGGAAGAAGACAACTAGGTTTATTTATTATTATTATTTTTTTGGTGGGTAGGAGAAGCCATTGGCCTTTTGTATTTGGTGAAGGAGATTTAATGATGGGTTATAGATCAAAACAAAAACTTTGGATCTATAATTATAAATAACATGAACTCAATTTTGTTAAAATAATAATATAACGAGTCTCTCTTTTATATCATAGATGAAAAAAATAATTTTTATGTATTTTTTATATTGTAAATATTATGAATGGATATTTTATATAATTAGACTAAAAAATTAATTTTTTATAAATTTACCATATATATATTCTGAAAAAAATTTAATTTTGTAGGGGCTATAGCCCTTGCAACACCCTGTCCCCATCCATTCCTGGTTACAATGGCCTTGTGTTCACGAGTTCTCGGGCTTGTTGAGGAGAGTCCAGGAAATAAAGGGTTCAAATTCGGTGAAATTTAAGAAAATAAACAAGAATCAGTGCCCTTGGTAGAGAAGTCGTTAATCCTTAATAAAGTGGATGGAGTTGAATTAAAGTCTTCGCTGGTGGCTCATTGTTATGGCTCCAGCTCCATGACAAATAATCGTCTTCGGTTTTAGATAGGCCCGTTGCTTATACAAGTCCATATCCCGAAACCAACTTCTCTAACTAATCGCTTACTCTTCCACGAAGCACGCACTGGGCGGTTCATGGTTCTACCCAGTGAACCGCCGAAAGCTTACCCGTCTTTCTCTGACGTCTACGTCATCCCATTTGGTTCTTGACACGTATCAGACTTTATTGCTCCAGCTGTCCCCTTACATTCAATGCCCCACTCTCTTTTCCAGCTACGTAAATACCCCTCTACGTTTCCTTTAATTACCAAAATGTATAGGCTCCGATTCACGCGCTTTTTGATTTCCAACAAAAAAGACATCCCTTTTTCCTGGTCGTCTTTGGATCCCCTCTCCTCCTCAACCAACCTAAGTTCGTGTCCATGACGTGTCTTCAAACTAAGCGTGTCTGTGGTTGGGAAAGTCATCGGGTACCCATCTTAGAGTTTAATTACTGAAGTGCCCTTTTGAAAGTAATTAAAGTTTGCAAGTTACTGTTTTCTATCACAGACTTGCCATTGAAGTAGTCTTTTGAGACGAGTGTTATAAACTCCGCCAAATTCGAATATAAATTGGTGTCCTTGTTCTGGTTTCAGAACGTCTTTGAACAGATAGGATAAAGGTAATCTTACCCACAGCTTGTTTTTATGACGGTGACTTTAATAATATTGTAAGAAGCAATAACGCAATAAGTCCTTGATTTTATATTTGTATTCAATTAAATGTGGCGGGGAGGACGCTTGTCATTATTAAAACCATTGTAGCAGCTGAATTGGACCGTCAACGAGGTAGTCTGGTAAATAAAGTGAATTTCAGGGCCAGGATGGAAATTGAAGGATAACAAGTGGCACCGGTAACATCGCAACCACGTCAGACACTTCATTCTTAAGAACGAAGGTACAAAGTCCCTTCACGCGATATCAACTGCCGTGACGCCCAACTGCCTCACCGTTAAAACCAATAACTAAAAAGCTTATTCAATTTAATTATAAAAGTTTTAAACATCTTAATTTTTTAATTCAATTTTTAACTTTTAATCTAATTTATTTTAATAATTTTTATTATTAAATATTTATAAATTTATAAATAAAATAGTCAATTTTTATTAATTAATAAATTAAAATAAATAAATAATTTTATTTAATAATAAATTTCTTAATTAAACTTTATATTTTTTAACAATTCAGACTAATTTTTAATCATATTTTCAATTTTAACTGTTTTTATAATCATTTAATTAAATCCTTTAAATCTTCAAATTTATTAATTAATTTTTTATTTTTAAAATATTTGGTTAAAATTGAAAACGCACTTTTCCTTTAATCCGCGTGGGTCAACGAGATTGGTTGTTGTGTTGCAGGCTCAAGGACGCAATCAATAACCCTTGTAGGTGTAGCCCTAGATAGATGTTTGGCTTGCGCTTAGGTCTATAAAAGAAGCAAACATTTTATTCCCGTGAAGCTGTTTCTCATAGACCGTACTCTCAAGCTTGTCTGTTTTGCTTGCATTTTGTTAAATATATTCTCTTCCTTTTCTCTCAAATCATAAAGGAGCATCGTTTGTTTGTTTGTTTGATATTCTCGGAAGAACATCATGGGAGTCGCTATTCTGTATCCACAAGATTGTCTCCAGAACCCTCTGTCGAACCGCCAAACCTTGATATCGCCGCCTCGTTCAAGGAAACAACCTCGTAACGCCAATCGGGCCAAGCCCAACGGCCGAAGGAGGAGTCCTAACAAATCAGCTCCTTCACGCGCCACCACTGCGCAAGTTCCGGTTAAGAAATTTCTCATGGGTGAAGTCAAAATTCTGAAACGCGGAGAGCAACTGGAGCAGACGGTTCCGGTTCAGCCTCAGCCTCAGCTTCCCAAAAGAGGAGATCTGCAGGATAAAACTTCTCAGTCTGTTAAGAAGACTGAGTCTTTGGATCTCGGTGCGCCTAAATCATCTCCGAGCAGGGGCAGACCGACTGGATCGAACCGGGTCAATGGGTTCTACGCCGGTTCTGCGTTCATAACGTCGCCGCCCCCAAGCTCTCTACCTCTGCCAGTTTTTTTTATGAAGAATAATGATGTGAAGAAGATCGAGGATGCAACTACTGATTTACGGAGGATTCTGGGTATTAGTCTAAGCTTGTAGTGGCGAAGTTGGAAGTTGTTGGTTTGTCTTTTTTTTTTAACTTTTTAGGGTTTCCATTCGATTTTCCCCTATTTTTTCAACGGGAAGGATCGAATTGACCTAATTAAGTTACCTGACTGGTCACAGAAGTTGATTTCAAGTAGTTAGTTACGGTGTAGGTGTACAGTTAAGTAAAATTGAGATCGAGTATGGGTTTTCTGTTTACATGGTGGTGGTTAGATAGTTGATGATGGTGTGGTTAGTTTCTTTGTTTTGAATGGGTTATGTAATTTCTTTTCTGTGTTTATGAATAGTAGTTCTTTCTTTTGAATCTTCTTCTTGGCAAATGGCAACGATATATGAGACATCACATGACATTTCCCTAATCTTTTGCTGCTCTGATGGAAACTCTGGGAATTTCTAATGAAACTAGGCACTTGCAAGAGCTGATCGCTGAGGTGGTAGAATAGAATTTTGAATACCCAGGAGAGATTCAATTCAAGTGGACGTGATGTCCTTTTCTGATGATTACTCGAACAGAATACCCGATCCTGCTGGTCTACTTTAAACTAATTATGTATTGGTTGAATCAATTATTGTGCTAATTATGTATTGTTCGAATCAATTATTGTGCTTGTTTTCTTGTACATGTATTTTTTTTTTTTGCATTTAGTTCATATTATTAATATATGTACATATTGGATTTAGTTCATATATATGTATTTATATATATTCAATTATTGTAATACAAAGTAAGAGTGGCCTAAGTCATTTGAGAAAACAATATGAAATATGTGCAGAAAACTTCAAGCACGTAAAGAAACAAATTTTGTTTTTAAAAAAGGAACAAATGAAATTGTGTATTTCGATAATTATCAGTTCGATTGAAACATTAACTAGGCGTTTGGTTTGAGTATGAAGTTGGCTATAAATATGAGTATAATAGTAAAAGGAGATGCGGATGGGAATGGGTATGAAAAAAAAAATATTTGGTTTGTAACTTAGGTTTCTGTATTAATACCAATAATGTAGCTCCACCACCAAACCATTTTAAATGCAACGTTGATGTGGCCCTTTTATCTTATGGATTTTATGGGTTAGGAATGGTGATTCGAGATTGTCAAGGTTTCAACTGTGCTGGGAAGGTAATGCTTATGCCAAGTTGGAATAATCCTTTACTTGGTGAAGCATTGTGTTTTCGAGAAGCCCTTCGATTTGTGTGGAAACAGATTGTCAAACACTTACCAAGTCTATGGCATTACCACCAAACTGTTCTTCTTATTTTTCGATGCTCATTGAGGATTGCAAAGCTCTTATTAAAGAGCATCAATTTATTTATACTGCTTTTGTTAAGAGATCAGCGAATCAAGTTGTTCATAGGTTAGCTAAAGCGGTTGCTTCTATGTCTGATTTTAAATGGGGGGTATGCCCTCCAAGTTTTTTGTATGACATTTTATCTTTGGATTTGAATAATATGCGTTGAGCGCAAACGACCAAGTTTTTTTAAAAAAAAGAGAATGAAAGATAATACAATACTATTTTTACCCTCACAACATTATTGTATACATTCGATTTTAATTATTCAGAATGGGAAATAATATCTATTTATCTACCTCTTCTAAGAATTTTAGAAACTAGAAATTTTTTTATCTGAATCCAAAAGCATGCAACGTATGTAAAGCTTTAAAACATGTTTCTATTTTATAGTAGATGTTAAACAATAACACCAAATTAATTCAAGAATGGCTTTATATAATTATTAAATTGTAAAACCAAATAAAAGTAATTCTTTTTTTTATCCAAAGGTTAAGGTTTTATCAAAACAAAAAAGACATGACTTTTATGAAGAAACAGACGTTAGATAAAGATGAAGGGTTTGCGTCTTTATATGAAGGTTAAAAACTGTAAAAAGTGCTTCTGTTTCGTTGTTCTTGAAAGCTATTAAGAGCTTTACAAAACAAATAAACAAGCACCAACGTAGAAGATGATTCGTTATATGTTTGTCCCTTTCTTTTTAAAGAGTTAAAACCATATACGAAAAATGAAATTAAATCACAAAACAATTATAAGGGAACAAAAAAGGGCAGCTTGGTTTTATGATTCTCGTTTAATGTATAACCATATGCACTTTCACATCATCAAACCAAATAGCAGATTGGTTATTCTCTTAATTAAATCATAAAACAAGAATATATAAGGAAAAAAAAGGAGCAAAAGCTCCATTTACAATGAGATGAAACCAGTTTCTATCCAGTTTATTTAACATCGAATTAAAACTAGGGATTTCAGAAAATATACCTAGAGGTGCAGAATAAAAAATTCCTTCGTTGATGAGACACGATAAGGCAGGATAAGAGATCGTAAGGAATTGAGAGGCGATAAGAAAGTAAAGAGGATAGTAAGACAAAGGCTGAGGATAAAAGAGTAAAAAATAAACGTGATAAAAACTTAGATTGGAATGAAAACTCGATATCCACACCCTTAGTAGGTTTAGTAAATTCTCAAATTTAATGGGATAAATCCAATCTTCTGGAATTGAAAACTTCAAAATAAACACTGTTTTTTTTATAATTATTTTATTCATTTTTTTTTAAACCTTCAAACCAAACGTTCCCTAAATTTGATTAAAGTGTTTCATGAAAAAAAAATTGACTTCATGATCTTGAATATCTTATTTTTTATCGTGGATCCTTACGGGTTTAGACTTTAGAGGATGGTTAATGGGTATCCAATCATTGTTGAAAGTCCTGTGTTAAAATAGTGTGAAAGAAGATACCTCAAAGATTTATACTCCTTAAAAATCGAAAGTTTTCGAGATATTGCACAACAGCACAACATAATTGCATTGAGACATTTGGATAATAACCAATTGCACATTTTATTGATGAGTCTTGGAGTCTCCAAATTCACATTTAAGATAAATTATTTTTAAAATATTTGTGATTTCTCTCCTTGGTCAGGTAACATGGAGAGAAATCACAAAAAGGCATTGGAAATTAATGGAGGACAAACAATATTTTCGGTGTCGATGAATACATAACTACTACATCAAGAACAAGAGCATATGGTCAATAAACTGCTCGCATTTATTGACCATATGGTCAACAAATAATATTTACCGTTAAGCTAATAAGGTTGTCGATTGGCTAGTCAATTACGTCAGTTCACTTGAACTTGGCTTTTATATATTTTAAAACCCGCCTGTGGATTGTTTATCTCTCCTATTCGAAGATATAACGGGAGTTTTTTTTTCTCGACTAGTAACGTGAGGCCTATATCTCTCCTTTCCATATTAAAAAAAGAAGAAGCAATTTTAAAGATGATGGACCAACACAAAGCTGACTTTATTGCACTCATAGTTGATGAGAAATCCATCAATTTTTGGTATGATAATTGGCTTTCAGTGGGACCCTTGATTGCCTCCAATGTCGCGGATTCTCTAAAGACATCATCCCCTTAGAAGTGTCAGTGGCTATTGCATTACAAAGCGAAGATGTAATTCAGAACTTAACAATTCCCACCTTCCTAGCTGATGAAATCTGTGGCACTTGTTGCAATAGTGAAACAGATACATACATCTGGAGACATGCGACAGATGCTCGAACTCCTCTTGTAAGGATTTATCTTTCAAACAACTTCCTAGGTTAACTAAAGATACATAGGCCAGTCATATTCAACCTCGGGCAACTTTCACCTTGTGGCTAATGATGAAGGGTAGATTATAGATAAAATCGCCAAATACACTCAATTCACCAGCTAGTGTTGTTTATGCAGAGAAGCGGAAGAAACTAGTGAACATTTATTCTTCAAATGTAACTATATCAGGAACATATGGAGGGAACTTTACAACAAATGGATATCAAATGATGTGATTGATAGCCTAGAAACTAGACAGATGAAGTATAAGAACAACACTGCACCTAAATGTTTTTGGTTAGCCTTATTCTCGATAATCACTACTACATGGGACGAGAGAAATTGTAGAACATTTCAAGACAAGAGCAGTTTCACAATCAATTGATACAACAGATTCGACTTCAAATCAATTTACAACAAGACAAGTTTCACCATGGACAATATCTATTGACATATTGGAACGTATGAAATGCCCGATTCATGGTAAAATAATTCACTGCTAGAGACAAAACCGACTGTGCCTACTAATGAAGAAGGGCTCCATGAGAATTCCTTGACAGACCATCGGTAACTTTGGTTCTTTTTTTTTTTTTTAAATCATCCCTGATAGGTTCTATTCTATCATATTGGCATGCAGGTTATGTTCCTAATGGCGCACATGGTGGATGTATAGCCAAGGAAAACGTGACACGATGACCAATTCAACATAGAAGTATATGGCGCAGTTAGTTAAGTTTATAGTTGATTTTCTTTTAACAGTTCCAATGTGATAAGTTGCCCTATTTTGAGATCTTAAATTGTTACGTAACTTGTGACATTTTAGCTCACCTTTAGGGCTTAATATATTCAATTAAAAAACACAATAACAATAAAAAAAGAGTAAGGAAAGAGAGATAAACTTGATATGTAGTGATTCAATCAAATAAATTTTAGCTTATTTTTACTCTCTAAGTTTAAATTAAAATTTTACTATTTTCCTCTTTTAATGGGTGAAGAGAAAATATTCATACATCTTCTCACAAATGAAGATGAACTCTTATAAATGTTTTGGTTTATCACAAGTGAAAAGTAACCATTTATAAACCTTGTTTAAAATAAAAATTAACACACAAAATGTGTTTTTAAGCAATTTCGTTAATCACAATTTTGAATTCTTTATATTATTTCAAAGATTAAAACACTCTTTTGATAAAAACTTGATTCAAAACCATTATAAAAGTTCCTAACTGTTTGTTTAATGATTAAGAGATTTTCTTTAAAGATCAAAATAATTTCTCTTGATTATAAAAATAATTTATATTTTATGTGTTATATGTAAATAATGATTGAACCCGTAATTCATCGAAATGATTAGTACAAGGTTATAAGAAGGATTATAATGATTTGTGTAAAATCTTGATACACTCAAGTACTTTTTGTTTTTAGTTATTCACTTGAATTATCTTAAAGCTCTCTTAAGTTACATATATCAATTGGAATCTTCGTTGCTTCAATATATATAACTTATAAGCATCAAAAAGGAAAAACAAAATCTTCCCCTATCCCTTTTCTAAAAATGCTATTATATGGCTACATCTTGTTTTTATATTACTTCTCATCAAAACAATAAATTTATTAATAGTACTTATATTTTGTTATCATTAAAGCATCGGTTGAAACTTCTCTTAGTTCAACATATCTATAAGCATCGAAAAGGAAAAATAAAAAACTCCCCCTTCTAATTTCAAAAATACTATCATGGCTACATCATGTTCTTATGTTGCTTCTCATCAAAATCATAAACTCATCAATTGTACTTATGTTTTATTATTATCAAAACATCAATTAACATATATAAATCTATAAGCATCAAAAAGGAAAAATAAAAAAAAACTTTTCTCTCCCCCTTTCAAAAATACTATTATATAAAAATTTCAAAGATTAGTCTATTTCTCCCTTAGGTAAATACACCAATGTTTTCTTGTTCAAAATATGCATGCTAAATCAATACACTCAAATAATATTAATATGAAAGTAAATTTATACCTTATTTTATATACTGCCAATGGTTACCTTCTTTCTTTCTCATTTGATTCAATTATTGGTCTTTTGATATCAATTTTCTTATTTGGCTTATATGTGGGCTCTTGGTAAATTTTCTTTTAAAATTAATTGTTAGAGATACCATTGTGGTTCCTCACTTTATATCAATAGAGGTGATACCAATTATTGGTATTTATTTGATTCCATTTGATATATTGACCTATAAGATAAAGAAATTGATATATTTTTGACACTCATAAAAATTTAAATCTTTAAGATTAGTGCCTAAAACTTTTTAACCCTATATTTTTTGGATTTACTTAATAAGCATTGTTTTAATCAACAACTTCTATAAATATGTCTATAATCACTATAAAAATAACATCTCCATTTTTCCAAAAAGTACATCAAGATTGATATTATCCTCACTAATAAAACTGATGAATTCGATATCAATATGATATAACCTAGGACCAAGCTATTGACAATATTTTAATCTAAGAAAACAAAAAAAACACGTGAAATAAGGATATGAATCGCCATACTCCAAAAAAGAGAGAGATTGAGAGTGATAAGATTCTAATTTTAATCGTCATTAGCTAGCTAGATAAGGTTAATAGTTAATGGAGAACCTAATCCAAAAATATCTCTAAAAAGAAGACGAATAAAAACTTCTTTAAGGTAATTTGATTAATCCAAAAACAACTATCCCCCTTTTTACATCTATAACATAGCCCATATAGGTTTAAAGCCATAGTAACATCAAAACCCTAAGAGCTAAAATCTTAAAAGGAAATAATAACAGAGATGTAATCTAATTATAAACAAATAACTTTGAAAGATGATCATCCCTATATAAACACAAATATCAAATTTTAAACAAAATAAATCACTTAATCATATGAGTTATAAAAAGAAAATAGTATCTTGAAATAACAGTATTAACTAATTAAATTATGAGTCCTACAATTGTTTTAGAGATAACCAACATCAATTTTACTTTGGAACTCTAAATGCATATTTCTAAGATGAGTCTAATGCCAATTAGAAGTTAAGCTCCAATACCATTTTGCCTTTGAAACCTTTGTTTGTAAACCTAACTTAAAGACAAATGCTGGTTTACACTAGTGTTTGGAACTAATTACATTTTATGACTATATATCTCTGGTATATTTTGATGCTTGTCTAAA
Source organism: Erythroxylum orinocense (assembly GCA_025531955.1). Lineage (NCBI taxonomy): Eukaryota > Viridiplantae > Streptophyta > Magnoliopsida > Malpighiales > Erythroxylaceae > Erythroxylum > Erythroxylum orinocense. The sequence goes on from JANZLX010000008.1 coordinate 16,332,317, forward strand.
AGTTTTTAAAAGTTGACTACGCCCTCTTCATATCTCCTCTGTGCAAAACCTTTTGTAGCTTGAGTCAATACCAAATTTTTGTCATTTCTCCTCTCTTCCAAATCATTTGTCCTTAAATCGACACCTTTGTCTATAATTTCAAAAAATATTTAATATTTGTTCAAGAGTAATTTTCCCACATCCCATAATTTTTCTACCAAAGTCATTTTATACTTCTCCCAAATCCCATAATTTTTCTACCAAACTCACACTATTCCCCTTTTGTTTATCTCTCATTTTCACATTTCTCAAAAGACTTGAATTACCCCCATATATTTACTTTCACTTTCATCCCCTTAAGTCCTTCTACAATCTCTTATAAATCTTAAGTTGATCTTTATAAACTTACTTTGTTTCCTTATCCTTCCCATTCTCATTCAACCACGGTAAATTGTATAGTTTAAGGTATTTCGTAGTCAACAATCCCAACTTCTCCACCAACTCTATACTAACCATATTAGATAACTTTATCCATCTATAATCATATTACACATCTGATCCTTGATGGCACTTCTAATATGGAAGAAGTTTTTTCCTTTTTTCAATAGTTTCATCCTCTACCACATACATGTTCAACGCCTTCCTATTGAATAACATTCTTCTGTCTCTATATCTCTCAATACACTCTTTGTCACTAGTATTTTTCATGCTAGGCTATCAAAGCCCACCTCCATTTCACTCGGCAGAATGTCCCTCAATATACTTATCATCATTATCATCTTTCAAGCTCGGAATCATCTTCCACCTTCTCTTCCCTTTTGGACACCTCATCATTTACTTCTTTTTTCACTCTTGGAGACATCATCATCCTCCCTTAATAGTTAGAGGCACTATTATCATCCTCATTATAGATTTTAAAGTAATCCACTCTAGTAGATACAAATGGGTTACATTCTAATATATATACATATAACATCTTCATATTTATCCAACCTATCTGTCTCCTCACCATATTGACTAAGAATAAGGTCTAGTTTTCCTAGTACTATGTTCCAAAATAACTCCACGTCTACCCTTACTCTTTTGTCCCTACTTAGTTCCTTATCTTTAGACAAGTTTTTGTTTCTGGTTTAAGTCATGTTGTACCTACAAGAAAAGTTAATAGTAAAGCATTCACAAACATGTTTCTCTCAAAGTATCATTCGATTTATAATTTAAACTTTTAACAAAGGGTTCTTTACAAACTACACAATCTAATCAAGAAATCTAGTTTAAATCTTCCCCTTTTCTAAATGCTCCTAAAGAACTAAATTTAGGCACAAAACAAATATAGAAACAACAATAATTTTTTTTATATATTTCTTAGCATATATTGTTTTATGCTTTGAGATTGTTCCTTTTGTGTTACAACGGTTATGAACTAGAAGTTAGTGGGATTGCAATTATGGAATTTGTTTTTCCTCCTACAAATGACCATATATCATTCGTACCTATACTCTTATCGAACTTTCCTTTGATACTTCCCTAACCCATTATTTAATACCTTCTCTTTACCTCATGGTACGAATTAGAGGGAACTATAATGCCATGCATAGGACACTTACTCGAGATAGAGTTAAAACATCATACCTTCTAGGATTTAGAGGACCCGAGAGATCTCTAACTCCTCCACCTCCTATGCCCCCTCATTCTAGTAAGGACGAGTATTTTGATACTAACTCTTCTCAGATTCATAACTATGCTTCTTAAGAGTTACATAAAAATCATGTTATCTCTCCCACTAGTTTAGAGCAATTCCAAGCATATGGTGTTATGAAATTCTTTATTGATTTGGGTTAATTTATAGCAATATTTGACTAATATGATTCAAGGTGACACTCACTTCTTCTCCAAAATCTACATAATCGATATTCATCTCACTTATGACCTTATAAATGAGATCTTAGGTATTCATGTTCTTGAAAATCTTGTTATAGTTGTCGCATCAAATACAAAATCAAACCTTATTTTGTGCTTAATAGATTCCAAATTATTTTCGAGTTAGGCAATCAGATAGAGGTCACTAGAAAACATGATGACGTTTGTGTTATCAATGTTATTCCTCTTTTTCATCATGTCTTCATTAAGTATAATTTTGTCTCTATCAGTGGTCACTTTTCTTTCCTAAGCCATGATAGCCTTTAGTTCCTCTCCACCCTTATATTAAGAGAGTGTATTCGTTTTAGTTTTTCTCTTTTGCATAATATGGTCCATTTCCATTAAACTAAGAATAAGAAATAAAACATTTCCTATGCTCTAATGCTTAACCTTATTTTTCAGCATTTTCACATTTCTCCCACCAGCGATGAGATTGATTTTGATTTCTTTTTTAATTTATACTACTCTTAATTGTATGGGATACCAATTGGTTGATGATCAAATGACCTTCTTATAGTACTAGCAGCAGTTCCAACCTCAGTAGCCATCATCAGTATATGAGGCTTTCTTTTATGAAAATGCTCCTGATGAGCTTCTTATAAGTCACACTGTCGAGCTACCTGTAGATAATGAGGCTACTACCTCACAAGCATGTGATAGGTCTCCAACGGATGCTTGTTTGGCCACTAATGAGTATTATCTTACCATACTACAAGGCAAACTTGACTCCTTTCGAGATATCTTGATGCATCAATTTGATGATTTATATAGTTTGATCGAGTCTTGCTTTCCTCATCCAACTAATTATTTTTTGAAGTTTCCAAAAAGAGGGAGAATAATTTTTGTGATGTTAGAATTAGGGGTAATGATGACACTAAGGGAGTGGTTTTTGTTTACATGGTGAATTATATATATATGGATATTTCTATACTTGAGTAAAATTATGTTATGCTTAAGTAAATGTGTGGATATTTCTTTTACACTTAATATTAAATATTTCCTTTATTCTTGATATTTAATCATGAATTATGTACAAATTAAGGGGCAACTAATCTCTATTTTGACTGTATGTTTAATTTTTATATTGCTCTATAATATCACCAATATTTTGATGTTGTCATCAGAAAGGGGCGAGATTGTTGAATCAAGAGAGGTTTCGATCAATATTATGATGATAACAAAACATAAATACTACTAATAAATTTATTATTTTTTATAAGAATGATAGTAAGAACAAGATTTAGTCATAAAATTTAGAAGATAGTTTATGAAGTTGATAAAAGAAAAGATGAAGTTTGCAATTTTCAAAGTGAAGGCCAAGTCAGGGATAAAAGAACAAGGAATATCTATCTCATCCTTTAGTTTATGACACATCTTGTGCTGGACCCCGTTCTCGGAGCCCAACTATCCAGAACGGAAACACAAACGAAGACCGTTGGGCCTGAGTCCCGACCCCCGGGGCCAAACCCCGGATAACCCGCCAGGACTGACGAAAGAATTAAACTGCGGAAGCGGTACAATCAAACCAATCACATCCATCTAAGCATATTCATTCACAATAGAACTTCAAGTCAATCTATACAGTA
>JANZLX010000008.1:16345417-16360296 GCA_025531955.1 Erythroxylum orinocense
ACCCGGTACCAAAGTCAAGGTACCGGTACCGGATTTGGGCCGGTACGGGCCGGTACGGTACGAAATCCAAAACATTGGTTTGTGGACTATTACTCAATTACAGGTTAATTAAAGCAAAATTTGCCAACAAGTTTTTTCGTTCTAAAAAAGAAAGCAAGGAGACAGGTCTAAGGTATGTGTGTTTCTAAACGCAGATGTTCAACTGTGTTCAGAAACACGTAGACAAAGGTCTAATGCAGACCTTCGTCTGCGTTTTTAACGCAGACGTTTGACATTTGCATTGAAGGTAGACGTTCAACGTTTGCCTTCAATAGAGAAAAATAAAATTTTAGGAGGCAAATAAAAATACAAAAAAGAACCAACTTGAGAAGATGAGAAGAATAGATGAGCAGAAGAAATAAAATAGAGTTGGCGACTGGTTTTATCAAGAAGAGAACATACGCTATTTCAAGTTTTATTTACGTAAGTGACGGAAAGTAACGTAAAAAATAGCTTTCCGAAAAAGCTATATTTTAGCTTTTTCAAAAGCTATTTTTATTTAAAAAGTAATTTTGATATTTACAGCTAAATATTTTTTTTTTAAAAAAAATAACTTTTGCAGTGAAAAAAAGTACTTTTAGAGTCTCTAAAAGCTGATCCAAACAGATACTATGTAAAACTCAACCTAAGCTCTAAAAGAAAGATGAGCAAGACTCCTTTTTATGTACATTAAATTTTTTGTTTCAATTATTTTCTTCACGTAAATGTATAGATAAGATTTAATGAAACATCATAAAAATACAGTAAGATCCGATCGCCTTTTCGTGGGCAAAGAAACCATAAAAAAGACAAAGTTAAAGTCTCGAATATTTTATAAAACCAATTAAAATGTTTGTTAGAAAACATAAATCAACTTGTCATGCCTGTCGTTGTAGCTGATGCAAGCCGTAACCTACCCAAGTTTGGAGCGACTAGCACATCGGTTCTCATTGCACTCAATCACTTTGATTAGAATAAGGTTTTATATGCGCATGTCGTTGTAATCTCACGTCATTCTCGGTTTTCCCTTTCACACCACGCCATCTTGCTCAAGTAGAAGCTTGAATTTTAAAGGGATAATAAATTATATATATATATTTATTTATTTATTTATTTATCAATTTTTAAAATTTTAAATTTTTAATCTAACTTAAAAAATTATCTTCATTAATATTGATATACGTGAAGACCGATACTTTGGGAGTTTATATAACTCTTTCAAATATTAGTTTTTACATGATATCAATAAAATATTAAAAAATCAAACTATATGGAGTGACTAAATTATGAAATTTTTGAACTAACTAATTTTTTGGTTTAATTTTTAACTTTTTAATATAATTTGTTTCAGTAACATTTGTTGATAAAAATTGTTCGATTTATTAATTAATTGGTTAATTTTTATAAACTAGTCAATTTTTATAAATTAAAATAAACCAATTAATTTTTATTTGCCGATATTCTTTTTCAATTAAAATTTAAATTAAAGATAGTCTTATTCAGTTATATTTTAAAATTTTTAATTTTATTTAATCTTTAACTGGTTTTATAACGATCTAGTTGAACCTTTTATACCTTAAACTCTTTTTATCTTATCGTTTAATTTCCGATTCGATTTTTAATTTTAAATTGAGGTTTTAATTTTAAAATTTTAGATGCTTAATTAAAATATAATCCTTGTTAATTCACCAAATTGCTCCATCTTTTTTCCTTTTCAAAGTCTGTAATGAATTGCATATATAATTCAAAAAGGTTTTATATATATATTTAAAAGAACATACTATAAAACCCATTAAAACTACTGACTACCCACTAAGTTACGACACCGTTTTTCAATCTTTTTCATTAGTGGATGAGTATATGCTTTAAGCACATGCTACTTAAAAATGCTAAGACATTTTATTCCCTCTTCTTTTCTTCACGCCATGACCATGAATGGAATACAAATATGGAAAGGCAAAAGCATAATAGATCATTTTTATACCATTCATTTGCTTCCTCTTATGGATGATTCATCTTTTTTTATATATTAATTATTATTCCATGTACCTAAATTCATCCACTTATCCTTTCTTTTGCTAGTTGTTGGGTATTGGATTCCCTTCTCTTGAACCACAAATTTTGCTGTTTTTTTTTATTACATTAGGTATCTCGGCTTCGCCGGACTAATCCTAAGCCCCTACGACCCCACCCTAAGAGCCTAGAGGATGTAAATCTGGAACTCCAAGATCCCTCAGGTTCCTACGTAGCCCGTACACTTCTGCGCACAAGGAGTCTTCACATACTTGATTGTTCAGCTGATGATTGATCACTGGCCCCCCCTTGCTCAGCATCAGGTTCCCATCAGCCCCCAGGTTCCCTAGTAGCTCCAACTCCCACACTGCCGCTGGAAGCGAGGCGTCCGTAATTGATCCGATCAGAGAGCTATGCCCAGGGGGCTAGAGGATCATCAATAGGAACATGCCTATTTCTCCTCCTTTGAGGTGGCTCGAACTCAAAACCTCCCCTAGAGGAGAGTCTTAAGGGAGAAATCTGAACCACTTGATCCACCCCTCGTTGTCTGTCACGGTCCAACATTAACATGACCACTCATGACCATGATGAGCTCACACGACCATTGACGACTTCATAAACATCTAATTATGTGGAATGAGATACTAACTATCATCTTAAATTCCCTAAAAATTAGGCCACAGGTCTAATAATTGAACTTCTAAAATATCAATGTTTAAATTACTAATAAAGCTTATGGCCTGTGTTGGTAATCAGTAGATTATATTGGTTGTCAGCTAATTCTATTAACAGGTAACTAATAATTGATTATATTAATTGATTATCTTTATTAAAGATGTTTGATAAAATCAGTTGTTTAGTATTAACTATTTAAGCGTAAAATGACTTATGAGAGTATGATATACAAAAATTATAAGGCCATTATTAAATATTTAATTTAATAAAAATTTAAGTTTTTAACTCTAATAAAAAAATATGGAACATTTTTAAAAATTGTCACCATAACATATTTTTTTATTTTGTAACCAAAAAATTTATTTCATTAGTATAAAAAACTCCCAAGTTTTGTAACTAAAAAACTTTTATTATAAAAATTTTTTATCACTGTAAAATGTATGCATGATTTTTAGTTATGCATAATTTTTAGTTTGAAGTATCCATAAAATCACTATAGCATAATTAGCATAATTCAAAAATTATAAAAGGAGGGTATAATTAATTATTTACCTATTAATTTTGACTGATCATCAAAAAAACTACTCTTTTGGAACTTTTACAAATTAGCTTAACTGATCATCAAAAAAACTACTCTTTTGGAACTTTTACAAATTAGCTTATTAGAGTTAAATGAGCTAATCAATAAGTTATTCATAAATACATCATTAACTTTTTAGGAAGGTTAAAAAAAAACTAACATGTAGTTGATAAACTAAAAAAACACCTGATTCTCGGAAATTGGTGCCACCTGTTATCTTTTATTTTTAATAAATTGTTTACTGAAACTACTTGCATTTTCTTTTATATGCTTTTACTTATTCATTCGTCCTTTCTTCCACGTTATACCAAATTTAGAGACTATGTCGAATGCATCAACCTCAGCTCATATGACATGTATTAACCATCAACTTTTTTTCCTTTTGGGTAACTTCATATCAACTTACCCTTATCGATGAGGCAATCATGTATTATAGTGTCCTGGGCATTATAAACTAAATTGGAAATAACAAAAAATCAAAGAACAAAATCAATTATCTCAAATAATCGAATTATTACAAGATTTGATCTTGTTTTCGACAAGCTCAATACAGAGATACAGAACAAGCTCAACAGGGTTCAAGGCACACACTACATCCGTCCCTTGTTGGTCATAGTCATTCCTATTCTCTGCCATAATGCCAGACACGAGCGTTCGCAGAGGTAAAAGCCACTCATTGTACGCTTCCTCTAAGTTCTCCTTGGACAATACTCCGGACAAGTTGGTGTTTCCTGTTACATTTAAAGACGTTAACAAAAGCTTGTCATTGTGGTCCATACTCTACCAAATTCACACTTTTCCGGGTTTCAGAATTTAAGTCAAATCAAGATCACAGCAGTACAGGTCCAAACGGACATCCAGGCCATATGTCCATGAAGGAATTTCCTACGGCCACAAGGTAAAACAGCAATGTTGGAATGGTATCCTGGCCCGCTTGGTGGACACAAAATCTAAGATTGGGTCCAGCTTGCCTGTTCCAACCGTTAAACAACATTTAGCAATGCAAACATTACAAGCAGTTAACCTGAACCAACGACTTCAGAGGCGGAGTGAAGGACAGTTTCTCATCATGTCTTGTCACTAAGAATTATTGGAATTAAGGATCTTTGCACCCTTTTGGGGCAGATTGTTTTATAAGATAGCAGAACATAAGCCAAAAGAATGAAGTAAAGAAAGAGGGAGATTTTAAAAAATTTAGAATGCATTTATCGGATAGTTTGCACATTCTATTTCTTTACGATCACAAGAATCAAAGCTTTTGCATTACCTGATGATTCTGTCATCAATATGTATCTGTAAAGATTAAGGGCAGCTAGAACCTGCAAAAAAAGAAACTAAAACACTAAAAACAAGTTTAAATGAATAAATGGATCAAACAGAACGGAGTAATGACAATGGACTGCTGTGTACTATATAAACAACCTAGAAATAGTAAGAAGACAAGGAACAAAAAATTAAAAAATATATATAGATTATGAGGAAAGGAACTACATACAGAAGGCTTATAAAGCAAGTAAAATACTTACTGGATCACTATGTTCAGGAAGGGGTGGAGGTCCACCATTAGGAGGCCTCAAAACTAGCTTCACTAAATTGAGGACATCAGCACTCCAAAGTGATGTATGTGTTTGATTGTCAGATGTCATTCGGCAACCATGCAATTCCATTCTAACAAGATCCATAAGAATTGCATTCTACATAGAGTTGCAACAAGTAATCAATAAAATAATTTCGACTGAGTTTGAGCAAATGGCTGCTCATAGATTGTATAAGACAGCATGTGAGAAGTTACCATGGAAGGGTAGCAACTATTTGTCATCAAAGCTAGTATAATGTCAAACTTTTGAGAAGTTGGAATATCAGCAAGTACCTGGTTTTGCACGGTAATTAATATCACTGAATGAGATGAGTATTACGATTTTTGAAGACATACAGTGTCATAAAATAGTACTTAAATTTCAAAAACCAATATAGATGAAAATGAAAATGACAGTGAACACCCATATGAATCTAATTTTTGAAAATAGGTGATACAAACATGTAACCAACATGAACATTGACCATGGCTTCTTGGCTCTGTATGCTGGCACTTATCACAAAATAAGCAAACAGGCAGTTTGCCTGGTCAAAAAGCCTTCAATTCATTTATGGTTGAAAAACCTTACCCTTTTTAATGCTTCAAAGGCATTCTTTTTCAGTGCAGCATTCGGTGAGAATATCATGACCTTGGAGATTGCCTGAAATTTTTATTTTATCAATTACACAAAAATCATTACACGACATTGATGTCGCAACTGAAAATTATAAGAAAATACCTGCAGAGCAGCACAAACACTTGGCATATATATAGAGCAGTCAGCATTCTCATCATTGCACGTTTTTGTGACATTTTTATCAGTAATGGACAGCAAGAAGTCGATAGTATGTGTCATTAATTCCCATGGTAATTTGTAAGATGAAATTATATGCTTTAACATCCTTATAGCTCCCCAGCGTGCAGTCTGATTGGTTTGAAGTTCATACTTGACAGAAGAGATGTTCTCCCTTGCAGCGTGAGCAACTTCATCAGAGATATGACCCCATACCACTAACATCAACAAGACAAAAGACTAAAATGATTGGAGAAAACAGGGAAGACTAGCACAAAAGATTAAAAGAGTAGAAAACACATGCAGAAAACCTCTAGTTGCTTGTACCAACCTGAAAGAGATGCACCATGTTTGATGTAGGAGAAGCAATTTGTATAAGTACCTTCCTCATCATTACGATCTGCAGTTATTAATCAAAGCACACAAATGAAATTGTAAACTAAATTTAGTGATTTTCTCATATTGGAAAAATTATAACCAATCAAAACCTTGATTGGGAAAAATCAGTGTACAAAAACTGTAAGGTACATTGTTTACCTTCAAAGACAATCCTAGTCATTGCATCAACTTCAGATCCAGTTATTAAACCATGATACGAGAAACCACTGTATGTTAGAAATCCTGCCATATGGCACACTGATGGAAGACAGCTTGAAATGTTATGTCCAGCACTTAGTGACAGCAGAGCCTGATTATTGAGAGAGTACATGGAATACAAATTATATTAGTTCACTTCGTACAAGTTACAAAATTTCATCATACAACTCAACAACTAAAATGTAATCTTCTCTGATGTCAAAACACAAACTTGTATAGCCAAACTGAAGACTACATAATCGCAGATCTTAGTATGTGCAAAAGCTTGACCAAAATCAAATACTCAATATATTTTTAATTAAATAGCAATTACAAACCATGATTTGCAGGACATATAAACCAACTAGCATACGCAGTTTTTCATTCGTTCTGCCTTCCTGTAACCCCATGAAAGAGTGGCAAAATAAAAAATTAAAATTATATAAAACTACAATCAGAAGGAAGTTAAAGAAGATAGAAAAAATACAACATACCAATTTTTCACAAACAGAACGAATAGAGTCAGCGATGCATAAAGCTTTGTCAAATAAATTTATGCATTTCATATCTTGGTAATTCAACTCCAAAGATATGACCTTAAGGACATTCAGGATGACAGGAACTGCTTCTTTCACTTGCTCAAATTGACGCCTTTTAATGGAAATGAATACTGGCAGACAAAAGATAATACTATTGTTTAGATTTAATCAGACCAGAAAAGCATTTGGGTCATGTATAAACAATCTAGCAAATCACCAACCATAGATTCCATAATACATTCTCCAGGACCAGACAAAGAGGCAGCTGAAATCATTTGTTGCTAAATTACTATGAAACCGTAGATTGCATAACGCATTTGTTGTCCCCTAGGATATGAAAATTTCTTCAGACAGTTTCAGTAGAAATTATTGAAAAATCTATAGTTTGCAAAGATCATGATAAACATACAATGGGTAGTAATAAAAACATGAAAATGCTAACAAAAGGAAGAATTCAACTGCAATCAATAAGTCAATATATGTGCTTAGGACACAATGAAATACATCAGAATAAGATTAACTACATTCGTCACTCAGGAAAGCTTGATACACTTTCAAGAATAACAACCTTTTGAGAGCCCATTAAGAAGAGGAGCGACACAACGAGATGCATTAATTGTCTTACTCGAAGAATCTAGTGCCTGAAATCCAATGTCAACCAAAATGAAGGAGTCAAAGAAATTGTGCAAAAGATCAATCAGAGGCTTGAATTGCAATCTATATCACAAGATCACAGATGACTCCTTCATAATGGAAGGGAAGAATGGCAAAATGAGCCATCATTGAATAAAAGCAAACATCAACCTTTATTAAGTTAAAAATGTTTCTGAAAATCATAGTTATCAAAGAAAATGAACCGTTCATGATATTTATCCATGTAAAGATGCTGTACTTGGAATCATCCATACATAAACTAGATATTAATATATTGGTCCTGTTAATTTAGCCGCCAAGAGTTGTAGGCGTGAATGTTTGACTGATTCCCCCTAATCTGGTTCATTAACTAAAAGACTTAAGAGTTTAATTAACAAATTGAGCTAAAATGCAAGGTACCGATGTGTATATAAACAAAGGACTGGCTATTGTAATAAAATAAACCAAATGCATATAAAAAAAGGTACCTCGCAAAGAATTGGCAGCATATCCCTCGGGTTACATGTTGTTATCAAAACGTCAATGATATTATCAGCAATCTCCAAGCACCTATCCGACAAGCCAGCAAAACGAGAAACGGCCTTTGGCAACTCTAACGAAAATACATCACGGACTGTCTGCAATCCCAGGATATCCACTACACTCAGTAGTAAAAGAAAATAATCAAGTAAAAGCAAAGACCTTAACTGAAATAAAAATCACTGCCAAACCTGGTCTAGCGAAGGAGAAGACAAGAATCTATGGATCTCAGACACAACTCGGAATGCGTCATCTTCTGCTTCCTCATTTTCCGGGTCCAATAAAGCAGCGTCTGAAATAGAATCAATAAAGCTCACCAACTCTGCCGCTTTGATTTCGTTTCCACTTTCAATTGACTGCAAGAGAATTTCGTGAAAACCAGTAAAATGGAATCTCTTGTTAAATTAATTCCCCAAAACCTTATTTCATAGTTACAGTAGAGGAGAAATTTACATTGGAGCAAGAGCGGAGACTGTCCCGAAGACTAAGTACCATAGGACTAGTATTGTCAGATTCGACTTCTTCAAGCTTCGTGCAGCTCTCCATTGACGAGTCACCGATAAGCTGGCTTTAGTATTTCACTGGAAATAACTAGACGGCGTTTGGGAAATGTAAATAATGGTCAAGTGTCCAGTATGTACCCGATTTGATTATTATACCGTAGTATATAATAGGTATTATTTTAAGTTTTTTAAATTATAAAATAGTATCTAAATTTTTTTAAAATTATAAAATAATTTTTAAATATATTATATTATACGATTTATAATTGTACTTAAATTTATCTTTAAAAATTGTAATAATAGAAATTTAAAATAATAATAACTTATTTATTTTTATTAATATTACTTTTCACATATAAACAATAACCACAATTAATATGAAAAAAGATCTTTTAATCATTATATAAAAATAAAATTAAAAATAATATAAAATACTTAAAATGTTACAATTTTGTGATATAATAAAATGTTACAATTATAATAAACAATAATTACATGAAAACATCAAATAAAAGAACTCATATTCAATTATTATTTCAATATAATTTTCAACTTTTCAAAAAAAAGTATTAGAACAAGAGTTTTTGTCAAAAAAAATAACCAACTAAAAATGAAACTTGAAATAAAAATATTTACAGTTATAATTATGTTTGTATATTAAATATAAGTGAGATTAAAAGAAGAGAATAAATAAAAACATGAAACTTTACTCAATTAAATATCCATTAAAATTACATTAATCTCAATTTTCATTTGATATAAAAATCGTTGTCATTGAAAGGAGTCTCATCATGACCATCATTTTAATTTATTGTACTAAATAACATGTCAATAATTTTTATCCAAGATTATCTTCAAAGTTACTTTCATCTATCAAACTTAGTTTCTTTGAAACTCAATCTACCAAAAAATTGATATGGTTAAGACAAATTGGATCTACAAAATTACTTATTTTATTATGAGTTTTATTAAAAATTAAATAAAATTATGAAGAAATTATATTCAACTTAAAAATGATAATAACATAGCTTTCTCGAAGCTTTAAATTGTATGAAACAAAGACTAAATCATTCAATATTTTGCGCTCCAATTTATTCTTTTTCATGAAACAAATAAATTCAAATGTGCTCTAATTCTTTTTATACCCTATTTCACTCACAAATTGACTCAGAATTTGAATTGCAAACTTTTGCAATTCTGGAACATCACTTTTAAATTGGTCCTACCAAGCAATTGTAAAACAACAAAAATAACATTATAAACAAAATAAAATGATGTTTAATTTCAAAAAAATAAGGAATTACAATAGGCATCTCAAAATTACTAGAAGCATCCTTATAAATCTACATTTGTGAGCTTATGAGATCTTACATTATCTCATATCCAATAATTGTCATAATAGTTAATAGCATTCATCTATTAATTTTAATTTTCTTTGTAAAATTTGATTTGAAATAAACATTAGCATTCAAAATGCCCCAGCTGTAAACAATGGAGAGCAAAGTTGTCTTTCTCATCTCTCATTGACGATTAAAAGATAAGGTATATATAAAGAAGACATATTTTGATATTAACCACAATTGTTTCCTACGCCCTCTTCACGACATCTCAAAAATAACTCGTTGTTGTCTTTTCATTACTATCAGTCAAACGAAATACCCTCACCAAAGGCTCATAAACTCGAATGACAATTTGCCATTGGGACCAAAATTCATGATATTCAATTATAATTCTAAAAGCTTATAATCAAACATTAGACCTAACATGCTGAGATGCAACCTACTTATCACTTATAAACATTTGTCTCAACTCTTTCATCAGAATAAAACACTGAAGTAATAAGAAATTAGTTTCAAATCTTGTAATAGTAGGACAATATAAATTCCTATCATTGATGAAATCCTTTCTCAATAAATTCGAGGCCCATACATAATTGTAGATGAATTTGATCACTTTTTTTTTTTGCTTTCTGCATAGTTTCATCAATAATAAGAAAATATCTAGCATCTCCTATATTTTTTAAGTTAATGCAATGTGCAATACAAGAAGTACAATAAAAAGAATTATACTTGCTTTACAATCTTCTTCCAATTGCTTTACAACTATAATCATTGTCAGTAATGAGCTGAACAATATTTTATGGCCTAACTTCATTCACATCTTTTTCAAATATTTAAAACAGAGTACCAACATTCCTAAAAAGGCCAAATGCATTAATTGATTTCAAAATCATTGTCCCATTTGCATAATAAACTAAAAAAAAATAGACTCTTGACTTTTATGTGTCCAATCATCACATATAATTGAACACTTATAAGTAGCCCAAGTAATTCTTCTTTCATCCAAATAACTTTTTATTTTATAAACAAAACTACTTAGATGTTTACCTCCGTAGTCAACAATTGAAGGAACTTTATATCCTAAACCGTAAAAAACAATATCATCCACCATAACTGATAATAATAAGATTAAGTAACATTGAATGCTATATCTAAATCATACCACCATCTAGTTATTTCCATATTCACATCATGAGTTGCTTCTTCAAATTATAAGGCACTGCAAATTAAAGGTTGAGCTTTAAGAGTTTTTTGCAGTGCAAAAAAGTTAGACATCTATCTTCTTCTTTTCCTAACATCAGGTGTAACATTCTCTTCTTGTGGGATAGAAATACTACTACCTTTAACATCCTCACTATCATCCTGACCCCCAACAAAAGAACTTTCACAACTAATTTTATAGTTCAATCTTTGCCTTCTTCCTTTCTCATGTTGATACTCTTCAACCAAAGTCTTCATTTGTTATTTAACATTATGGCTTACTTTCTCACAAGGCTCAACATTACCTTTGATCCCAGCTAAATGCTTCTTTAACCTTTTGATTCCTCTACATTTCAAATGCTTGTTACAATATAAACAAATAGTATAGTTATTTATTCCAAAAACTAATTTAACATAAGCCTAAGTTGGGTCATCAAATCGTCCTAAACTTGAAGCTATTGAATTATTAGGAGTACTTAAACTTCCTTCCATTAATCTGTAAAATAAATAAACGTATATGTCAAAATTAAATTGATGACCTAAAAAAGGACCATTATCAATTTATTGTCAAGAACATTGATGATAGAACACACTTTCATGTTATATCTTTTCCAATTTTACAACTTTTCATATTATTTTTGTCAAAATAGTTTTCGATTAATTTTCTTAATTTCATTTATCTAATATTTTTAATCTAATTTCAATTTTTAAAAATAATAAATTGTTTTATAAATAATTTTTAATTTCAATAAATAAAAGAAAAAGCTCAATGCCTTTCTTATTTTATAAATAGAGTTCAACTTTTATCTTATCAGCCTAATTCTTATTAATATCTATAAACAAAAATTATATTTTTTTCAAAATTAAATATGAAAATACATTACTTGAATATTACTTTAATTGTTGATAAGCCAAAACTGTATAATTATTATTAAATCCCTTGAATTTGCTCAATTGTTTTTTCTATATAGCAATATATGATATTGGTAAATGTTTCTGCTACAGTTTGTAACTATACTTGTCCTCACTTATGATAGCTCTCTTCACGTCCTTCATGTTCACTTATACAAAAATGATAGAAACAGACTACCCTTCTTTATGTTGCGTAAGTGTAACTTAAATAATGTTAGGTGCATCCATTATGAACAATGATTTCTCCAATTGTAGCTTTTTCTAAGATTTAAGAAAAAATTGAGAATATTAAAGTGCAATATAGATTTGAACAATGAAGCCTATTCTTCATCTCTTATTTGTCTTAATTTTGTCATGCAATAAGTTACATAAATAAACCAACTTATTACGCTCAGAAAGTGTGGATGTAGTCGTATAGACATTGATTTTGATATCTTATCTATGATATCTCGTCTACCAGAATAACTTCACAATTAACAAGTAACTCATTGAAGTTCATACATTTCGTTTTCGATACATTGAAAGTGTGATTCTTAGTCAACAACTTTAAATTATGTGGACTATTATTAATATAGTCTTAACATTATTATAAACTTATAAAAAAGAAGGAATAGTTATAATGTACCTAAGCCAAACTGTAACATCATGTTATTTGAACTAAGGTTAAAGTGGTGTTTATTAGAGATTAATTAGAAGTTAGGAGGCATAATTTATGCTTATGCATAATGTGATATATACATACACAACACTATTGATCTTGCAAATTACAATTATTGGTACATGCATTCATTGACATTTTTCGGGTATAATTAATTGTAAAAAAACGTAATTAAAATGTGAATCGTGAATTATTTGAGCTAAAATTTTATTTAGAGACTATTAGTATTAATTTGGAATTTTTGGTAAATTTTAAAAAATTCCTGAAAATTTAAGGTACATTTGGACTAGTAATTAATTGACGAATGGATCAATCATTATGTGACAAATGGCATAGATAAATGAGCAAGATTTGCCATGAGTAATTAATTGAAAAATGGCAGCAATAATTGAGTGACAAATGGACTAGTAATTAGGTGACATTTGTTAGCTTATGTAAGGCATAAGTGGCTTACATGCTTAAAGACATATGTTGTTATGTAAGGGATAAGTGGCTTACATGCTTAAGGACAAGTGTTGTTATGTAAGGGATAAGTGGCTTACATGCTTAAGGACATGTGTTGTTATGTAAGGGATAAGTAGCTTACATGCTTAAGGACATGTGTTGTTATGTAAGGGATAAGTGGCTTACATGCTTAAGGACATGTGTTGAAATAATTTTGGTGACATCTAGCACCTTAGGTGTAATGTTGCTGCAACATTGTTTCAACCCAGCTCATTCTTCTTCTCTTCTCATATCTAACCACAGAAACTTGCTTCTATCTCCCCTTCTTGTGTTTTTCTTGAAGCTATGCTAAATTACCACACTAAATACATGCTTTTACCCTTCACAAAATAGC
Organism: Erythroxylum orinocense; assembly: GCA_025531955.1. Classification (NCBI taxonomy): domain Eukaryota; kingdom Viridiplantae; phylum Streptophyta; class Magnoliopsida; order Malpighiales; family Erythroxylaceae; genus Erythroxylum; species Erythroxylum orinocense. The sequence continues at coordinate 16,358,812 of JANZLX010000008.1, forward strand.
TAAATAGCTAGTTGATTGTTGTTGTTTCATCGTAGCTGAAAGTCATTTAATTCCATCTTGAATGTGTGATGATTCTGCATGTTTGGAGTACTGATTTAGAGTGAGTTTTGAGCTAGTATTAGAACTAAACAAGTAAAAGATTAGTGTTTGTGGCATGTTATAATAGAGAATGATTGATGAGTTTTGGATGAAAGTGAGGAAATGTGCTGGAATATTATGAACTGGAAAACTTTCACTGAACATGTTTCGGTATTCTGATTATAACTTGATCTGTGGATTTTTAAATGAGTTGATTCTTAATTCAGATTAAACTTGAGACATATGTCTACAACTTTCTTGAAGAAGTTGAATTTTAATTCTATTTATAAGATTTTCAAAATTGCAATGTAATTGAGTCTTAGCTTAGGTTGTAACACTACCAGGGACAGAAATCATGTCTTGTGGTTATTGAATAAATTGTATTGACGTAGTCCAAATTAGATTGATATGTCTTCACGATAATTGTAGCTTATTCTCTTAGCTTTAAATTGGTATAAAGTTTGTAATTTTTAGATACTGGAATTGAGAGATATAAGGTGTACAACGTGAATGCATGATCATGCATTAGCCAAATTTTCACATGTACACAGTCTATGGTATTTTGAGCATAACTCATTGAATAATGAACCAAATTGAATGATCTTGGTATCAATAAAGACATAGGAGAATAATTTGTTAGGAGGAAGTGTTACCAAATTCCTTCGCTTTCCTGATGAAATTAATTGTGCAAAACAGACCTGAAAGTGTACCTTTAAACAAATATGAGTTAATCAATGGAATGTGGATATTCAAATGATTATTGTGACAAAATAAATGATAAGAAACTCGAAATTTTCATGAACATGCATTGTACATATTTAGAATATATGAATGTGCATTAATGAATACAAAATTGTGCAATATTGCAATATGTGTATGTATTGTATGTACAGAGGAACGTATTGAGCGATAATGTTGGGCCCCGATTCCTTTTTAAGAATGTTTAAATTATGTTGAGGTTTTAGTTTGACAATTTGTCTATTTAGTTGGAATAAATTTTTAATGACTTATGTTAAGAAATATGAGAAATGGGGAATAGATAGGAGGAAATATGGTGAAATATATGATGAAAATGATGTTGACAATGAGTGGAACGCAAGTATCTGGGTTTGATTGTATAAGTCGATCGGAAGATTTCGTTGGCTGAGCGACCGTATGACCGAGCGGTCGCGCTGTCCGAGCGGTTGCGCTGGTCGAGCGATCGCGCTGTCCGAGCGGTTGCGCTGGCTGAGTGATCGCACAGCCTAGTAACCGCGCCAAGGTGAATTAGTTCAGAAATAGTGTAAGGTGATTTGATGTACCAAGAGACAAGTATGAAACTATAACAAGCAGTATGAAATTTTGGAGACATTTTCGGTATTGACACACAGGATATTTAGATACTATCGATTAGTAAAGGGCATGATG
>JANZLX010000008.1:16379326-16397730 GCA_025531955.1 Erythroxylum orinocense
ACATTATTGGTATTAATACAGAAACCCAAGTTACAAACCAAACATCATTTTTTATACCCATTCCTATTCTCATTCCCTTCTACTATTATACCTACATTTATACCCAAACTCGTGCTCAAACCAAACACCCCCGTATTAGTTTTACAATCTTCTGTAAGATTACAAAAGTATTTAATTATTCCTTATTTATATTGAGTTTGAGTTTGAGGAAAGTAAGTGATCCATGTGTCATAGTAGATGGTGAAAATGGTTTAAATACTAATTATTAAAAAATTTGAGGTCCATTTGATAAAAGTTAAAGTTCAAAAGCTTAAATATAAAGTTAGTGAAATTAAATGAGCTTTTTTTTTTACTTTGTTAATATTTATTTGCCTTAAAATATGTTATTAATTTACATTTATATTAATTTGATTTTAACAAATTAAACATTTCAATCAGTATATCTTTAGTTTCTTGTAGTTCTCCATATTGAATTAGTACAACTGTACAAGAGACATATGGATCTCCGAAAAAACGAACGTCCTCTTTGTCGCTGTTTTCTAAATAGGATCACTGGATCCATTTTCACTTACCAAACTCTCTCTTCTCAAATGTTCACAATCTGATACGCAACCCCCTGCATCCACTCCTCCAACCGTCAGATTCCACAATGGAGCCGGACGTCAGCATCGAGACGTCCTCCATGATCCGCATCGCGGTGCTACCAATTGGCACCGTCCCACCCAACCTCCTGCGGGACTATTACTCCATGTTTCTGCGCCACCACTCCATCCCCCTCTCCGCGATCAGCTCCTTCTACACCGAGCACCAGAAATCACCGTTCGCGCACCAGCCATGGGACACCGGTTCGCTCCGCTTCAAGTTCGTCCTCGGAGGCGCTCCGCCCAGCCCCTGGGAGGACTTCCAGTCTAACCGGAAGGTCCTCGCCGTCATAGGCGTTTGTCACTGCCCGTGCTCGCCGGATCTCGACTACGTCATCGATCAATTCGACGCCGCATGTAGAAGTTATTCTTCGGCTTTGGTTCATCGTTGCTTCGCTTTCTATCCCTGCGATTCTCAGGTAGGATAAATTTGAGCTTTTTGTGATTAAACCTAAGCTTTTGGCTAACTGAAGATAAATTTGAATATTTTGTATCCCAGCTCGAAGATGGAGGTACTAAGGGAGAAAGCCTCAGGTTGTTTCCACCAGCTGACCGGCAAACGCAAGAGATCCACTTGCAGACTATGATGCAAGACATTGCAGCGTCGTTGTTGATGGAGTTTGAGAAATGGGTTCTTAAGGCGGAATCCGCCGGAACTATTCTTAAGACACCGTTAGATTCTCAAGCGAGTCTCAGCTCAGAGGAGGTTTATTCTTAGGTGTCTTGAGGATTTTTGGATCAGCATTTTTTATTCTTTTGATTACTGGAACATCTGTAGTTGGATTGTTCTTCCATGGACATTGTACTCAGCGACTTGGTGAAATTGCAGGTGATCAAGGCCAAAAAGCGGAGACTTGCACGGGCACAGAAGACAATTGGTGATTATTGTCTACTGGCAGGGTCACCTGTCGATGCTGACGCTCATTATTCTACTGCATTAGAGCTCGCAAGATTGACTGGCGATTTCTTTTGGTATGCTGGGGCACTGGAGGGTGGCGTTTGTGCACTTTTGGTATGTACATTTAGTTGAGTAAGATCATGTAATCTTTTGTAATTGGTTTTTGGTATTTCATAGCTACCAGTCAGTCACTGAGGAAGTCATTTTCTTGTGTCATCAGATAGGCAGAATGGGTCTAAGGGATGCAGCTTTAGAGGATGAGGTCAGGTATCGCTACAGCAGTGTGATATCACATTATAGGAAGTCATTTATGCAAGATAATGCTCAGAGGTATTTGTTGTTCCAGATTAGCTGATCAATTGTGCATAGTGATGCTATTTCCTTATTTCCCTCTGGAAGAAACTGATTTTGATGTATATGTTGATCAGCTTACTTCTGGGCTCTGTATAAAATTTAGCTGTTAAGCTAACCTATCCTATCATCTAGTCTGCTTTCTTAGTGTTATTAAGTGGATACATTTTCCCACCTGACATCTGTTAAACACTGCTTAAATATTACTATTGTTGTAAACAACTATTCACCACCTAAGCACAATTTATTTACAATGATTCTTGGTGCTATTTAAATATTTGTATGGACCATGATGACCATGCGCAATTTATCCAAATTTCTCAATTATTGGTGCTAGTAGTGCTGGAAATGGTTAAATTATGTTCTAAGCTTCAAATAGAAACAGCTGAAGGGGAGATTCAAACATTATTTCACCTTTGAGACATCCCACCCCCACCCCTGAAATGGATAAAGAGGACCGATTAATTTCTTATCTTTTATATAACTGAGTTACTAGATATTGTCTTAGAGGATCCCCATCTCCCGTGGATAATGTTGACTGTTGATATTATGTTTTGTTTGCAGGGTATCACCATTAAGCTTTGAACTTGAAGCTACATTGAAATTGGCTAGATTCCTTTGCAGGTAAGCTTTAGCACATGACATCTTTTTGGAGTGTCTATATTCACAAATGAGCTTTCCAGAATGGGCACTTTTAACTCCAACTGTATAGAGTTAGTCAAGTGTAATGCTTTCTTCCTTGGTTAGGTTGATGTGGTGAAAGACACTGAATTTACTTGTCTAGTTTTTTTTTAAAATATTTTTGACCCTGGAAGGGGTTCAAAATTCTGTCTTTTTTCCTTATATATCTTCTTAATTTGCTCAACTTATACATCTACATATTTCAGGCCTACCATTCTTTTTATTGACTGAAAGTAGTTCTAGTTGAAATGGCAGACTTATTGCTCTACTTCAGCCAATACTTAATGATTGTAAATGGCAATTAGTCCTCCTTATTATAATTTTTCATATGTGGACAGTCCTATATAGATTGTGCTTTGACAAAGAAGCGCTTGCTGCAATGTTCTCCCTTTACTTTTAGAAATACTTAAGAAGTGCATTGTCTAACAGCCACCTTTTTTCAGGAGAGAACTGGCTAAAGAAGTGGTAGAGTTGCTGACTAGTGCTGCTGATGGTGCAAAATCTTTAATTGATGCCAATGATAGACTCATATTATATGTTGAAGTTGCTCGTTTGTTTGGTACTTTGGGTTATCAAAGGAAAGCAGCTTTTTTTTCTAGGCAGGTGGCTCAGTTGTATCTGCAACAAGATAATAGATTGGCTGCAATAAGTGCTCTGCAAGTTTTGGCAATGACCACTAAAGCATATCGCATCCAGAGCAGAGCATCACTATCCAATGTGAGTATTCAAGTTGTTAAAAAGTGTAAAGAATGGCTGTCTAATCATATCAATTGGAAATGCATCCAAAACTGATCATGTTTAGGTCATATGTGAAATAACTTTACTTGATGAGTTTGTCAGAAATTAAGCAAACAATGATTTCTTTCAATCCTTTGATTTTCCCTATGTGCTATATCATGTAAGCAGACAGGAGCAAATCACTCAGATATCGGCAAATTTCATCACCAGTCAGTGGTCTCCTTATTCGAGTCTCAATGGAGCATGTTGCAAATGGTTGTACTTAGGGAAATACTGTTATCTGCTGTTCGTGCTGTTGATCCTCTGGCTGCATGGAGTGCTGCTGCCCGACTCATAAGATCATATTATCCCTTAATAACACCAGTAGGACAGAATGGTCTAGCCAGTGCACTTTCTAATGCAGCCGAGAGGCTGCCTTCAGGGACTCGATGTGCTGATCCTGCCTTACCATTTGTAAGGTACCTGCTTTCTTCATTATCTTCTCTGTAAATAATTTTCATTTTGTACTTTATTTTCCTTTTGCTTTGGTTGTATGTGAATTTGTTAGTTTTCCTTGCTATTTCTAAGAATGATTTTTAGCTAAAATGTCCTTATTTGGGTTATCCATTGACAAGGAGAGTTAACCATCAACCATTACTTTTCACTTTAGTTGTATGAGTTTGTAATCTATCGCTAGCTACTTAATTCTGTCAGGTTGTATTCTTTTCCTCTTCATCATTCTCAAATGGACATTATAAAACGTAATCCTGTTAGAGAAGATTGGTGGGCTGGGTCTGCTCCTTCAGGGCCTTTCATTTATACACCTTTCAGCAAAGGTGAGCCAAATGACAGCAGCAAGCAGGAGTTAATTTGGATTGTTGGAGAACCAGTCCAGGTTCTGGTTGAGTTGGCAAACCCATGTGGCTTTGATTTAAGGGTTGATAGTATATACCTATCAGTGCATTCTGGAAATTTTGATGCATTTCCGGTTAGTGTAGATCTTCCACCTAATTCCTCAAAGGTGATCACCTTATCTGGAATCCCAACTTCAGTTGGACCTGTTGCAATTCCGGGGTGTATTGTTCACTGTTTTGGTGTGATTACGGAGCACCTTTTCAAGGATGTTGACAATCTTCTCCTTGGTGCAGCACAAGGACTTGTTCTTTCTGACCCTTTCAGATGCTGTGGCTCTGCTAAGTTGAAAAATGTATCTGTTCCAACTATTTCTGTAGTACCACCGCTGCCTTTACTGGTTTCACATGTTGTAGGTGGTGATGGTTCCATAGTGTTATATGAAGGCCAAATTCGTGATGTTTGGATTAGCCTGGCTAATGCAGGCACAGTCCCAGTTGAGCAGGCACATATTTCGCTCTCAGGGAAAAACCAAGATTCAATTGTGTCAATACCATATGAAACCCTGAATTCTGTGCTTCCGTTGAAACCTGGTGCAGAGGTGATCCTTCCTGTCACCTTAAAGGCCTGGCAGCTTGGTCCAGTGGACACTGATCTTTCTTCTGGTAAGGGTGCCTCTGGAAGCTTGGGAAGGCAGCTGAAGGACACTAGTAGCCCTACCCTGTTGATTCACTATGCAGGTTTTTCGTAATAGTTATGCTATTGCATCTCTCTATCTCTGTTTGTCTGTATGCATGTTTATGTTGCTAGAATGGAAAAGTGTAATGGGAATTGAAATCTTTATCTTACTCTTTAATTAGTCTTGCAAATGTCCTATTGTGTCTCATAAAGTTAGTTGCACAATGAAATTGGAAGCTGAGGCAACATTATCATTTCTGCATTATGTGCCATGTCCCCTGTGGACGATAAAATCTGTGAACCCTTGTTCTATTAACAAAATAAAAAAGTGGGTTTGGAAATCTAATTGGCTTTTGTTTAGTAGTATCTTGGAATTGAATTTTATTATGGACTTGTAATTAATTCAGGTTTTGCACTTCAAACTCTGATAATATGCTTGTTTATATTCATTAACTTTGTTTTTGAAACTGTGCTTAGAATTAGAAATTTCGTTGTGAATCTACTTATCATGGCAGCTTGTTCATTTTTGTTTTCTATATTTTTGGATTATTCATGATATTCTTATTGTTCATCGCTTATTGTTCATTTCTTTTCTTAACCTTTTCACAATTTCCTAGGTCCATTGACAGATTCTGGGGATCCACCAGCCAAAGGGACTGTGCCTCCTGGTAGACGCTTAGTAGTGCCCTTGCAGATATGTGTTTTGCAAGGTTTGTCTTTTGTAAAAGCACGCTTGCTTTCAATGGAAATACCTGCCCATATCGGTGAGAATCTTCCAAAACCAATTAATGTGGAGGATAGACTTTCTGTAGAATCTGTTGATTCCCAGGTAAAGATGGATCGATTGGTGAAAATTGATCCTTTCAGAGGAAGTTGGGGGCTTCGTTTTCTGGAATTAGAATTGTCAAATCCAACTGATGTTGTATTTGAAATTAGTGTCTCCGTGCTGTTGGATAGCAATGAGGATAAACTTTCTGGCGATCAGGTTCCTACTGAATATAGTTGCCAAAAAACAAGAATTGATAGGGATTACTCTGCGAGGGTATTAATACCACTTGAGCATTTCAAGCTACCTATTCTTGATGGTTCCTTTTTCATGAAGGATTTTGAACCTGAGGGTGGTGGTGCTATTGGCAGAAAGTTGAGCTTTTCAGAAAAGAATACCAAGGCCGAACTAAATGCTTCTATTAAGAACCTTATTTCCAGAATAAAGGTCAGATGGCAATCAGGTCGAAACAGCTCTGGGGAGTTGAATATTAAAGATGCAATACAGGCAGCGCTTCAGACATCTGTTATGGATGTGTTGCTACCAGATCCATTGACATTTGGCTTTAAGCTTGTTATAAGTGATGCTCCACTAGAATCCGAGGTGCCCGTTAACTCTTCTGGATCCAGAGGTTCTGTTTTGGCACATGAAATGACTCCTATGGAGGTTCTGGTTCGTAATAACACGAAGGAAATTATAAGGATGAGTCTTAGCATTACTTGCAGAGATGTGGCTGGTGAGAATTGTGTTGAGGGCACAAAGGCAACCGTCTTATGGGCTGGTGAGTTATTGTGATGATGATGATGTATACATCCTTCCAGTGTTTTTTTAATTATTTTTTTTCTTAATCCCTTTTAACTCATCAACATGATACATGGATGTCGGATAATCTTATTGAGAATTAATGGTTCACATCAACAATCTTTCGATGCATAACATTTACCTCCACTGTTACTTAAGCAAACGGCTTGTCAGATCCATGTCTGATATGAAACTGTTAGCAGGTATTTTAAATGGTATCACTCTGGAAGCTCCCCCACTTCAAGAATCCAAGCATTCATTCTCTCTGTACTTTCTTGTCCCTGGTGAGTACACTTTGGTAGCTGCAGCTGTGATTGAAGATGCAAATGATGTGCTTAGAGCTCGAGCAAAAACCAATTCACCCGACGAGTCAATATTCTGTCGGGGCCCCCCCTTCCATGTTCGTGTCATTGGAACTGCCTGAATAACATCCGGATGTCATATTGTAACTTTGGTGTATGCGAACCATTACTGTTTTTGTGGATGGTTATCGTAGCCGCCATTATTTGCCTATACCCTTCTTTTGCCTTTTCTGCCAAGCCTTTGTTTTAGTATTAGTAGTTGTGTGTCGACAGTGAGAGCTGTTCAAGCTGATAACTGTTTGGTGTACACTTACTGTTATCGTATCATATGTTTCCAGACCACATAATGAGTTTTTGGAACGGAATAAGCGTTACAAGTCCAACTGAAAAATAAACCTCAAAGGCATTAAAGTTTTTCTATCCGAGTTTTACTAGATTTAATATTTATTTTTCGATTTTTGAAAAACTTTAGTAATAATACAGACTTCTCTTTCAGATTTTAATTTATGCTGTAATTCAAAAATTAATAGTTTTGTTAAGTTGGGTAACCACCAGAACCTTGTAATATTTTCGTGAGAAATAAACCCTTTTTCTAAACTTAAGCTGATATATACTTTGTGATAGGGAGATAAAAGGCCATAAGATGAGAATCCAATCTTTGTTCCGGCCTCTCTATTCAACTACAGTATTTCAGCTTTCTTGAGCTCCAAGCATTGAAAAGCTACCTCTTCACCGGCCATTATTGGACTGGGTTGGAGCATCCTGCTTTCGTTTGGATGTTTCAATCCTACCTTTTCAGCGGCCATTATTGGATCGGGTTGGAGCACTTGCTTCCATAAGGTGTTTTAATGTTGCGTTATATTAATATGGTCCATATAGTGAATAAGATTTAATAAAATAAAATTGTTTAACAGGAATAGAAAATCTGACTCTACATATTATATTATTATGATCGTTTGGATTCAACTTTTAAATATTATTTTTTCCTTTGTTTTTCTTGAAGTGGATCTAATCAACATAAAGGAGAAATGAATTTGTGATCTGCTTCAACCATTATCACCGAAGCCAATGAAGAGGGGATTTGTCGTAGATGCGGCGAAAATTCCAAAGTGTTTTTGGTGGTTTGCTTCCGAGAGAATAAATGTTTGTTTATTTTGGATTAAACGGCAACAAATCGGCTTTTCTTATTTTGGTGTCCTCCAAGAGCGGCGGATTCCTGAAAATCTGGGTATCAAAGGACAAGCATGGATTGGATGACAAACTTCCCAGAATTGGTTGCATCTGCATTTATATGTCAACACATTAAAAACCTTTAAATATAATATTGACTGTGACAATGTCCTTGAGAAGTGCTGATTTTGATGGGTGGTTGATCGGTCTTCGTCGTTCTTTAATGTCATTAACAAGCCTTAAATTGGATTGGGAGGCATTTTCAAGTGGTGGGAACAAAAGGAAACGACACAAGTCAAAAGCAAAGGAAAAAACAGATGTTTGTAGAGTTTATAATAATCGATAAGGAGAACATACTAGTTTAAGATTTCTGCATAAAAGAGATAACGACTTTTCTTACAAGTATTCTTTAAGTAACCATTTGATTAATATTGTGTATGATATGATGTATAATAAGATCATGCTTCTCTTTATTTCAATTTCTAAAATTGGTACCAAAGACGTATCAACTATGCGTCTTAATTATGAATATTATCTAGATAAATTGAAATTAAATTTGTGTTATTTAATCGTTTAAGTTATATATGGTGATCCTCAAATTATGATAATGACTAAATTTAATACAAAGAGAAAAATATTAACCATCTTGATTATGTAAATCAATGCTCTGGTTGTGTATTTTGAATGTAGATGATATTCTTTTTTTTTTTTGGGCCTAAAATCATGTAAACATCAAGTAAGTAAGCATTTGTGTTTTATTTTGTTCTCGAGTTTTAAAAAAAAGATTGCACAAATTGTATCAAAAAATTTTGTTTTTCAATTATGGCTATTGCATCAAAGAATATAGTTTAAACTCAACAAGGATGAAAAATTAAATGGTGACAATTATGAAACTTGGAGTATAAAAATCTAATATGTCTCTAGGCATAAGAGACTCTCGAACTATTAAACATAATTATGGTTGTTTCTAAGGAAGGTAATATGACCCAACACAAAGGGACCCTTATGCTTATGAAACATAGAGGAAAAAAAACCTATTGGCTTGTATTATATCCTTATGTAGTATGGATAACAATATAATACATGAGTTTCGAAAATATAAAAATGTTTAAGGACATGTGGTCTATTTTAGCTATACATTTTGGAGGCAACTTAGTGACCAAAATGAGACCATTCATTGTCAAACACGATAATTGAGTTGTGTTACGTTGGTCATGAATTATCAGACAAGCAACAATGATAAAATGTGATTAATTTGTTACCTCAAATTTGAGAGCATATGAAGATTCATCTAACTCATAACGAGAACATCAAGACGATGAAAGATACTATACGGAATTTCATACTAGAAAAAGAACATTTTGGAGCCCCCAAAGTATCTTACGAGATATATACAGTTGGTTATAACTCACATAAAATTATGAATTGGAAGCATAAACATCATAACGGATCCAAATGGAAAAAGGAAAAGAGAAATACCCATTTTACTCATAACTCAAAGAAGGTAAAGAAGAATCAACATGGAACAAGAAAATATCTTTTTAAAAATAGAACATGAAAAGAGGTAAGCGTCTTGATTGTGGCGATAAGTTTCACTTTGACCATGATTGTAGTATACCCAAAACAAATGAGATCTTATTATATAGATATTTATTAGGTGAATATCTCTTGTTCTATTTTTCTAATTAAATCGTATCCTTTGTGGATTGTAGATTAGAAAACAACCAAACATGTAGTAAAGGATAGAGATGCCTTCATAAAATTTTGAAAAAACCCATATAAAACATAATGAATTTATGTAAGACACAACTTAAGAGTTGTTGTATAGGGAATTGGAACCTGTAAATTAGACATGCTTGATCCTCAATCCCTAATCCTATATAAAGTGTTGTTAGCTCTAAAGATTTAATAAAATCTTAGTTCTATATTAGTATTAATTAGATTTGGTTTTGATGTAAATTTTCACGATCGTGGTATGGATTTATATCTAAAAACCATTTGTTATGGTCATGGATTTTATGTTGTATGGATTTATATCTAAAAACCATTTGTTATGGTCACGGATTTTATGTTGAGTAGTATATCAATTTGGATATCGTTTATTCAAATAGTTAACATTATTTATTCCTTGTTTACACCTTATTATAATTCTAATAATAATGAAATTTTGTGACATGCTAGGTTATGTCATAGTAGTCAAATTCGAATAAGTCGATTAGCTAATGAAGAATTATTAAGTGATTTACATCAAGTAAATCTACTTATCTGTGGACATCATTTAGCTAGTAAAATGACAAAAAGCCATTTGAAAAGGAAGCATGCGTTTCATATCTATTGTAGTTGATTCATTTTGATATATGTGGTCCAATGAATATAAGGGCACTTTAAAGGACTGTATACTTCATCACTTTCATAAATGACTATACTAGATATAGTCACGTCTATTTTTCCTCTCAGAAAGTAAAATCATTAAATTGTTTAATAAGTATATGAATTTGGTATAGAATTAATTAGATAAGAAAAGAGAAGTATTAAGAACTGATCAAGGCCAAGAATACTTATTTGCTAAGTTCAAGATATTGTGTGATGAAAAAGTAATAGAAGGCAATTAACTATTCCTCGAACCCTAAAACAAAATAACATTATGGAAAGACATAATAGAATGTTACTAAAAATGGTTAGCTCCATAATAGCACAAACATGTTTGTCAATCACTTATTGGCGTGAAACATTGCTTATAGTCACTTGTGTGTTTAATCGAGTGCCTACGGATTCAATTACAAACATTTTGTATAAGTCGTGAACATGAAGAGAACTTGACATTGAACATCTAAGACCATGGAAGTATGTTGCCGACGTTCATGATATCTCTGACAAGTATATGAAACTAGACCCAAGAGAGAAGAAAAGTATCTTTATTAGATACTCTGAATGCTCAGAAAGATATATTTTCATCAATTAATGAGATAATGAAGGTTTAACTTAATTTAAATAATAAGATAGAAAAATACCTATTTCTATATAAAATTCTTAATAAAAAATGATTCCATTACTAGGAATCATAAAAAAGGATTATCCGTGTACAAGTAGTCTAAAAAGTGAAGAATTAACTCAAGTTTAATTAAGGTTATAACCCACTGAAAGTTTACCTACTCTATCTGATCCAAGTGGAAGTAATTAAGATGGTCATGAATTTGTTTCTTATGAATCACTTTTATGTCATAATCGTGGCATAGTTTCTCAATGTCAATTTGAAATAAAAGGATATACTTGCATGATTATCTCATAAAAAGATGATGAGCTAAGGAATGTACATAAGGTAAAGAATGGATGAAAGCAATAAAAGAAAAAATGACTTATTTAAGCTTAAATCAAGTATGGCACTTGTTTATCTCCTTATTGAAAAAATAAGTTCTCAAAATAAAACTAAACGTTGATGGCACTATCAAAAGATACAAGGCATGCTTCATGATGAAAGGATATACACAACTAGAAGAAATTGATTATAACGAGACATTTTCACTTGTTATAAAGTCAATTCATCTAGTTTTAGCTGTAGTAGTCAATTAGATATTGAATTACATCAAATGGATGTAAATACTACTTTTTCTAACTAAAGAATTATAAAAAGAAATCTATATAGAGCAATATATAGGTTTTATTGAGCAGGCCAAGAACATAAAGTATAACGATTATTAAATCAATTTATGTTCTGACACAGTCCTCAAGGCAATGGCACATTCTTTTTCATAACATAATTATTTCATGTGAATTTTGTATGCTTGATGAAGACAAATTTTTATAGATTAAGAGATCCAAAAATAAGTTTGTGATTTTATTTTTATATGTGAATGACATTTTGATTGCTTGTAATGACTATGAGTTTGTCAAGCAAATCAAAGAGTGTTTGTCATCTAAATTTGAGATGAAAGACATGGATGAAGTTGCATATATTCTTAGAGTTAATATTTCAAAAGATTATTTAAAGAGATTATTGTCACTTTCTCAAGCGACTTATATTCAAAAGATTTTAGAACGACATATACAGGATTACAATAAATGGATAATCTTGCTGCTAGAAATGAAGGTCCTGAGAAGAAGTTTTGCCTATGCGCATAAAAATAAAAAGGGAACAAATGAAGAAAAATTCCTATTCTATTTCAATTAAAAGTCTCATATATGTTGTGGTGCTTATAATGCTAGATACTTGATATATTATTGGAATGTTGAGCAGATATCACTCAAACCCAGGATAAGTACATTGGAAAGCAATAAACAAAATATTGAGATTTCTAAAATGTACTATTAATTATACATTATATTATCAATGCAAAAGTTAGATAAGAGAAAACATCTATGGAGTTGCTTTCTTAGTCAATAATGGTGCTTTATCATAGAAAAGTAAAAAATAAACATAAGTTGCCTTATCTTCAATGAAAGCTAAAGTTATAGTATTTTCTGCAGTAGTACAAGAAGTCGTGTGCGTTACTTCTTGGTTAATTTGGGAATAGCTCAAAGTAACTTAAACCTATCATATGTGAGTGAGAGATAATAATAGAAGAACACACTGTCGTAAGTGAGTGGGAGATAACAATAGAAGAACAAGTCTAATAAATTTAAGGTGCAACTTTTGAAATTTCAACTCCTAAATATGAGTTGATAATTAATTGATTAATTCAAAAAGTTGATGATAATGATCTAATTAGAATATAATAAAAAGACTTCTAATTTTTTTAAAAAAAAGAAAACGACAAGGGTTTTTTAACCAGTAAAATTCAATCATATTTATGGTAAAATGTTGTTCCTCTTCCTTTCAACTTCCAATACTTGATTTCCTAGACAAATAATGTTGCTACCACCCACCACTACCAAGCCCCCTCGTTAGCTTCAATTCTACATGCAGTCTTGAAAGAAATAATTCCAAAACAACATTAAAAATATATATATGTAATCAAGTTAAACGGAAAGATTAGTGATTAGTGATCACTTAGCCACGTTTTAACTCAATACTTCTTCAGACGTCTAAACAGCTAAATGATGTTTGCATCATCATCAACCTTTTCCGTAATGATAAAAAGAAGGACTACTTAATTTGCAATATGTAAAATAAGAATTAGCATAACAATAAAGAAAAGATGCTCGTTTTCATTTGAATGGACAGAGACCCTGTTCGGAATTAGTAATTACCAACACGCGGCCATCAACATCAGTCGAAATCATGCATTTTCTTTGCATTGTTAGTTGAAAATTTGACAATTCTTTGATACAGATGAATGACAATTAATCAGAGTAAGTGCTTGTCCTAAAATGGGTCCTGGGGAGCAGATGAAGCAGACCCAGACCCAATAATAAGCGGGGGCGTTGGGTGTGATTCTTATTGATGGGGGCATATAAATCTATTCTATCAAGTGGTGTTGTGGTCCATGTCCGAAGAGAAGAGTAAGAGTAGTTGTTTCTTGCGGAAGTGGTCCAGCAAAGGAAAGGAGTAGTTATCCTTTTGCAAATGAGCTTAATTGAAAAGTAGCTGTAGCTGTTTTGTTTTGTCTGCGATTAAAAGTAAAGCGTAATCAACACGCACTAACCAACAATGAGGAGATGAGATGAAGCCATGTATTATTATTATTTATTCTTCGCTTCGCTCCAGATTGCATGTATCATACATAATTGACATTCCCACGAGTGCGCCCTGACAGAGAAACGTTTCGTATAAAAATAGCACATTATTATTACAGGATAAGCCCATCACATCGTTTCGTTTCGTTTCGTTTGGTTTCGCAAAAGACATTAACTCAGTTAATTAATTAATTATAAAGTATGTCTGGGTGTTTTCTTGCCAATACATAAATCAAATCATGCATCTCTCTCTCTCTGTTGTATGTAAAAGTGTTTCTGTTGTCTGTTCTTTCACAATGTCTCTTGGCTCGGCTCCAGCCCAATTTGGGTCTTCATGATAAAAGCAACTCTTTCATATCCCTCTTTTCATTTTACTTTCCTGCCTGTTGTTTGTTTGTATCGTATGACGTGACTTCAATGAAATGATTCTTTTCTTCCCCATTAATCTTATTATTTTTCCCTGCTTTGCGAAACAAGTCATTTGGTAAAGCTTAGATGAACATGAACATGAACCTTCACTTATTACCCTTACCTAAATAATATTACAATTTTTTTAAAGAATTAGTCACATATTAATCTTATTCCAATACATGCGTCTGAAGAATCTAATATTTTTAAAGAAATGCATACATGAGAACTTGAAAAATAGGATGTCGCTATCCACACTTTCATGGTCTCGTGATTCACAAAAAATGTGAGTTTTGTGTTGTATATGTACAAGCAATTCTGACTCGATCGAACTTGTCGTTATACATACCCTACAGCCGTGCAAATTGAAATTGTTTGTAACGTCAACGTTTCACTTGTCAGTGTTAAACCATTAAGCTATTTATTCTATTTCCCTTTCAAGCATTTAAAGATAAGCAGGCTTGTGTGGAAAAAAAAAAAGATAAAACAAGTGAAACTTGGCAATTCACTTAAACCTTTCTCTGTTAGACGACGTCTGGTGCGTAGGTATTGTATGGAAACCAAAAGCCCAGCGCAAGACAAAAGTATAAGTAAAACAAAGGTATCTGAGAAATGCCCACGTATGAAAACCTTGGCAGCTTTCACATTCACCCAACACGTGCAATCTCTTATTTCATACAGCAAACTTTTCAGAAAATAATTGGTTAAGCTGCCTTTTACTTATAATTCGTCTGTTTTCTTTCATTTTTAAACAAATGAATTTCTTATTTTTAGTTCAAATTGCTTCTTGTTTTCACAATTTATGAAAATCATAAATTTTAGTTTTTAAAAAATATTTATTATTTCGATGAAATAGTTTTTTGGATATTGAATATTTAATTCTAAATAATGATAATACTTCAATATTAAAATAAAAGCAAACTATTTACATTTATTTAACTCTTTTGGTATTGGACCCACCAATTAGTATAAAATTTTCACATTTTAATTGAGGGCATCAAGAGTTTAATCATTTAATTGAAGAAAGAAGTGTGCGGGGCCAATAGGATTGAGACAATCCCGTTCTATTCTATAGAAAAAGGTACCAGCTACCCTACGAAACTTAAGCCTACCTCATCTCATCCCACTGCCTGCTAGACTAGACCTTTTGGTTTCTAATTTAATTGCCTCACTGAACTTGCTAACTCCACACGCGTACCCTCAACAACCTTGTGCAAAGTGCAAACTACTATTACGGCTCGGCGACCTCCACTCTAGTCTTTTTACACAACTTCCCACTTGCACTTTCCAGGATTCCCTAGTCTGCTCTCTCAGTTAATATGTTTGTAGTTAGTTTCAGGATTTATAAGTATTTTTCTGAATTTATCTTAACATCTAATACTAATAACTTACCATTATGCCACTTCAATTTCAACTTCCCCATTAATTCAGCATTTCAAATACTGGCATATTATTTACAAAAATAACTTTAAGTGGTGAAATTCTCTATAAAACATAAGAGTGAGATAATAGGTGATAATTACGTGACAAATTAAAATTATAGACTGTGTTTTCCCAATCTTATAGAGAATTAAACTCTTATGCTTGAGTTAATTTATTTCGATTTAAATTAAAAGATATATTCACTTAATTAAGTTATGTTTGGTTGGATGTAAGGTTTTTAGTAAAATAGAATGGTTTATAATATAATGGAATGTAAATGAATATAATATTAGAAAATTGTTATTTTAGAGTGATGGAAGGGTTTACAATGTAAAATAGTGAAATGTTATTTGGAAGAAGGATTTATAATATAATATAGTAAAAAATTGTTTATTGATACGCCATGAAGTCAACCAAAATTCCAAAGCCTAGTAACAAATATATGGAGTATGTTTGATGAGATGCGGCATGTAGGAGATTGGTTGTTGGAGCCATTTATGTAGAGATCAAGTGCATATTAAGTGAAGATTTAATATTTTGATTAATGTCTTATTGTTTAGTTACGTTAGGAGAATAAGCAAAAGGTTGTTAACTTAGGATATGCCTATAATCTCGAAAGATAGTTGGGTTGTTTTGGCTAAGTTGTTCAATTATAAATAAGCTCCAACAAGTATGAATAAGAAAATTCGGAATTAATCAAACTCAATTATCTTGTGGTTGTTTCTCACCTTAAACAGAAATTTACACAAATTTATACGATTTGACTGGGACCATAACAGTGGTATCAGAACGTGGTTACTGTGGCAACTAATAAAGAACGAATTGAGCATATGGAAACTGAGATTGGGAGCTTACAAGATGGACTGAAGCAAATGGAGTTAAGGCTCAATGACAAATTGTATCGCTTAGAAGAAACCTTGAGTAAAGTGGTGGATTCACTATCAACATCAAAATGAACATCAAGTTACAACAACAATGATTATTTCGAATCTTCATATCATGGCCAAAGTGAAAAGAAGCGCCAACAGTCAGTGTCAAAAGTTGCCAAACTCGAATGTCCACAATAATCCAGCGACGATCCAATTGAGTGGTATAATAGGATCATGCAAGTCCTTGAATATTAGGAAGCAATTGATGAATAAAAGGTTTCCCTAGCTTCCAAGAATAAGGTAAGGTAATGATGTGGGAAATTTTGTGGAGGAGCTTTGGGAGCGATTTGGTCCTACGGAGTGTGAAGACTATGATAAGGCACTATCTAGAGCTAAACAGACGAGGTCATTACGCGATTATCAAAGTGAATTTGAGAAGCTTTGATGGGTCCCGTTTTCGGAATCCAACCTCTTAACAGAATACCGCGATACTAGAGTGTGGTTCCTTGCTTAACATAAGTTCTCATCTTTTTTTTTCCACTACCATATCTCAGTTGCAAAAATTAGCAATTCACGATCAACGCTTATCATCTCACCCTCATCATACACAAAGCATAACTCACTATGTACATTCCAAAAATAAATACATTACGAACACTACAACATCAATCCCAAAAATCCGAATCCAAAAATATAGATACAACTTCAAATACACATGATGTAAATATCCCAAAAATTCTCAACATGACTAAGATCCCAGTCTCACAATAAATTAGCTTAAAATACAACATGCGCATAACCTAACGAATGCCTTTCCCTTCTTTCATTCGATCTCGTTTTCATTACCCGTTTCCGGAATCCAACTAGCTTGGTAATTGGGTTAGTGGTTGGACACAAAAGGCGCTAGTAAGGACATTTATAGGGAGATTAAAGCTAGAAATTTCAGAGGACATTTGAATGTTTCAGCCTACAACTTTAAAGGAAGCTATAAGCCTCGCACCATGAAGGATGATCAACTATCACGTTAAAAGAAGTTGTTATGACCTCAGTACAACAACCGGGCACCACTCCACACAGCACCAACACCAGTACCAGCAAACAATATCCACACCCAAAACATTGGGATCGTCAGGCGGGTTATATGAGACGAGATGCAATGACGTCATACAATAGGACTTTGCTTCAACAGCAATGATCGGTTCACGACAGGACATAAATGCAACCAACCCCAACTACTGATACTTAAAGGTGGCGGGATGAATGAAGAGGAAGAAAACTCAGGAGAATTTCCAAAAGAAGACGACACTAGTAAGTTAACCAACCTAAAAATCACTCTTTATGTTCTTACAGGATGGGCAACCCCAAGAACCATATGTGTCACAATAAAGATAGGACCATACGAGATTATGGTATTGATCGATAGCAGCTCAACTCATAATTTCATCAGCTCCCGAATGGCCAGCACGCTAAGACTACCAATTATTCCCACAGTTGAATTTTCAGTACGAGTCGCAAACGGAGGAAAAATATCGTGTAAAAGAAAGTTTGAACAAGTACAGGTATTAATACAAGGAGTCCCATTTACGTTAACTCTTTATTAACTACCAATTACTATATTGGATATGGTGTTAGGAATTCAGCGACTAGAAATACTTGGCTCAATAATTTGCAACTGGATAAATCTTACCATGGATTTCACTTGGGCAAACAAAAATTGTCAATTACAAAGACATCAAACCTTAATCAATCCAAACAGCATCTTTGACTGAAACTTACCATAGAGCTGAGACAAGGCCAGACCAGTTTTGCTACATGTTTTCACATGAATATAGAAGATTCACTCAAAATTATGACTCTGTACATGTTGGAACTGTTAAAAGCATATGAGACTATATTTCAAGAGCCAACCACGCTACCACTAAGACGGAAAATCGGCCACAACATTAAACTAAAGGAAGGAAATGAACTAATCAATGTGAGGCCATACCGTTATGCCTATTTTCAGAAGGCAGAGATTGAAAAACAAGTACAGGAGATGCTAAATTTGGGTCTCATTCAGGCTAGTACCAGCCCTTTTCGTCCTCCGTGTTACTCGTCAAGAAAAAGATGACAATTGGAGATTCTACACAGACTATCGGTCTGTAACACCCAAATACCCCCTGGGAGGATATGTGGATGCCACCCAAGACAGTACAATCAAAATCAAAATATTTCACACATGCAGTTTTAAAATAT
>JANZLX010000008.1:16397830-16412160 GCA_025531955.1 Erythroxylum orinocense
TGTTCTGATATTGTTTCGGCTAGATGTGGTTCAGAGGAGGTATAGACCTGGGTGTATGGGGTTAGCCTATTGGCTTGACGTTAGTTTGCCTCTTCTATTTGGTTTGTTGTTCTGCGTTTGGTTTAATGTAAAAAAAAAAGTTATTCAAGACATGTACTAATGAAGTCAAGAGATACCTTGTCGAGATTATAGACAAAATTGAAAAATAAACATTTCATACACTTTAAGCCCATTCAAATATTGGATAAAATTAAGGCCAAAAGAGACATAACAAGTTTATAAATACAAATGTAACTTTTTTGTACCTACTACTTGGTTACTTAAATGCTTTAGGTGGTCGTCATGCATAATTATATCATCGTTTTAACTTAATGCACAAATCTTTTCAATTTTTTAAAGGGATTATAGTTTTGATTTTTAAAAAATTCCTTTTGATATTTAAAACACTATTTTAGGAATCTTTTGAAAAATGTTGAAGTAAAATTTGCATCAAGGGAACGAGTTTGATAATTTGATAAGCTTGAAAAAACCTTGTAGTGTATTTTCATGTACATTGGTCTATATACTAGTCAACTAATACATGAGTGATTAACCAATGCCTTTTAAAATAAAGAAAATTTTGTATAACGAGTTTGTAATCACATTATTTAATACCTTGTCTAACTAGTGTGACACATTTGTCAATAATGTGTCTATGCAGTCAATCAATATGGTTTGAAAGATAACATATTATGTATTGTGAGTTTGTATTGATGCATTGATTGACCATTATGATACTTGCGATTACTAGTCATTACAATTAGTTGTTTTTGTTTCCAACTATTTTAGGTTATTTCATATATGATTTGGAGGATAAACCTTTAGCATCCTAGAGACTTATTAAGAGTCTTGAGATGTTAGGGAGTACATAAGCATACTAGATAACATATATTGAATTTTTGTTTATTGATGAGAGTAAAAGAAATAAATTTTGAGTCATATGGTTTTGTAATTATCATAGTTAAGAAAGTTGCTTGGGGAATACATTGTGAAAGTTCCTCTTGACTTTGAACAAGATTTGTAAATGTTTACTCTTCACATGTGATAAAGTCAGATAATTATAAGAGTTCTCTTTACCCATGAAAAAGAAGATGTTGTATGGAAGAATGCTCTTCACTTATTGAAACGAGTAGGTAATGAATTCTTTGAGGAGTGAACAAAAATCAAGGAATGTTTGGTCGAATTTAGTGTGTTTTGGTTGGTTATTTAAGATTTTTTTAATTACTTTTATTACTTATTTTGTTTCTATTTGTTATTAGGTCTAAATTGTCTTCATGGATCAAAGGAGAAGAATTTAAGTAAAATTGGAACAAAAAATGGAAGAAAGAAAGCTACTTTGGAGAGACACTCTCGTGTAAGTAACATACATGACCGTATAAGTCTTTATAAGTGTATATGGCTTTAAAGACATTGTTTTGCCCATGTAAAAGTGGATGTGCCTGTGTAATTCACATCAGAATTGTGTCCATTACCCGTGTAAGCTCCAGGGCATCTGTATATATGCAATTTTGAAGTATTTTTGAAGGACAAGATCATGTATATATTTGTGTGACTAATTGTGTCCATTTTAATTTTGTACTATAAAAGGCACTATTAAAGGGAGCAAAATTTAGAGTTGAAGTCACACAGTTAAATGAGAGTTCAAAACATAATTCTATACCTTAGGACGATCGAAACATGAAAATTACTTCAGAGATTCGATAGAGAACAACTTTTTGTCAAAGTTTTAATGGTATTTTATTATAGAAAATGGGATATATTTTGAATTTTTTCTTTTTAATTATTCTTCTGAACTTTTGGTGTTGTTTTTGTTTTCTATGTTTATGAATTGAATTTGGTTAGTGCCTAGATTTGACGAAGGTCGTTCATGTGATTTAATTCTTTATTTACTGCAATTTGATTGTTGATTTATTGCGATTCAATTATATGTTTTAAATTAACATGTTTGGGATATTAGTTCAATGTATGATTTCATATAATTAAGATTGAAAAATCCTTTCGTAAGAATATATCTATTATAATTAGAAGGAGCTGTATGTAAATCTAGAGATAGGTTGACATAAATCCTTTAGATTAATTTCTTAAAAAACTCTTTGGATTAGGGTCGATCCTAGCAGTGACCATATTGATTGACATATATGTTTGTTTGGTCAACAAATTTGGTTTGAAAAATAATATATTACGTATTATACATTTTTGTTGAAGCATAAGTTGATATATTGGTAAGCTAATATAACTAATTGGTTGATCAATGATACTGTTAACCACTATAACTATTTTGTTATATTTTTATGAAATTTTTTGTTTTAAATACAAATAGACCATATATGAGTTACGAGAGTAACCTTTAATGTATTAGAGAGTTGTTAAAAGTCTTGCAAAGTTAGAGAGTGTATGAGTGTATTACTTAACATATATTGAGTGTTTGCTCACTAGTGTGAGCAAAAGAATGATGTAATGAGTTATATGGTTATGTAATTTTTACGAATGAAAAAATTGTTTGGGGAACACTTTGTAAGGGTTATTCTAGCCCTTAAAAATGTTTACTTTTTACGTATGACAAAGCAAGAGAGTTATAAATGTTTCTATTCACCAAAAATAAAGAATAATTAGTATAATAGGTTTTTCTTTACCCACTAAAAGAAGAAGATAGTGACCTTCCAAGTAAAATTTAAGAGGTGGATGTAGGCCAATGATTATTTGAATGAACCACTATATCTCTCTTTTATTGTTATTGTAATTTGATTAAATTATTTTACGTGGATTTATCATAACTACTCGTTATTCTAAAATAGAGTAAAATAAATATATAAACACAATTTAACTCCTTTCGCATACTATCCAAAGACTAATAAGTATAAATACACAATTTATATTACATATAAATTAATTATTATTAATAATATATATTATCATATTTTTATTAATAATTAACAATATTTTTGTCCCATTAAAAGTATAGTAAGTTTAGCGTTTTATTAAAATTTTATTTTATTATATAACAATACTATCAAATAAGATTATTGATTTGTTATATTAATTTCTAATTATCTAATAATTTATTTTTCTATATTTAAAGTATGAATTTATAAATAATTTATTAATAACAATAATTATTCATCACTAACATTGAGTTCATATGAGACGTAAAAAAATTATTTAGTACTTGCATTGGGTTTATTGAGCCAATATGATAAGTTTAGCATTGAATCGAGCAAGTTAATTAATATTAACAATAAGTCTAGCTATAAAAATAATAAAAATGATTAATAATAAAAATCAAATAATTAATTTTTATATGTTTAAAAAGACTCATTTAAAAAATAAAAATTGATCATCTTTCTTATTAAGACAAAAAAAGAAATTAATCATCTTATTCATTAATTAATGTTATTATAAAATAAATAAAAATTTAGCATTTATTATCATATTAAATTGACTTATATTTTATCAATTATTAATAAAATAAATAAATATTACATACTAAAATTTTGGTTATAGTTTACTTTAGAGGTAAGACCAAATTATTGAGTTCAATTCTTTGATGGGGTAAAATTAAAAATGCTAAGATACTTTAGAATCTAGTTCCCATTGTAATTAAATATGGATGGACTTCTTAACAAAGGAAATACAATGTTTTACTTTACCCATGGTTTTGATTTTGTTACGCAGCCTAACATCTGTTGAAATCAATGGTATCGTATTATTTTGCGCGGAAGTGGGCACGTGATTTTTTTGTTTTTGTTTTGCCAATGGCACGTGCGGAAGTGGGCACGTGATTTTATGATAACAAAAACTAAAGAAATGAAAAACACGCGGGGCTGGCTAACTGCGATTGAAATGACAAGAAATGTTATGATCCTGCCACCACCACCACACAAGCACAAGCTTGGCATTTAAGAAATATCAAAGACCCAGATGATAGAAATCTAGCAGTGAATGTGAATGATATAAAGATCATGGTTAGGTGTAAAGGTTTATTCAATCAGCTGAATTTTTTTTTTTTTGTGCATTTAGGTATCCACCGATAAAATTAGTGATTAATCCCTTCGCTACGGGAACATCTCCAACATGAAAATTTTAATCTTTGTAAACCAACTCCAAATTTAAAATATGCATATTTCAACCTTCATATTTAGCTACATCATATAATTTGGAGCTTTTAGCTTCATTAAACAGTATTTTTCTTGATTAAAAAAAGAGCTCACCTTTATATGTAAATTGGGACTTACTTTTCTATAATTATTTATTAAAAATTAAAATTTGAGTTATTTTCTTTGTCAAAGACTTCATTAGATCCCTTCAAATTTGCTAGGATTTATTCTCACATTGACCTTAGGCTAAATCTTTTAATATATGTTAAATAAATGGGCAAAAGGTGTCTCATAAAGCGAAGCATAATTTGCTAATAATAAATTATATTTTTTTTGGAAAGTGTGACTCTCAAGAGTATAAAATAAACGTACGGGAGTTCAGTTGTGAAAACATTTGATAGCCAACAACCGAGGATTGGTGGACACAATAACTTGCAAGCAAATTCACGTAGCCTGTTTTTATTAACATATGATGGAATTTCTTTGGAAAAAGTGTAGACATTTATCTAAATTAGATAAGAGTAATATTTAATCCAACACATACAACTGTTAACAAAGGTTTTATCCTAAGTTGCAAAGGTTTGAGTTGAAATTAAGGAAGACAAAACAAGCCTGAACATAAGTTACAGAATGACAGGCCAATCAGAAATTACATATCCTTCCCACCAGGTGTGTTGTGCCTCTGCCCCTGCCCATCCCATGCCGTTTGCCTTACGGCACGTCCCTGTATAGTACAGAGAGAAAGGATCAAGTAGACGCTAGACAGGGGACCATGAACCTCTATTTCCTTTCTTCTGCCTCTGGTGGAGCCTGGCCTAGCCTACTCTAGTTGGGCTATGTGGGTCCCATAAAAACCAAAAAGACTTTTTCCCACAAATTTTCTTTTGGAGGGGGGACCACACAGATGGCATTGATTAAGCCGGCGGCTGTCAGAGAAGTCAAAAAATTCTCAGTGGTCCCCCTCCTCTCCAATGGCTCCACGTGTCCACGTTTTACGCTTATCTTTGGCGCGTGCTTTGTTGTGGGGTCCAGTTGTGGTCCAATCCCCTCTACGATGACGCGTGTCCCTCGTATCTCCTCGCCGACGATGGCACCGTCCGACTGCTGACACAACAGTAACGTAGCGGTGCGGTTGGAGTGAGACATAAAGAGGATTATAATTGTCTTATTGTTGGATACGCGACGCCATTTTAAATGACGTGGAAAGCACGCTCCAAGAGTTAAGGGGATAATGTGGCCATGGCATGAACTGTTTATGTCTCGTAGGATATATGTTCAATTTCAAGTTTGTCAAACTCAATCATGCAACCTTTTTCTCTCCTCCCTCCTATTGTTGTCTGCAAGTAAAGTGGTTTGGCTCCTTCCTTTTACATGCGAGGAGCCTGTAAATCTTATGTAGTTGCGAGCACTCTGGTAGAAGAAAAAATAAATTTATTCTTTTTTAAAAATAATTTATAATTTTTAACTATAAAAATAATTCTCCAATTTAAATATTTTGTAGTCACGTGAATGTGCTTGTTTGCATAACTTAATACAAAATCCATATTACATAATTACTTAACAAAAACAATAATTGAGGTTCTGCGGCTGAGCTTGCCAAACACCTGATCCTAAACGCTACCGTACTGCCTAATTTCTGAGCAAATAAAAGCCCTTTCACTGATTTTACAAAACTAAGATATTAGCATAGGGAAATGATTAACATCCGGGAAGGCTCTAATCCACATACACGATGCAATGATAAGATTGGTTTTTGTGCTTAAATTAAATATTGTTTAATCTCATTATTATATAATTTAACTAATTAATTCATCCCTAAACAAGGCGGTATTTTACTTTCACCCACCCACTTGAAAACTGCTATCCTATCCCAGAGACTTCTCTTCGTCACCAGGCCTAACTTCAACTTAAGCTTCTCTATCATGTACTGTAACTACATCAGCTGGGTTTCTCTCTCTCTTTTGCCACTCTCTGCTTTCTTACTATAGCACACGCTCTCATACATACATACCTACAAACACCCCTACCTTTCTCTTTCTCCATCCGTATCCACGGTCCCATAACCATCGTCCCCTTTTTATTCTTTTCTTTTCTTTTTTCATTTCATTTCATTTCATTTGGGCTCTTCTTCAACTGTCAAATTCATTCATCTAACATATATTTATATATAAGAAGTCGACGAACATGGCGTTTAACCACAACCTCTCGCAAGAACTCCCTCTTCACCACTTCAACGACCAAACCCAACAACAACCGCAGCAACCAGAAAATAACACCGCACCTAATTGGCTAAACACTGCCCTACTCCGCACACAACAACCGCAACAACCACCGCCAACACTCTCCGGCCATTTCCGGGATACCAATTTCCTTAATCTCCACACCGCTTCCACCACCAATTCCGATTCCACTACCGCCTTCCAGGCCCCAACCCAATGGCTCTCCCGCTCTTCCTCTCTCCTCAACCGCAACCACAGCGATGTCATCGATGACGTCACCGCTGCCACAGCCCCGGACCCCATCATCGCCGCCGCCTCCATCTCCCACGACTCTGCCGATTTGAAAACAACTACCACCAACAACAACAGCGAAACCATGAACAACAACAAAAGCGAAGGAGGTGTGGTGGAGAGTGGTGAGGCGGCAGCTGTGAACTGGCAGAATGCAAGGTACAAGGCGGAGATACTGGCGCATCCTTTGTACGACCAGCTATTATCGGCTCACGTGGCGTGTTTGCGGATCGCGACGCCGGTGGATCAGTTGCCGAGGATTGACGCTCAGTTAGCTCAGTCGCAGCATGTCGTGGCCAAGTACTCCGCTCTCGGGCAGGGTATGGTTGGCGATGACAAGGAGCTTGATCAGTTCATGGTTTGTCTCTTCTTACTCTTTTTCCTTACGTCTTTTCTTATCAATATGGTGTTCCTAAATTCTGTTTCTTTTTTTTTGTATATCCATTCTTTTTATGTTCAAAATTTAACTTTACAAATTGAAATATGTGGGATTAATGGTAGAAAGAATTGGATTGATCTGTAGCTAAAAAATTGGAGGGTTGTGTGTTTGGTTTGGTTTGGTTGACACAAAGAGAGATTTGTTTGAATTAGAAGATACGTAATGAGTGGAAGTGGAGGCACCGACAGCGGACATGGGGGTGAAATAAAGAGGGGAAGCATGTATGTCTGGGTAAGTCGATCTATGTCTGATACCTTTAGCAGATTTTGGCTAATAATAAAAACGCTACACGCCAATGTCTCAAAATTTACAGTTTGGTATTTGGAGTTGAATCAGTTAATGGAGCTTATGAGACGCACCCCAGCATCGAAAGCTTGTCATGACCCGATTTGGTATTTTAAGTTTCTTGAGCCAGTCCCGTGAATTCCGGGTTTATGTCTCCAGTTATCTTGGATGAAGAAATATCGCCAACGGGGGAACGAGGTCGAATAAAACTTTCTTATCACTTAAAAAGGAAACAGACAAGAAACTGCCTAGCTGTATTATGGCATTCCTCAAGTTGTTGTCTTGGTATTATAATGAACTGAGAGTTTGATCTTGGAGACTGGATTTATTTTTGTTCTCTTATGAGGAAACTAGCGATATAATTAATATTCGTGACTGTGTTGAAGGACCTTGATGAGAAATCTATGTACCTATCTCCTAGTGCTATTTTTTAAACATCAACTCCTACATGATTTCTTTGTAATCCAATGAAATCCCTTGCTCCCCAACACCCTATTTGCCCGCAGCTTCTTTCTAACTGCACCAACCTTCTTATCCCATTCTAATCAAGTTCCTGGGGATGTTGCGGGTATGATTTATGAAAGCATGGTTCAGAACGCTTTTCATTCTTTGACCTATTATAGTAGAAATATGCTCAAGCAACTCTTTCGAGATTCACATAACTGAGTTATTTCCTATTGTCACCTTTATGTAGGAATGCAATGAGAACTGGGAACAGTCGAATAGATCTTTGAAATGTAAAATCTTTGAGCAATTTCATGACCGCTCATTGCATGACAAATTATTATACTGGAAGTTCTTTAACACACACACAGACACATAGATATGCATAAATAGGCAAAGTATGAAAAGAAAGCTAAATAATTCCAAATCAAAGTTCTCATTCCCTCATTTCTTGATCTTGTAGACACATTATTTCCTGCTGCTTTGTTCCTTTAAGGAGCAACTTCAACAACATGTTCGTGTCCACGCAATGGAAGCAGTCATGGCTTGCTGGGAGATAGAGCAGTCCCTACAAAGCTTAACAGGTATTCTTTTCTTGTGCCGTGCTATTCCAATTTTTTTCTTTGACATGTGAGCTTGAAAATTAATCACTTCCATGCGACCTGTACTAGTATCAATTTAAGTAAGTCATGACCAATACCAACACTTCCGCGTGAGAATATCTGCTGTATACTTGTGGGTCTGCTGGGGCTTCTTTGGAAATGAGGAATAAATCGCTCATAGGAAGGGGAAAAAAGAAAATCAATAGACATAGAATTTAGCTACCTGCCGTCTTGTATTTATCAGATCAATACTTGTAGTTATTACCATATGTTTCCCGGATGTTTTAAGCTTATCTTTTGTCTCTTTGAGTAGGAAGACATAAAGCTTAATTTACAATTTGAAGGGCAAGGTCAAGGAATAAAGGCTTCTCCTGATCTCGATTAAAATAAAATTTTCAGTCACTGCAGTTTGCTGTCTTAATGCTGCCCACTTGGATGTTGATAAACTGCATATTTATTATCTAGACACGTATTAGAGAAACAACTCATAGTGCAGATAATGTACATCGTTGCTCAAATATGTCTGGCGATTCTTTTACCATCCTACAGAAGGTCTGGCATATACTACGTTAATTTCTGGAGGTCCTTTAAAACCTTTAGGACCCAGGATGAGGAAAGATCTTATCCTCCTACGTCAGGTAGAAGAGCAGAAATGGGGATATGTAAGAAATGCGTAGAACTACCATGTCCTGTAGTGATCTTGAAATCTCATAGTTAAATGGCTTAGTATTCTATTTTATTGAGACCAGAAAAGGAACCATATAGAGTGAAGATAAAGATTTAGGGGCCAGTGACACAATGTCAATTTCCTTAGGTGTCAAGTTACTTATGGTTCCTGTCATGTTGCGAGACCAAGCTATGCATGATATACTTGCCTTTTTATGAATACTTTGTCTCTTGACCTATAAAAATATATATATATTTTTTTGCAAAATCTGAAATGTTTTGATGACTGTTCTTGTTTCTGCCCCATTTCAATGCTTTTTTTTTCAGATTTTATTTTTGACACTGAATCTCTAAATCCTTCCACATGTTTGAATAGGAGTTTCTCCAGGAGAAGGTACAGGTGCAACAATGTCTGATGACGAAGATGATCCAGTAGATAGTGATGCCAACTTGTTTGATGGAAGCATGGATGGCCCTGATTCGATGGGGTTCGGTCCCCTTATGCCAACAGAGAGTGAGAGATCATTGATGGAACGCGTGAGGCAAGAGTTAAAACATGAATTGAAAACGGTAATTAACAGATGGAATTATCAACATCAAAGTACCTTATATTCCAGAATGATAACAGCTGTTTTGCCCCTCTCTATCACAGGGTTACAAGGATAAGATCGTCGACATTAGAGAGGAAATTTTGCGAAAGAGAAGAGCCGGAAAGCTTCCTGGTGACACAACATCTGTCCTAAAATCTTGGTGGCAATCACATGCCAAGTGGCCTTATCCTACTGTAAGTGTTACTGCACCAATCCTCTCGTTTAATTGGATTATTAGATAGATATGCTGGGAGAAACTTGAATCCTACTTCAACTTGTGTAGTACCCCTAGGGCAGCAGAAAAGACTAGGCGTAAAAATTATAGTAACCCTATGTCCCACCTGTTGTCTCTAGATTGACAAAAGCTGCGAAGCTTCCTGCATTAAACATCAGGGTGTGTATCCTTGAGCATATGAAAATATTTGAACTTGACTCCTACGCAACATAACACAGTACAGCACAAACACAAACAAACAAATTCTGTGGCAATATGCTGAGATTGACAAGATATCAGCGGAGGAGCTGCTTTACTTGATGTTTGGTTAGGACAAAGTCAATCTGTTGCTTTATCCAAACGTCTCTCTTTGTGTCATTTCAGGAGGAAGATAAGGCAAGGCTAGTACAAGAAACGGGTTTGCAATTAAAACAGATAAATAACTGGTTTATCAACCAAAGGAAGAGGAATTGGAACAGTAATCCTTCATCTTCGACAGCATTGAAAAGCAAGCGCAAAAGGTATATTGATTTAAGCATTCACATTTTTTTCTATATGCATTTACCAACCTTAATTTGAAAAAAAAGTAATGCAGGTGAGTAAACCATTGGATGGAGAGATTGATTTCAAGAAAACGAACCATCCTGAAGAATCTATCAATCACTATCATGGTAAAGGGCTTCCTTTCCTGGTAGTCAGCAGATTCAAGTGAAAGAAGCATACTTATTATCGAGTAAGAGAGAAGCTAACATAGAGGAATTAAGAAGGCAAGGTTCAAGTCATGCATGCGGATGTGTTGAAAAGTTTCAATGCAATGCCATTGAATAGTTTCATGGTTAAAGAATAATTTAGTAAACCTGCATTTGGTAGAAACATGTGAATTCCAGGTTTATGATTTTTGTTTACTTTCTTATATCTGTGAAAAGATTGGTGGGGGTTATGGGTATAGTGTAATAATATTAGTGTTGCATGATAGAAATTATATTTGCAATTACATGTATAAAAATTTTCCTTCCCATGGACTATAGAGAGTGAGGTTTCCTTCTTTTGATTCTGTGTCTTTGGAGATTTAATCATTGAGTCACATTACTTATTATTCTAAAAACCAAGTCTAATGTAACGGCCGGAGGCATTTTAAGTAAACTACTTTGGGATACACTGCAAGATTGTTATCAGCTCAAGCTCTACCAGCCAGTAATCAAAACTACGTTACGTTTTCCATCCAAAACAAGAAGCGTAGATATCAATCGATGGAAGAATTATAATCCGATTGCTTCTCTAGAACTCACTCAATTTGTTCATTATTTTCATCGAGGCGTAATGAAATCTGTCGTCATATATTTCATCTTCAATGTTAATTAATGAAATACACCGCACTATCAGCGTGTTTCTAATCACATTGTGTGCGCTTTTATTATGTATATTATCTGAATTTTGTAGGTGCAGCAGACAACCTAGTCATAAAATCAGGACATGCATAGTCTTCTTGTCGCTGGAAGCCGTCGTCGAAGTTTAGCGCATAATTCTGAGGATCATATTGACACTGCATCTTCCTTCCTTGTTGACTAAACCTACGAACAAATTTCTTCCACTTTGGCCATGTCAAAACCTGTGAAATCTTCTTCAAACCCTTTAACAAGAAGCCGTTTTTGTTAACTTTCTCCTGATGCTTGCACAATACATATCTTTCAGAGGCAACACTGTTTCTCTCCCAACCCAACTTAAATCCTTGGCCTGAACACCCACAACAGTTGGAGGAGGAGGAGCTGAGCATTGACTCCGAGATTCTCATCGGTAAATTCTCGTGAAGATTGATGAAGAGTCGATCGTGGATTACCCAGAAGAATGTAATGGATCTCTTATATGTAACTACCTACTTTAACTCCATTTCCTAAACATACTCAATCTAGACTTGAGTAATGTTCGTACGTCAGTCCTAAAACGAAACGACACTACCAATAAGCGATTGGTATGTACAGTACCTCTGGTATAGAGCCTCGTACATGCTAAGTAGGTCCTTCGTCAACGATAAAATCCCTCACATTGCATGAATTGATTAGCCATGTCAGAGTAATTCATGCGTGATCAATCTTCTTAAAGAGATTTTACATTCAACTGAATCTAAGGAAAAAGACGGAAATGTTATGTTCCAGAATTTTGTTCGTTATAGTTATTACAGTTTCTCCCTTTCTTTATTTTATTAACTTTAATTTTTTATTTGAATTTCTTTATTAATATTTTGATATTGTTTTATCGTTTTTAATTCAATTTAATAAAGATATCTTTTAATTTCAATTATGCTCAGTTTTTTAATTTAGAGTTTAACGCAGCATTATCGTATAGTTAAATGATAAAGCTTGTATATATTTTACACATAATATTTGTAAATCTTGATAAACTTTTTAATGATTTAAGGTCTTGCACTATTAAGCACATAAAATTTAATTTTCCAATTTGTTATGCTTCATTATTGTTTTATCATGTTTGAATACAATTTAATAAAGATATTCTATTGATATTCTATTATTTGATTTAAGATATCACATGAAGTAGCACAAGTGAAAGTTAACAATGACTCATAAATAATGTAAGGTAAGATAATTATGAAAATAAAACCTTATTATATGCAACAAATTAATAAATTCAAAGGTTAGATTATGATTTGATTTAATACTTACGACTATGAATGTAATCATAAGATTAAGTTAAATTCATGTGATTTATATTTTAAAAGAACTTCATATAATAGAAGGTAGTCTATTTCATAAATATACTAAGATGAATTTGAAAAGATATAAATACTAGGAGTATAATTAATAGAGTCAGAGTCTAAGTTTTAAATTATTAAAAATAATTATAAAAGACCTAATAGAATAACCAACATGTATAAGATATCTTCCAAAGTACCCTACCATATATCTCATTCTTTAAGAAGACACTCTAGTAAACCCACTCAAAATAAAGGGTAATGCTAAAATTTAGGGGACAATAGGTTAAATATGGAATAAAAATTCAAGCATATGAGCAATGTCATATTCAATAAATTAAAACATTAAACTACATATCATTTGATATGAATAAATTTCTTCTTTATTTTTTTCCTTATCATGTATTAACGCTACTAAATTATTTCAAGGAGAGTAGAGATCTGCTAAAAGGAAGTGAAGAGAGGGAGAAAGAGATAACCAAACTTTAGAAGCAAAATGAACCCTAATTGTAAGGAGGAAGAGGACACAATAGTGTTTGAAGTCTGTGGTTAGGTTATAAAAGGGAGAGGAGGTGACTTTTGGTAAAAATTTATGGTTATTCTATTAGAATTCTTTTTTAATTTTCAATAAATTTGCTGACATGTAAAATTTGTATCCAATAGATGCTTGTTTGTTAACGAATCCTACTCGTGTGGTTAGAGGGTTAACGATGGGCTAATTTTGTAATAAATTAATAGTTCTAGTGTTTTATTATTACTTTTGGTAGTTTTAACTAGTATTGGAAAATTAAGAAAAAGTTTAGGCCCCGTTTGGTTGGCAAAAAAATAAAGTGAATTTAGAATATGATTTCTCAGAAAATAAATATATAGAAAGTAAAAATATTTACATGTTTAGATACTTATAAGAATTCTAATAGAAAAGTTGGGTGGATTATTATTATAGTGTTTGGTATGCAACAATATTTCATAGAATGTAACTTAATTTTGACTTATGTTTTCAATTATATCCCAAAAAATTAAATAAAAATTAAAATCATTAAATAAGGAAAAATATGAACCTGAAGATTGTCGATTGAAATTTCTGAGCATAAATATTCAAAATCCTGCTAACAAGAGAACAATAAGAATAGTTGAAGATAGTATTATAGATACCGATACGTACCGGACCAAAATCGGTACGAAATAAAGGGTAAGTCGTACCGGATTTAAATACGTTGGTACTGGGTTGTTTTGGATAGTACCAAATATTGATTGATACCGAAAATTTTAAAAAATACTGGGGACCTTTTTGCAACCGGATAAATACTGGCCAATATAAAAAAATTTAAAAATATGGGACTTTTTTGCAACCAACTAAATACTGGCCGATACCAGAAATTTTAAAAAATATGGGAATTTTTTTGCAAAATTTAAAAATTTCCCTCTCTCTCTCTCTTATTTCTCCTCCCCCTCCCCCCTTTTTTCAAACTTTTTTTAATTAGTTATTTTATTTATTACAACTTTTATAATTATTGTGAATTTTTATTTTTTTTAAATAATAAATATTTTATTACTAATAATAATTATAAATTAAATAAAACTTAAAAATAAATTATTTTAATTTTAATTTATTTTAATTTTTTATATAATATTTATTAATAAAGTATTAATAAAAATATTTTATTTTTTAAAATAAATAATTTAAAATTTATTATTTATAAACTAATATTTATTTTATATATTTTTAATTATTAAATCAAA